>OZ038313.1:16097310-16099810 GCA_964035775.1 Osedax frankpressi | reverse complement strand
CCAACTTATCAATAATATAACTATAGTTTTATAATAGCATTAACTTATATGTTGATGATAATTGGAAATATATGTATTTTAAATTTCATAGTAGCATACTTCAAAACCGTTTCTTAATTAATTAAATATATTTTGTAATCATGTTTTCTTTAATTAATCAATCCAAAATATATTGAATAGTTATTCATGTTATTTACTTTGACAATATGCTAATAACATCGATACTACGAAATATATATATATATATATATATATATATATATATAATATGTAGGCTTTCATTGCAAAATACAATTATAAAGACTAATTATTTTTTCAACCCTATATCTGCATAAAATAAAAACACAATGTTTATCGAAGCTGTCGAACTACTCTCATTAACAGTATTATGTTATTATTGTGTTACTGTACCTACATATATAAAATAAGCTAAAACTACAAAGAAATACATACCACACATGACTACTCAATCTTGGTTAATATTCATGAGAAAACTTTAAACTATAGTTTACGTATACTACCAAAATATAAACAAAACTATGACCAATTTAATTAGACTGACTTAATTTTAGATAAATAATATTTCCATTTATTATATTAGTAGTATTTTATTAATTATTAAATACTGAATGTATTATAATGAAATAAAATACTATAATATAAAATAATTCAAACTGGTCCATTCAAGTTATATAAATAGTTTAAAATAAATATTGTTTTATAATTTTCGAATTGAATTAGAATAAAGTACTTATTTTTTATAATATTGCGTTATTTTTAACAAAAGTAAGTATATTTAATCATTTATTTTGTCAGTCCTTTTAACTTAACCAATATATGTATGATACTCACATACACACCCACATACATATATACATACACAAACACATACACACACATACGCGCGCACACTCATACATATAGACAAATACACACATAAATATACATACATACACACCCACCCACACACACACACGCATACGCACACGCATACACAAACGCACACACACACATACACCCCTATATATATATATATATATATATATATATATATATATATATACGTGCGCATATACACACATACCCACATATATACATACACACACATAAATATGCACCCATACAAATATACTCACATATATATATATATATATATATATTATATATAAATATATATAAACAAACTCACATATATATTGATATATTTGTATGTTATATATGTTATATATATATCTAATATATAATATACGAAAGTAACTTGCTACACATAAGTCGTATTCAATTTATTTTGAATATATATAATGGAAACGATTACAAGATACGTTAATATACACAAACTCGGCTTGCATACGTAGTGTACAATGTACAATGTACACTGTACACTGTACACTGTACAATGTGCAGTATACAGTGTACACTGCAGAGTGTACAGTGTATACATCGCGACTACACTACTATTATTTAATATCTACGCGCTAACAAATTCAATTAACGCTTCTTTCAATTTCCTCTCTGTGTTTTATAGTTATTTGTTTGGTGCAAACCGTTTATATATAAAGAGATACATTTGATCATTTGATACATAACATAAATAAATAGCACTGTTATATGTAGTACCCACTAGCATTTTAATCATTGAAATGTTACCATTTGATATGCAAATATTGCATATGTGTGTAATTTAGAAAACAACAATTATTATGATAATGCCATTATATAATATCCCCGGATTTAAATTTCTTCTCATGAGAAGTGTTTTATTAAACGTATTGATAATATGAAGGTATATAAGAAGGCGTTAATCTATATTGATTTATTGACATATATATATATATATATATACATATATATATATATATATATATATATATATATGTATATATATGTATATATATATATATATATATATATATATATGTATATATATACATATATATAATCAACTTAAGTTATTTCTTATTTTTATAATCGATAGCTTATTTTACCTATGCAATTATTTAAATAAATGTTATATATATATTTTTATAAATCAGTGCAATTATAAAAGCTTTACTTAATTGCGGTGTGAACGATTAGCTAAAAAAGTCTTTGTAAAACATTATAAGAATAATTCATTAGTATTTGGTAATAACAAAGTAATAGTATGATTTAGTTATAATTAATATAATTATTACAGTTTGAATATTCAACTATCCGTTTATTAACCGAAATTTTGCATTACATTTTTTATATTGTATCTGAGATAATACAAATAATTCATACACTACATTATAATGATGTACAATGATATATATATATATATATATATATATATTCCTTAAATTATTATTATAATTAAGAAGATTTCTCGTTTAACATTATATAACTTTGATATAAAATTAAAATATTATAAAAAAATTGTATATTTATATATTAATATAAATGATACTTATTTTAAATATTTATTGGAATTACGTTGTTTAAAATATATTATATCAGCAAAAGTTGAAAGAACTAGGAG
>OZ038313.1:16079847-16097110 GCA_964035775.1 Osedax frankpressi | reverse complement strand
ATAATTGTATTAATGTGAGTTTTATTATCCCAGCTATTATATATTTTACGAGGATCAATATAGCCTTATTAATATGGTATTATTTACGGTTTATTATATGGTGTCATATTTATTTATTGAATAGTATATTTGTTTATGGATAGTATCTTTATTTATTGAAATATTATATTAATTTATTGAATAATATATATATATATTGTATAATATATTTATTTATGAATAATATATTTATTTATTGATTATATATTTATATATTGAATAGTATATTATTTATTAAATAGTATATTTATTTATCGAATATTATATTTAAAGTTACAAACTAGTGAATATCAATTTACATTCCTCGTATGTTTAATTAGTATTAGTAGGTTATGTAATAAATCTGTTTGGTTATATCAAATTTTACAATGTGAAACTTACCACATTGCTCACCCCTTTCTCCGATGATCTGGGCAGTTACGTCATTAGAAGATATCCCCAGGGTGCTAGAAACGATCTTCTGGAAACGTTTGCTATCGGCGCAAGTGCCGCAACCAAATACCCTGTTGCGAGATATCTTGCAGAGACGTGCGGCTACGTAAGTCATAGTGTCTACTAAAATCGTAATTGGTTAGGGTTAGTCAAGGTATCTAATGGAATACGCTGACATAGCCATACTACAGTAATACTTTATATATTTAGAGCAGTGGATAATGATCTTTATTAATAATGTAATCATTGTATCTCAATATTATACTTTTTTTTATCAAAAATGTATAATATAGTATTACCTGGAGTAGACATAATCAACAAACATGCCTTCGGACTAAACTGCATTAGATTCGGTATTATATCTGAAAAAGTCAAATAAGTTAGTATTTCATGAAACATTTTGTATACCATTTATAACTATTGTTCTAAATATTGTACATATATAACTATAGTTATACATGTGTACTAATATACGCAAATTATAATTAATAGACAAATTATAAAATTAAATAATAATTTAATTGTATATATATTTTATTATATTTTATTTAATTGGTTCATTTATTTTAATAGCCGTAGAATATAGTACATGTGGTATATGTAGTAGATTGTGTATATAGTATACTATACACTTTAATATAACTACTATTTTAATATTTTTTAACTTTAATTAAGATTATATAATAGAATTTTTAAAAATATTTATCTTTATAAGATTTCTACAAAAAACAGTTTGCCAAATAGTTTGCAACCTGTTTTCCATTTATTTTCTTTATTTATTATTTCCCGTAAACTGATTAAATGAATAATAAGATATATGATATAATAAAAAAAAACTATTAGGATACTTTCAAATTAGAAATTGAATCGTGATCTAACGTTTGAAGCTGGCGATATTCTTTTGCAGTCGGTCATTGGCCTGATGTCCTTGTCCGATTCTACATCCTGTAGCCACGATGCAAATAGTTGAGTTCATTGTCTTTGCATAGTCTAATCGTGCGAATTTCAACTTTATTTATTTGGTGAGTAAATGAATTTGTAAAATATTTCAAAATTGATAATTTCAATATTTAGAACTCATGATGATTATAATATGTACAATGTACACTGTACATTGTACAGTGTACATGCCTTGTATATTACAGTAATTAATATTATGTTATCAACAGCAACTCTAGTATCATGTACATTTATATAGTTTTATCTTTAATATTATTATTCCCTATTAATTCTTGACTAAACGTTAATCTATAACTCTAACCCGTACACGCCGTTATACTCGTAGTGGAGTGAATGCCAACTAGATTCTGAAGGTCGTTGTAGTTGGCTTTCAGTCTATTGTTGTCGATGTCGATGAGAACGACTTCGCTGGCAATATCCTATTCAGTTAATAAGAGTAACATTACTAGCAGTAATAGGAAATAGAAGATGTAGAGGTACAAATATAAGAATAATTAAATGGATAGTGATAGATTTTGAGATATATATATATATATATATATACATATGAGTGTGCGTGTGTGTGTATGTGTACATTTTTATGTGTGTGTATTTATGTGTATATGCATATTATATATATATATATATATATATATATATATATATATATATATATATATATATATATATTAGTATTAGGTATACTTAATTTTCATATATAATTGATATACCTGTAAAAGGAGACAGAAAGCTATGCCCATACCGACTCTGCCGACACCAACAATGGTGATACGGGTCAGTTTACGTTTCTTAAGTATTTCTTTTGCGCCAATACTATTGGCGATTAAATCCTTTGTCATTGTACTCGGGATGTCAATTTTAGTTCCCCTCGCGTTAGACGGAGTCATAGTTAGTCGTTGTTTGGGTGGATAACTCGATATCGCCGATATATTTTAAATAGATTAATATTATTTTTGAAAAGTTTTTTATGAATCGATCGTTGCTATTTAATTAAACGTACATAGTTACCAAATATAAATATAAATATAAATAAATTGAATTATTTCACAAAAACAAAATTATTACGAATTTACTTTCAAAAGCTTTATATAAATGATTATTTAGAAATTACCATATAAAAAAGGTAATATACTTATAAATAAATATATATTGAGTATTTAGAATAGACACTTATTAAATACATTTATATTTGCTAAAATAATGGTTATCATTTTATTTTATTTGTAGCATGCTTATCTTAGAAATAAAATTATTAATTTCGTTTTTAATTTTTTATAGTTTCCGTTGGGTTTTATTATTTTTGTTACCATTATATTTCATCAACCTAATAAATATATTATTAATAATAATATATGCTAAAAAGTTCTTTCTATTTTATAAATTAAGTTTATATAAATAATATAGAGATATTATTTTAACGAATGAAGAATGATTCCCAAATGTTACGATCAGTGGTACTTGTTATAATCTGAATATACTTTAATTTAAAACATTAAAGCAGATGACCGAACAAAATATGATCATCGAATCGGCGCTATGGAAACGACGTCCGAAGGTCGAACGCTTCGGCAGTTCGCCCAGGCACCAACGCTTTGTAGGTCCGCTAGGCGATGCTATCGATGTCAATCGCTCCAGCATGGGCGCGATGACGGGCGGAATTTCGAACGGTCTGCCCAGCACACAGTCGGTGCTCGGCAAATGGGGAATAGTGGACAGTCACGACTCGATATCGGCGGCTGCCGAGCAATCAGAACGTGAACACCTGCATGTGATGGTGAACAAATTGACGTTGGAGAACATCGAGTTAAAGACGTCGTTCTCTTCTGCCGAGAAAAATAATCTGCAACTCGAAAGAAAGGTTTCTACGGCAACGCTTTAGTACGGAGTTAATGATTAAACTGTAATATAAGTCGTATTTGAAGTATGCTGATATACAGCTCTATTGAGTGGAGTCGTGTATTGAACGTTATTATGAGACACATTCTTTATATTAAACGGTTGACTTAATAATCACCTGCCATTAATACCAATATAACGATTTTATTAAACATACTATCATTTGGTGTATTACTGTAAATATTTCGAGCATTTAATTTAGTTAAGGATTATAGGATACTAATGCTATTAGAATTGCACTTTATATGCTTTAAATATATATAGTATAGGATCACATTTTTAGCTTCATGAAAAATCATTATGATAATAACTTATGGCTTATTTAGAAACATGTTGGAATCACCAATAACAAGGACATTTTTAATACGTAGGTCAGAGAACTTGATGAAGAATTGAAAACTTCAAAAAAGCAATTAAACCAGGTTCGAACGTAATATTTTTCATATTGGTTTGAAATTTCGCCGTAATCATTTTAAAACAAGTTATTATATCTATTTTAAAACAAGTTATTATATCTCGCCGACATCGATTTGATTATACACTCTCACTTCAAAATTGCAGACTTTTATTGCCGAAAAAGATTTAGGAGAATTTAATCTCGTTAGATCTGATTGGGCTATTGAGGTTCGATAACTATAATGTAATACATGAACTATAGTTTAGGTACTAAAGATAATAATATTTATAGATTTATATATGTCCATAATAATATTTTTTATAGTCCGGGAGTATTACATCAATGAATTCTTCGAGTATTACAGATACTTTCAGAAACATCAATAATCAAATCAAAGGCCCTGGCATCGTAATACAACTGAGTACGAATCCCTGGCAGGAAGATCAGGTATTACAGTTAACTACCTAAGTACCGTTTTGTCTAATTTATATATAGGATCATAATAAAATTATTAAATCGAAAGTATCTTTTTGATGATTATTACAGATAATTACACAGATAAAACAGACTATTTAATAAATAATCTACTGAATTAATAATTGCATTCGATTTTATTCTAATTATTTAAAACGTTAAAGGAATCTCAAGCACTCAGAGAACTAGTAAATATATTTATTGGATCTATGTCACCTCCTAGTGAAATGAGTCGTTCAAAAGATATGCACGGGTTAATGCTATATCATCAATATAATGTTATCATATGGTAAAATGACATATATAATACAATTATAATTGTGGTAACTGTGTAACATGGAAATTATCAAAATACAGTTTAGGATTTGCTTTAGATGTATGCAAGCCAAAAGATTCGTTCGACTACCAAACTGCGAATGAAGATCAATATTTACTTCCGGTTGAATTATCGGATATCGAGAGATTGACAGCAGTTATGAATACTAGAAAGGTCTAATTAATAACCATGCATAAATATTATATTGATCTTTATGATATTGTATCTGTATATATAATGTATCCAAGATTAACTTTGATAATATCAAATAACTTTGTAAACGGTCAGTTTATATATTCGATAAATTAAATCAAAACAATAGAACTGAATACAAATTATTTCTTAATATAATTAACTAGTTTAATTATAGTTAAATAATTATAAAGTTAATAAATAACAAGCATTACTTCTAACTAAAGTATAGATCAATTTTTTTGTAAATATGTACCACTAATAATATCACTAATATTAGTAAATATTACATTTTATATTTAAATATGGATGATTAAAATATTATTAATAGTAGTTGAATGTATTTCTAGATTGTAGCCAAATGTGATTTTGAAAAGGAACTTATGGCATTAGAAGGCGAAGAAGAAGAAGATCCGTCAAGTAAGCAATACACCAACATGTTTACCACCATGTGCACATACTACCAACATATATATTTCATTAATTAAATAGGATTCTACCTGGATATACACAGAACTTCCGATGGTAATGTATGCGAATCAGACATTGAAAATATTATAACATCGTTGAAATTCGAGAGGAGAAAGAATAACGGGTTGTTAAATGCAGTTAAAGAACTAGAGAAACAACAGGTCAAATAGACTTTATTAAATTAACTTAGAATTGTTTATTTTCAGCCAATCCTGCTGTTGCAAATTATTAATTTAAATAAATATTAGTTATTGTAAAAATATATATATTTAAAATATGGATAAGTATGTTTATTTATAATGAAATAACTTATTTATTTTATCCACGTAATATTAGCGAAGGAATAAATAAAAGTAATAGATTCTATTATTATCTTTACAGTAGAAATTGATTTAAAATAACTTTATAGTACGAATTAACCCATTCGAGAAGAGCCGCTTTGATACACTTGGAACGTGAAAGAACTCAGAACAAGAGACTAGGCACCGTGATAATGAGTCTGAAACAACAAAAACGTCTGCCGCTAGTCGAACAATCGATGGGCTCAACTGTGTCGGGAGTTGGCGTAACTAAGAACCATATGCACTTCACGTCGAGCAGGTGGTTCCTACTCACCACCGGAGCTATCGTACAGATTATGTTGGTGCGACTGTTTGCAATATTTTATTAAACCTTATTATTATTATTTTTCACATAACTCTTGAAAGCAACACCACAACTTAAGAATAAATACAATAGAAACTTTATTTAAAGTATTTATTTTGTATTATTTATTATATCATAAATAAATAAGGTATACATATATTATGTTTTAATATACATTAATATATATATATAAATAAATATCAATAAACGCATACAATAATATGATAATACATAATATACGAGTTGTAGTTGCAATAATTGTTAAAAACAGGTTAAAATCAATATTAAAATTAATAATACTTGATAAAATTCATTTGTAAAATAAATAGTGGTAAGTGGAATAATAACAAAGGAATAAAAGCAACCTTTTGGTTTTAAAAATACAAAACATTCAAATGTTTTCATAATAATATGGTATAAAAATAAATCTATATTATCCTTATTAAATTATTATCAACAATATGTATTGAATACTTACTATTCAATTCGAATTCTAATAAATCTAGCTATATATTAGGTCAGGTAACACAATTACAGTATTACTTAACCTCCTGATAACCTATCACTAATGACTTCTTTGAAATAAAGGCATATATTTAATAACTTTTGCTCTTCGAAATGAAAATCATTCTGAAATTCGTACCGAAAAATGGCTATTGACCTTCTAATATAACCCACAAATAATCCGATGACGCGAGACCACAACACCCAAGCTTAGAACGGGATGCTGTTCTGCATGTACTGTACGTAGTCGTAGGCTCGCGCCCGCCAGTTGTCGACGCTGGTGCAGACGATGCTGAGCATGGCAACGGAGGCGGCGTGGTCGTTCAGGGTCGGTTCGAAACGTTGCCGGAGACTCTGGATGGTCTTACCGCGGAAACAAGGCAATCCGGTGTCCAGCATCAACGAAACCAACGACTCGATGGACTCCCGGTACGGTCTACGACGGAGAGCGGAGGTAGGATCAGAAGACTGTTATGAAAACGGTAACGAAGGAGAACGGATGATTTGGGAAACAGAAAAGATAATATTAGTTGTCGCTTTAAGGTAACGGTGAATTATATAATAGTGGTAGAAATGATAATGATTTGGGTCAAGGTGTAAGAAGGTTCAAAGAGTTAAAAATAGTTAAGTGAGTGATGAGATAAAGTTTTGTAAAGTGATGAGTTGGTGGGAGATCGCAGTTATCAAATATTAATTTTATAATATTTAACTGATCAAAAAAAAAGAAATATAAATAATATAAATTACATATTTTGTATAGGTAAAAAATATATTGATAAAATAAAAATAATATATAAATATCATTATTATATTCAGTCATATATTACAATTATATATTATTTACATTACGGATTTTCAATTTGAAAATAAAATTATCTATATTTGAATATTCTGCCTATCAAATAATATAATATTATTATCATCTGATAATTACAACTAATAAAAAATTTCAAATACAAAGTATACATATTTTCTTTCTATTCTTGAATTTTAAAAATTATATATTAATTAAATAATTACTAAATTTATTATTACAATGGGACTAAATAATAAACACTCATTACATATATATGCTGACCAATATATATTCACAACAATGTTAGTAATTATAAGCTATTATATGTCAATATAGTATATAAATATATATTAAATATAAATGCAATTTTATAATAAAACTATTATAAATGTTAATTATATTTTGATGAACCAAAAATAAAGTTAATTTAAGTTGCATTATACTTTACTTGTCCAAGAACCAGTAGAATTCACTGAATCATTAGATATCTATGAACATTGTTATTTTTACTGTGTGCTTAATAAATATAAATAATAAAAGTGCATAATCTTTCAAGTGCATTTTCTTGGAATAATTATTTTCATCGCCTATGTTCACCTATAAATGTAATAATTTTAAAGATACTTTAATGATTTGTATTTGCATACAATGATAATTTATATATTGATAAACAAATTATAGTTTTTCAAATAGATCTAAATAACTTCATATATATATACAATAAACTGTCGAATATAAGCACAAAAATATAAATATTATTTAGTAAAGTTTAGGAAATGATTGAACACCACTATCGAAAAATAATATGTTATGACGTGAACATAAGAATTTACTATAAGTTGGTCAAAAAATATCTGCAATATTCGAAAAATTAAATCACTTGTTAAATTTTATATAACTGTATAAATTCCTGTCTACAATGTAAATATTGATATAAACTTGTAATTTGATATAGGATGTAAACTGAGAAAGGGAATTACCTGTTTCAAAAATGATGGATAGGAAATTTAAACTAATAAGATAGGATGATAATTGTAAGAATAGATATCATAACAATATTCTATCTTTATTTAAACTATTTTAAACTATTTTATTAAATACTCCCTAAAAGATATTCATATAAAGCAACATAAATTGAGAATATTTCAAATTGATTTGATTATAAATGGTAATGAAATTAAAATTAAAACAAATATTATAGCGTCATTTTATATTAAATTACTCTATTATTGCATTAATATATACATATTTCATTTACATATTGATGAACATAAATTAAAAATATATACTTCTACATCCGATGAAATACTTGTAATAAATTAAAATTTGTTTTATTATAAAATTATAAATTAATTATTTGCTAATTTAATATTACTATTACTAATTTAACCACTAACCATTACTAATTTAATATCCACATTACAATGGTGTCAATATCATATATTTAAATAAATTATTATATTTCAATATTTAATACAAAATATATATAATTTTTTAGATATTTAGAATAATGATATATTAAAAATGAAATTAAATGAACACAATAATAATGTATCACAGATTGTATGTTAAATTAGAAGATCAAAGGTTAATCTTTCGATATTAATATTATCTGATTTCACATTCTATCTCTCAAACTCCTACTTTCATTACACTTATCAACTCTCCTTACATTAATTCACTTTCTCTAACAATTTACCCTCCCTCACATTCCTCCTTTCATTTCACTTTACCCTCCCTCACATTCCTCCTTTCCTTACATTTCACCCTCCCTCACATTCCTCCTTCCCTATACCTCACCTTACTGTCCGTTTTCACTAACCTAATAGCCAGGTAGCCCTCGACACACAGTTGGGCGTACCATTGAAAAGCCATGCAGTCCACCTTGCCACCCATGATTGCCATCATTTCACTAGTCAACTTGATGTGGGGCTCAAAACCTAGGTTACCACCGGGCGAACTCTCAAACATAAATCCGAAATCTACAGAAGTGTGAAATCAAAGAGTTGAATTGAGAGATTGGTAGTTATGGTTTACTGTAGGACGTTATGGTGACGTGTAGATTTATAAACTGAAGAGGGGCAGTTGTGATGAAACTTAATGTAAGGTACAAATGAGAATTATTAGTACTTATACTCTGAAGAAGTAGTGGTGGGTGGTATTTGATGTGTATTTGCTCCTCCTACATCACCTAATCAATAAGTATAGGCCAGCCTACATCACCTAACATAATGAGTCTAAGCTCCGCCCATATTGCCTGAACAATGAGCATAAGCTCCGCCCACATTGTCTAACCTATGAATATAAGCTCCGCCCATATTTCCTGACCAATGAATATAATCTCCACCCACATTGTCTAACCAATACGCATAAGCTCAGCCCATATCGTCTAACCAATTCGGATAAGCTCCGCCCACATTATCTAACCTATGTGAATAAGGTGTCCATCTTCATCGATCATAATATTGCCATTGTGTCTGTCTTTGATCTGAAGTAAGTAACACATCACACTGTAGCCTGCCATACTGGTAATGAAATTACGCCTCGCCTATTTCGGAGAGGGGAAGAGTGAATAAAGGCAGTGCAGGGATAACTATATTGTCACATATCTTACAAAAGTGTTACCATAAGTAAATGGGTATATGCGTGTAGAAGAGATTAAGGTATATAGAGATAGAGAGGTTTGGGTAGAATGGTGTAGGATAGGTTAAGGTATAAGATTGCAGATAATAGTTTCACTAATGATAACTCCTATTACGTAATTAACCGCCTGGAATCCGGCGGTACCATTCTCCCCATGTTTAGCTTCAAAATATTCGAGAAGACCAATACTGGTCTTGCGGCCGATCTGGTCACGTGACTGGGCATTGGGTACACATTCTATAACTCCGCACTATGTAGAGTGGGGCTAGAGGTTAGAGTGAGAAGTAGAAGTTAGAGTGGGGGTAGTGATAATGGGGAAGATAGAGGTTTGAGAACATTTTATGAGTTAGGGTATATAGTATTAGGTATTTGGGGATAGTAGGTATTGAATTTTGGTAGGTTTTGGATTAAGAGTGGGGTATTTGGGTTATGATAGAACAGATATTATGATGAGGTTATGACCGGATTTGTGGGTTAAAGTTACATGTAGTATTGGGAGGAGTTTTAGGTTAGATGTAGGTTTAAAGTTATGGTCGAATATAGTAATTAGTACTGTATCAAAACGGGGTGCGGAAATTAGTGTGGGATGTATGTGTAGGTTTGAGTAGAGGTCATGGTGGGGTGTAGTAGTCAAGTAAATTGTGATGTTTAGTAAGGGTATATAGGTTAGTATAGGACACAGGGAATCCAGATACTAACTATTGGATAAGATGTAGATAGTGTGTGTGGGTGGTAGAGTAGAGTTTATATGGAGTGGTGTAGGCTAGGGAATATGGTAGTATTGCGGAGTATGGTGGTTAGTATAGGGTAGATATTAGGATGTGGTAGTTAGGGTTTAGTATACGAGTTGGGGAATGGCTTTTGGAGATACATTGGGAGGCCGTATGACTTGTGTCTGCATAGGCAGTGGTAGGCGGCGTAAGGGTATAAGGAATGGTGCGGGGTGAGGAGTATAGGAAGTGGGGGCAGTATAGGAAGTGGGGGTAATAGGGTAAATGTAGGAGTTACCTATTCTGCAATACACCATGTGAATTTACAAATTCTATTAATAAAGTTAACTAATACTATTAATTATATAGAAACTATAATGTACGCTCTGTAACCCACGATACAGATGATGTCTCGAATGTGGGACCAGGGGAATGAGATTGTCGGGGATTGTCTAACTAACCCCAGGAGATGTGGCTACCACTCTGTAAGGCATAAGATAGAGCGATAAGCCCGCCTGTCTCAACACGTCTCTGAATAGAGAGATCACCTGTAGAGCTAGCATGTCCTGCGTGGAACATGAAAACTTTATATATTAACTTTATAACGTAACGTAATTATTAATAAATAATATAAACATTAATAGAATAGAAAATAATGTACAAGATTTGTGAAAATTATTACATTTTTAAAAAATCTATATAGAAAAAAATATTAAAAAAATAAAAAATGTTGTTGTTTTTTATCTGTGATTTTGTTGATAAGTTAAAATAAATAAATTCACTATAATAACAATAACTATTAGAATTAAATAAATTATAATTATTATATATTAAATATATAATAATAAAATATAATATTAATATATAATATATAACAATAACTATTAGAATTAAATAAATTATAATTATTATATATTAAATACATAATAATAAAATATAATATTAATATATAATATATAACAATAACTATTAGAATTAAATAAATTATAATTATTATATATTAAATACATAATAATAAAATATTTAATATTATATAGAAATAAAAATCCATTCAAAATAATATCAGTAATTATATAAATTAATGAATAATATTTAAAAATTAAATTAAATAATAAAGTTAATAAAAGGGATAATAGATAATAATAATAGATGGTTTTTAAAAATTACAGGAAATAAATTAATAAATTAAAGTTTAATAAATTGCGTACCTAAATCTATGGCTTAGGTATAGAAATTAGTAAAAAAAACTAATAAAGTTAATTTCCAGATATCATAAAATGTGAATAGTATTCTATATAATAAGATTATTAAACAATAACAGATATTTCTAAAAAATGACTAACTTGCCTGACATCATCTCCTACTTTAAAGATACAAGACTGCCAATATGGATTTACAATCGGTTGAGTCTGTATCGAGTAAGTAATTGGTATGAATATATGATATTATATAACTGGTAAGCTGAAATACTGCATTAGAATATTAACCGAGAGAATTAAAGACAGGCATTGACAACCACTATTGTCCGTTGTTATATAATAACATACAGCGGCGAACACCAAAGAAAAACACAATTCTACCATTGTTAGCACTGTTAGCATGCATCTTAATCACTCTTGAAAACAAACCTTGACAGCGATTGCTTTATCTTCATTGTGGTGTTTCAAAATGTTTCTTGGCCGACAAATAATACTGGTACTCGATATAGGCCTCATCATTGGAGGTTTCGTATCCATGGAGTTGAAGGAGGTATTGTGGGCGTGGTTAGAGGAGACTAGTTCTTCTTTTTCAGCGATTTTCTCGACGTCGCATATCTCAACTTTGAATCTTGCTAGGTAGGGTGCTTTTGCAGCACTAATAAAAGGGACTTAGTTAGGTGTTAAAAGGATTGTGGTTAGATGTAAAAAGGGGTATGGTTATGGTTATTATGGATAAGAATAGAGTAAACAGATGAAGTTATGAGTCTGTTGGTATATATCTTTATATTTCCTTTATTTACTATATATTTTATATTTCCTTTATTTACTATATATTTTATATTTCCTTTATTTACTATATATTTTATATTTCCTTTATTTACTATATATTCTATATTTCCTTTATTTACTATATATCTTTATATTTCCTTTATTTACTATATGTTCTATATTTCCTTTATTTACTATATATTCTATATTTCCTTTATTTACTATATATTTTATATTTCCTTTATTTACTATATATTTTATATTTCCTTTATTTACTATATATTTTATATTTCCTTTATTTACTATATATTCTATATTTCCTTTATTTACTATATATTTTATACTTCCTTTATTTACTATATATTTTATATTTCCTTTATTTACTATATATTTTATATTACCTTTATTTACTATATATTTTATATTTCCTTTATTTATTATATATTTTATATTTTCTTTATTTATTATATATTTTATATTCTTATCTTTAGATTTACTCTTATCCTGAAATTATATATTTAAACTAATTTTCATTAACCCTTGCAATATATCTAACTTTGCATTATCCCTTGCCCTACCTTTGCATAGGAATTCCACTTGAATAGTCAATGGCGAGGATCACACTTTCCGGATTAGATGGAATGTAACATCCAGGTGTTACAACAATTTCACTGAGAGCCCGTTGACACTCTTTTTTACGTTCATCTCCCTTTGGGAAGGGCCTAGATGAAAAGTTAATCGGGGATGTTATTGTGCAATTTACATGTAGTTGTTATAAAAATCAATATAGAATCAAGGAAATGTAAATAATTTTATAAGACATTAATCGTTCTCTAGTAAATACAATACAGACGTTAAATATGAACGTTAAAAAGTAATATATGAAATGCAAATAAAGATATAGGATTACTTTACTAGATTTACATTTATTTAATTATCTTAAAATTTAATTCAAAGCATCAATTCTTTGAATTTACTTTTAATCGTAATTGATATTTTTATACTAGTAATATTTAGTTCTAAATTTATCTATGTAAGTAATTAAGGACAGATGTTATGACACAATAAATGTATTGTTCATTTAAACATATTATCTAGCATATCATTTAACAATAAATAGCAACATCTAAAATAATTGCATCCAAAGCTAACCTAATAATTCGTGAGATGTCGGTAATATTATGGAAAAACTGAAATTCTCGTTTATAGAAAGCTAATGAACCTCCTTTCATTTGATTTTTTATCAACGAAATAAGATTTTCAAGTTGTTTTCCGAGATTCACTGTAGGTTATATAATTATATAATATATTAATTAATATTTCAAATTCAATTTACATAGAATAAATTTTTAAAAGAATTTTGTCAATTAAATATCCATAATTTATTCAATAATGCATTAAATTTTAATTTTAAATACAGTTTTCAGGTATTATAAATAATATATTACTACATATTTTTTTTATATTCAAATATTATCCAAGTTATTATTTTTTTGATGCTATTAAATAGTTTAAAAATCTATTTTTGATGACCTGTATTACTGTATGCTTAATATAATATAATATAATATTGGTATTTATATACATTAGCATGCAAATTGTGCAATGGTAGAACTGAGGGTCATGTAATAAAATATCTCCCCAGAATAAAATATTGGCCTAGATAATGTGACTTTATAAATGTATATAATTCGTTAAATATAATTTGAAACAACCTAAATATTTATTGGGTAATATATTATATGCATATCCGTAAATATTTAAGTATAATTTTATGAAATTATTGAGTTTTTTTAATTTTAATATATGTAAATTTAATAATAAAAAGCCCAGAAGTTATTTAAGATAAAAGTGTGATTTTGTATATTAAATATACAATTTTCAAAAGTACTTTAAATTATTGAAATTATTTTAAATACTTTTGAGAATAATTGTATATTTAATATACAAAATACCCTTTTTTATCTTAAATATCTATTGTAATATTCAATTAAATAAATTTTGATTTATTTATTTCAAAAAAAGATTTCACTGTTGTAAATAGAATTAAAAATAAATAAATCCAAATATTAATAATACAATTTTTATTTTTTAATTTATAAATATTAAAATTAAATAAAATTGATAATTTATATTATACTTAAATATTTACAGATACTACAGATATGCATATTATATATAAATCCTGAAATATTTTTGTTGTTTCAAATTATATTGAACTAGTTATATTCATTTATAAAATGGTTTACTCTGGCAATGTTTTATTATAAATACTTACAATCATATTCCTTGGAGCCTTCATCCCTGTAGATATTGGTTTGCATGTTCCAGATGAGTTGGTGAGCGAAAAGCTGCGATTTGAACGCTGTCTTCACAATGAACTCAGACATGAAGCCCATCTGTGAATAAAGAGGTCAAAGATCAATTCTAAATATATCATAGATATAAATTGAAGATGTCAAATATAGAGACGGCTATTGTAACTATATTAAATATGGAACTCGATTACTAACGGAGTCATGTCTGACTGCCTGAACTATTTGCGGAATGTAGAATAGCAGAGACTTCTGTGAAACAAACACGTTATTGTTATAGATTGAAGTGAAATTGTGATTTTGTGTATTCTGTAGCATTGAATATATATTCTGTAAATAGAAATTATATTTCCAATAAATAGATAATTACACACAATAAGATAAAGACTAGATTGATACATTTACCTGACAATGACTGGCCAGAACCCTGACTGCGTATTGGGCAGTTATGGGTGACGTGGGACTGTTACGGGAAAAGAATTTAATGGCGATAACAGGAGAGACAGTTGTCCATGTTAGAAGGTAGTTCAGCTGTGAATGGGGGGGGGGGGGGGGTATGTAGATGTTACATGTGTAGGGTTTGGTGTGCGGATAGGGGGAATAAGGGCTATATTTAGGAACATATCTCATTATATATTTTCTAGGAATGTGTATGGGTGACAGTAGGGTTTTGTAGGGTTGTATTGTATGTGGATTATATGTTTATGGTTTAGGGTCAATGGGTTTAAGGTATAGGGTTGAGTTGTATAAGTGTGTCTAGTGGTCTGTAGAAGATTCAGTGAAGGTTTGAACGTTAAATTTATATAGCAGTTTAAGTGTAGAGGTAAGACTATGTAACATTGTGGAATGTAAAAGTAGGGCATATAGAAGTAGGTTATGTAGAAGTGGGGTATGTAAATGCTGGGTATGTAAAAGTGAGGTATGTAGAAGTGTAGCATGTAGAAGTGGGATTTAGTTGCATACTTGACCTCGGGGGCATCATTTTCAATACATTTCGGTGTGGCCAGGTATTCCAGGGCTTCCTCCAAGTGGCAGACTAATAGCGGGTCTCCCCGTACCAGTTTCGATACCTCTCTCATTAGGGGCTCTGAACTCTTGAACCTATAAACGTAGGTCAGTACAGTGATGTTAGATGAATGTTGGGGTAGGCATGGGGTTATTAGGTATGATATTAGTGTGATGTTATCATATATTACATATATTATATTATATATATTACGTTATATTATATATTACATTATATTATATATATTATATTATTTACAATTCAATTCCGTATATAATGCAGTTTCTAAATAGAAATGATATGTTTAACAATTACAAGAAAAGGAGGCATCCATTATAACCTGCTAGGCATGTTTACAGCAATATCTGCACATATCTCCCAAGCTAAATTCACCAAATCTCGCCAATTCTTTTCAGTAATCACTTTTTGTCGAAATTGAACTATAAATAGAGATAAATCGCTTATAATCAAATATTTTGTTTCAACATAAACAAATTAGTATGAAAATACTTTATTTGACTCTATTTAATAAAAGTTAATATTCTCGAATAGTATTTTTCGTAGATGTAAACGTATATATATGTATTATGAATCAAATGTAATCTCACGACAATTCGACTTCGACGTTTAAAGCCTAAAGCGTGCCAACCCAATTGTTCATCTCCGGAGGTCATGCCGGTAGAGAGGTTAATACCTCCGTTCAGTGTTATCATCGAAGTAGTGGGTATTCGCATCGAGGCCCAAGTCTGTAGACGCTCGATCTCGTTGGACTTTATTGGGGAGAACGAGGCGGTGGGGATAGGTGTTCACGGGGCGGAGTAGGGTTGGGAGAGGGGCGGGGATATGGCATTAGTCATCGAATTGGTATGGCGTTGGAATGGTATTAAGGTTATTGTTAAAGTTGATGTTAAGATTGGTGTTATTATGGGTACGATAGGGTGGACTTCACTTTTCAGTTAATATATGGATTAATGTAATGACAAGAATGGGTTATGGAGACAAGAGTAAGTTTATATAAGAATGAATAATTACAAAAAATACCTGATATATGACAGTCCTAAATTAATTTAATCGGAAAGTAAAATATAAAGTTGTCAAATTTATTTATAACTTTGTTCTAATTAATAAACATTAATGACATTCCTATAAGATACAGTGAAATAGAAAATTACTAAAGAGACTCACCACGAGAATGAGGATTAAATTTCGTTTGCGAATATATTCGCTGACAAAAGTTACTTGGTGTGATTTCTTTACTGAAATAGAGATAGAAAGTAGAGTTAGAAAGTTGAGATAGAAAGTAGAGATAGAAAGTAGAGATAGAAAGTAGAGATAGAAAGTAGAGATAGGAAGTAGAGTTAGAAAGTAGAGATAGAAAGTAGAGTTAGAAAGTAGAGATAGAAAGTAGAGTTAGAAAGTAGAGATAGAAAGTAGAGTTAGAAAGTAGGGTTTGAAAGAGATATAATATTAATATATTAAAATAAATTCACTAAAAAGATA
>OZ038313.1:15954847-16074847 GCA_964035775.1 Osedax frankpressi | reverse complement strand
TAGCATATATTAGATAGCATATATTAGATAGCATATATTAGATAGCATATATTAGATAGCATATATTAGATAGCATATATTAGATAGCATATATTAGATAGCATATATTAGATAGCATATATTAGATAGCATATATTAGATAGCATATATTAGATAGCATATATTAGATAGCATATATTAGATAGCATATATTAGATAGCATATATTAGATAGCATATATTAGATAGCATATATTAGATAGCATATATTAGATAGCATATATTAGATAGCATTTATTAGATAGCATATATTAGATAGCATATATTAGATAGCATATATTAGATAGCATATATTAGATAGCATATATTAGATAGCATATATTAGATAGCATATATTAGATAGCATATATTAGATAGCATATATTAGATGGCATATATTAGATGGCATATATTAGATAGCATATATTAGATAGCATATATTAGATAGCATATATTAGATAGTATATATTAGATAGCATATATTAGATAGCATATATTAGATAGCATATATTAGATGGCATATATTAGATAGCGTATATTAGATAGCATATATTAGATGGCATATATTAGCGCGAAGGCGGCGGCTGCAGACTCACCTGAATCTGACCCCGATGGCCGAGATATGAGAGGTCATCGCCGAGTTGTGGTTCAGGTTAGCAGATAGAGACCGGTGCAAGATCAAAGCGAATACTTCAACTTGGTCCTGACAGCTGTACTTTGCAACTTCCAATCTCTCGGCGAAGAACTAAACATTTGAAGTGGTAAAGGAAGGCTATAGGACGGGTATCCGGATATAGGGGGTCATTTGATTATAGGTACGTAAGATAACCTTGATCCAGAGGTCGTGGGCATCTAGCTGCGACTTTATCTGCTCGGCGTTATCGGCCTGAGTGCGTTCATTCGACATAAACAGAAGAGGACTCGACATCTTTGCGTCCCTCGCGAACAATCCGTAATGTTTGTCGGCAACCATTTGCCATGCGGAGGAAATCTCTCTCATGAACTTAATGGACAGGGAGAAGGCGTTATGGATAAGGTGTTAGGATGGGGAGAATGAAAGTGGTGAGGTTGTGAGAGCAATTATTAGAAACAGGGAGTTATTAAGATGATACATCTCTGATGAATAAGGAGATGGAATAGGGAGATGGAATAGGGAAACGGAACAATGAGAGTGGAACAATGAGAGTGGAAGAAGGAGATGGAAGAAGGAGATGGAAGTAGGAGATGGAAGAAATAGATGGAAGAAATAGATGGAAGAATAAATATTGATAATTACAGATTATTACATAAATATATAATATAAACATTGTAGTAACACTGTAGAACACTATGAAATGAATATAATAATATCATAATTAACCGTAGAGCTGAGGTGAGGCCGGGCAGTTACAGCCCACTGCCAGCAGATGACCGCAGTGGTCAGCGATTCAGAGGTAAAGAGGCGAGCGGGCTGCCAGCATAGGGTTTTCAAAAGGGGCCTGAGGTTACGGGGGCTAGCCGAAACCAATAGAGCAGTGATGCGAAGTAGACCTTTAGAGAACTCCACATGATCTAATGAGGGAGAGGGGGAGAGGGGTAGGGCTAGAAGTAGCATTAAAGGTGGGATTAGAGGAAGAGATTTGGGACACAAATAGGATAGATTAGTCTCCATATAATCAATTGGAGTAGCTTTTAGTTATAGATCTGAGGTTGGGGCAAGAATGGGGCAAGAGTGGAGCTCGCTAAGTAGCTAACAGTTGAACTAGATGTTGGGGTCAATGGCAAGGAGTAGGGTAAGGGGAAAATGGTCAAATATGTAAAGGTACTAGTGGGGTTATAATATATTTAGGGAAAGGACAGGACGTAAGGTTGGTGTAAGCAGCGTGGCCTTGAAATTGCCGGTTAGTGGGGAGTTCGATGTAGGTGTGGATTTAAGATGATAGTAGGGTATAGGGAATCAATATTCTTATGAAGATAGAAATATAATGTAGTGTGTAGAATTTCAAAAAGATAATATTATGCGATTATATTTTGTGAATTTATAATCTGCAGATATTAAATAATAACCACTAAACTGAAGTCAAGATAAATGATGATATTTATTATTTACTATTCTATATAAAAAATACTTAAATAAATAATTAAATACTTAAAAAATAGAACGGTAAATAACATTTGACCAAAATTGTACATTTAATGATAGTATATAACAGATTAATAAAGATTTTTAGAAGGATATAAAGTTAAATATAGTAGTTCTAATGAATAACTGATAATAGAGGAATTTGTATATTTGGTTGCAAGTCTAATAGTAAAATCATAAAAACCATTGTCAATGGTTGCCTTCTCAATATTAGATATTAATTTGTTACACAAATCATCTTCTGAAATAACTTCCCTCATCCCAGAGATCTAAGATGGTAATGAACGAAAACGTAATTAACATTTGTCGAAATAGTTATAGTTAGTATCATATAAACATTTGTTACATCATATACATTTGTTACATCATATACATTTGCTATATCATATACATTAACTAAATTTGAAGTTAAGAAGATTGCAGTGGTCGAATATTAATTTTACTTATTTTTTATAATATATTAAGCTTTATTTATATATTATTAATATCAATGTGAAATTTCAGATAAAAAAAACAATAAAAATGACAAAAATGACATATTTTATATGAGTAGTAATAAAATAAAAATATTAATAACTATTGTTAATATATTCAGTTGTGCATAATTACAATGTATCATTAAAATAACAGATTTAAATTTTTTTTAAATATATTATCTATATTAGTAAATTTCATCCACCAATAACAAAATATTGTTATCATGTGACACCAATAAACAATAACATGTTTCAAAAACAAAATTTTTATATTATTTCTATTCTTGAATTTTTAAAATATACATCAAACATTTTTTAATTTACCAAATAATAAATACATTATTATTCATTATATTTGAGTGCTTTGCTATGCTTTGCTATGCTATGTTATGCTATGCTATGCTATGCTATGCTATGCTATGCTATGCTATGCCAGGCTATGCCAGGCTATGCCAGGCTATGCCAGGCTATGCTATGCTATGCTATGCTATGCTATGCTTTGCTATGCTATGTTATGCTATGTTATGCTATGCTATGCTATGCTATGCTATGCTATGCTATGCTATGCTATGCTATGCTATGCTATGCTATGCTATGCTATGCTATGCTATGCTATGCTATGCTATGCTATGCTATGCTATGCTATGCCAGGCTATGCCAGGCTATGCTATTCTATGCTATTCTATGCTATTCTATGCTATGCTATGCTATGCTATGCTATGCTATGCTTTGCTATGCTATGCTATGCTATGCTATGCTATGCTATGCTTTGCTATGCTATGCTATGCTATGCTATGCTATGCTATGCTATGCTATGCTATGCTATGCTATGCTATGCTATGCTATGCTATGCTATGCTTTGCTTATCAAAATATATTTACAGCAATCTACTGTTTTAATTACATATTATATGTCAATATAGCAGATATATATATATATATATATATATATATATATATATATATATATATATATATATATATATATATTTAAAATATAAAATGGAATTTTATAATAAAACTATTATAAATATTGATCATATTTCATTTAAATGTGTATCACCAGTAACGTTAATTGTCACTGAACTGGAATTTGTTACAGAATTATTAACATCTGATGAACTTCTATCTAAATATTGATTGTGTGAATAAATATAAATAATAAAAGTACATTTTCTAAGAATAATGATTTTCATTCACCTCCAGTTTTTATTAATGTAACAGTTTGTTCAATTTAAGAGGTATTCCAAATATGTTTGTTTATATGCAATGATAATTTATGTGTTGATAAAACAAAATAGCTTGTTTTTTATATATATTTAAATAACTTCATATATATACAATAAACTGTTGAATTTATGCAGAAAAAATTAAAACATTATTTAGTAGAGTTCAGTACATGATATATAGCTTTATTTAGATATATAGCTTTATTTAGATATATAGCTTTATTTAGATATATAGCTTTATTTAAATATATAGCTTTATTTAGATATATAGCTTTATTTAAATATATTGCTTTATTTAGATATATAGCTTTATTTAGATATATAGCTTTATTTAGATATCTAGCTTTATTTAGATATATAGCTTTATTTAGATATCTAGCTTTATTTAGATATATAGCTTTATTTAGATAAATAGCTTTATTTAGATATCTAGCTTTATATTATCGCAATCGAAAACATACTGAATCACTAGTTACATTTTATGCAGCTGTATAAATCCCTGTCTACCCTGCAAATATTGACAACTACAATCTCCACTTAATTAATATATTTGAATTGAATTATTATATATTGAATTATATATATTATATTGTTTGCATTACATTATTTATGAATTCTACAATTAAAAATTGTATTCATATATATTATATATATTTATAATAAAATTATTTTAAATAAATTAATACTTTTTTATTTAGTTTACATTTATATGATCTTTTAAAAGCTTATCTTTGAGAATAATACTAGACGTATAAACAAGTTTCTTATATCAATCTAAAGATAAGAAATTATCTTATTATAATATTAAACCAAAAAATGTAGGCAATTTTGTTTGCCATTTTGCACTGTATCGTATATCCCTAACTAGAAATTACTCAAAATATAATAAAATAATATTTTATATAAACATATCACTAAATTTCTAATATGACTCACCTCTCCTAGGTAGTGTCCTTGTTGTCCTAGAACACAAATAAAGTTAAAGTTTTCATTGGGTCTTTGTTTATTCACCGGATCCATCGCTTGCTGTTTGATTATTTGAGAATATATTTGATCTTCAACTGGCATAGTAAAGATGAGGAAAATAGAGCAGGAAAGAAAGTAATGAGATTGGAAATGAAGATAACGAAAAGGCAAAGAAAGGAGGAGAGATTAAGAAATGCACAAGGAAGTGGGAAATAGAAAATAGGGGACAAGATGAAGAACACGATATGAAAAGGAGAAGAGGTTAGAAAAAAGAAAATAAAAGATAATCACTGACCGAATTAATTCCTGCGGTCTTAATGACACTCTCAAGGGCCACGCTGACTCCTTGTTGTTGGCTATGTAAGTTGGGAGAGTATCCATTGCTGACATCCTGTGTTCATGTGTTCAGAGTTAACTCGTTGATTAGACGAAAGTTTAAGATATTAATAAAGCTGCAGCCACCCACTTATTATATTAATATAGTAAAGACAATTGTCGAGTAACGTAATTTATTATCTAGCGATGACTTGGTGTTTGGGAAGGTGACCATAAAAGACAGACAACATTGACAACAAAGACAACTATTGTCTCGGTGGTGGTTTGCGGGTAGACTTCTAGGCATATGGGGAATCAAGTGTCCAGCGTAGGTTTAGTGCTGCGTGGAAGGTAAATAAATGTGTACATTGTACACATTTAGTACACTGTACAATGTGTAATGTGTGACAAGAAGTACACCATTCGTACCCTAAAAACATCTAACTGACCACTAGAACAGGTAATCTAATCAAAGACCTCCGACGTCGATTAACCACTAATAGTAGAATAAGGTGGTGCTGGCCTCATATGTTCACTTCGCCCTTACCCCCAAACCTCGCACTAACTCTCAACAGATAGTGTACAATATTCGACTGTATGGTAACAGGTGCCCAAGGCATGCCAGCAGCTATAATTTCATTGGTACGGGCTCGGTAATCAGTTAGTATTTTCTGATGACAGGTGAGATGACCGTTAATGTAAGAATAAAGGTATATCGACTTAATTATTGACCATCGCTTACTGACCGATAATTCACTAATGATTTATTAATATTATTTATCAATGACATATGTATAAATTAATATTGTTTATCAATGACATATGTATAAATTAATATTGTTTATCAATGACATATGTATAAATTAATATTGTTTATCAATGACATATGTATAAATTAATATTGTTTATCAATGGCATATGTATACATTAATATTGTTTATTAATGACATATTTATAAATTAATATTGTTTATCAATGGCATATTTATAAATTAATATTGTTTATTAATGACATATGTATAAATTAATATTGTTTATCAATGACATATGTATAAATTAATATTGTTTATCAATGACATATGTATACATTAATATTGTTTATTAATGACATATTTATAAATTAATATTGTTTATCAATGGCATATTTATAAATTAATATTGTTTATTAATGACATATGTATAAATTAATATTGTTTATCAATGACATATGTATAAATTAATATTGTTTATCAATGACATATGTATAAATTAATATTGTTTATCAATGGCATATGTATACATTAATATTGTTTATTAATGACATATTTATAAATTAATATTGTTTATCAATGGCATATTTATAAATTAATATTGTTTATTAATGACATATGTATAAATTAATATTGTTTATTAATGACATATGTATAAATTAATATTGTTTATCAATGGCATATTTATAAATTAATATTGTTTATTAATGACATATGTATAAATTAATATTGTTTATTAATGACATATGTATAAATTAATATTGTTTATCAATGGCATATTTATAAATTAATATTATTTATTAATGACATATGTATAAATTAATATTGTTTATCAATGACATATGTATAAATTAATATTGTTTATCAATGGCATATTTATAAATTAATATTGTTTATTAATGACATATGTATAAATTAATATTGTTTATCAATGACATATGTATAAATTAATATTGTTTATCAATGGCATATGTATACATTAATATTGTTTATTAATGACATATTTATAAATTAATATTGTATATCAATGATATATGTATAAATTAATATTGTTTATTAATGACATATTTATAAATTAATATTGTATATCAATGACATATGTATAAATTAATATTGTTTATCAATGACATATATATAGAGATACATAAACTGGGGTAAATAACTGCAACTGTAAATCAAAGAATAAGGTTGAGTCAAACCTGTCTAGTGATGAGGGAATCCGAAATCGGAAGTTTGTATTTCGTATTCGGAACATCAAATAAAGGAGCTTCATTATTGGCATCCTGTTTTGGAAATAAGTTTAATTAATTAGATACACTGAAAGACATTATCTTTATAATGTCTTTATCTCTATATGTGCAACTTTAAACTAATCTAAGAATTAACCATTTTCACGGATAATGTAACCAATTGAAGGATATCCAGCATGGTATAGAACATTTCCCCACTCCACAATAAATGTGGAAATCTGATATAAATAGATTAATTACGCAAAGATTAGTGTTAACCAACAATCTTACAATCATAGATATAAATTGAATGTCATTAATTAATTAATTAATATTGTTTAATGCTATCTAAATTTATTACTCACTTTTTATAAAAATTTAAACTAAATTAAAAATTATAAATAAACTATCAAAAATATGAATAACATATAAATAGAGTTATTTATAAAATAAAGACATTTAATTATTAAAAGGATCTCTAGATTTCTTCACTAACTGTTCAGCCAAGGAACTTAAATATATATCAGAAATACGCCGTATTTCAGGAAGTGGGTGAGTAAATTTAACAAGTAACAACTGAGCATGCATTTCCAAGTCTACATCATGTTCTCTGACCTTCATCTGTTAGGTTTAAGAAAGGTAGATTGAACGAGGCGAAAATGCAAAGAATTGCAGATTTTAAAGATGAATACGTTCTTGAATATTAATGAATTGCATCCATGATTAAATATTATTGGATGTATGACAAATGATTATTATATAAAAAATAATATTTACTTAGTTATAAAATATTGAATAGAAAAACTTTCAGGTAATTATCGTACACTATTTTACCATTGATTGTTATATTGTTGTATTAAGATGATAATCGAATGCTATGCTAAGTGAAATAGGGAACAAAGCAGGTGTTTAAATGTCTACTTTAATTATTACTTTATGTGTGTAATTTGCTAACAAGTTCAATCTTGTTATTCATGATGCAGTGGAACACAGATGTTGTCACGGCGGAAAGACATTGCCACATGTCAGACTTGTCCTTGTGCAAGGCTTCGTCCTCCAGGTAGTGGAACAGTCCTTCTAGGGCGACTACGCTACTGGTCGAGGAGACTCTGCGCAAGGGTGATGGGATATGGTTAGGGGAATGTGAGGTATTAATAGGGATGAGGGTAAAGGTGATTAGATCAAAATGCAGAAATTGCGAGAGATATTAATGTCGTATCTTTATTATAAAAAATTTCAGCACACCTTACAAATTATTTAAACAATGGGCATTTGTATTATTTTATATTATATAATATTAGCAACTTAAAATCTGCATATTATTGAAAATCCACGCCTAGAAATGTAAAATACAACCTCAGAGTTTCTAGGTAGTATATGGACAGAATGTGAGCGCATTGTCCAAAGAGAAGTTTGTTGACCACTGGAACAATATCTGTCTGTGTTTTCATCAGACTAACAATAGTATTTCTCATATCTAGGAGTTCACTCTGATGGGAGGCGTTAGAAGCGCGGTTTAGTATTTGGATTTTTGGAGGTGTTGCGGGTATGGTTTGGGGATAGCTAAGAAAAATAAATAGGGTTAACAGAGTTGTTTGAGTGAGATTATTAATGGAATTAGGAGCCTGGTTAAGAGCGTGATAAATAGATGTGATATAATCACCAAGGTAAATCACCAAGGTAAATGTTGGAATAGGGTACAATTTGAAACAAAATCGGCCATCATGATTTCTAGAGCCAAAATTCTAGGAGCAAATCCTCGCATAAGTTGAATTGAAACTTCTCCAAAAGAAGAAACGCAGACACTCCGGATAACCACTCACAGGTGCAATCGATTCCTCCTTCAACACGGATGTATGTTGCAGTTCCGCACTGGGACAGTCCTTCAACATCAACAGCGGAGATTTCGAGGCAATCACCTTCACTCCATCGTACCACTCCTCTGGCCAAAGACCTACCACAGGGCATAGGATTACAAAGTAGGGCATAGGATAACACGAGGTCAAAAGTCACGGAGCAATATAAATCGGGATATTATCGCCGAATTTTTATAAAGAATATACATATGAATGTATATATCCAGACTTAACAATTGATATTTTGGAGAAATTAAATACCCGTTATCAAACCACCTTGTTAAATAAACTGTTGTTGTCTATAATTGTTAAATAGACTGTAATAGTTGTTGTAGGGTTTGGGTTTTAGAGATCATAGATTATTTTAAAATAAGACCTGTAATTATTATATAAGCCTGATCAGTAATAGAAATAATAAAATTATATTTATCTATTATAACAACGTACAACAACTGATGACTTTATGCATATATTCAATAGATTACATAAGTACCTGAACTGGGGGTGGTGAATCCCATTATCACACAATAAAGCCAAAAGTCTCGAAATAGTTTCTGAAGCCTAGACTTTGGATGTATTACAGGGTCCATCCTCCTCAACAACTTAGATGAATAATAAAATGGTATATTTATATTGGCTATTTGAAATTATTATATTTAAAGAATCTTAAATCCATATAACTAATTCATCAGGATTAAAGTAGTAATTCGGCTAAATAAAGTTCTATATTTAGGGTACTTAAAATTTTTTTTGGTATATGACTTAAAATAAGTCTAACATGAATAGACTTAATGTCATATCTTAGAATTAATTAATACAAACCACAGCTATTACCGGAATTAATACTCCAAGATTTCCAGCGTTGCTGCTCGACTGTGTATGAATTTCAAAGTCATACATTGAGAAATAATTCCACAAAGATATTGTAAGAAATAATAACGCAAGAGTAAATTAATAATGGGATGCTGGATTTTCATAAAATACTTAACTTAATTACTTAACATAATTAGTAATAGAATCTTTAACGAGATAAAAATTATATTTTATATTCTTTTTAATATTCATTATAAAAAAAGATCTGCAAATTAAAGTGTTTTAATATCGATAGGATGGATTCTGATGTCGGAGTGAACTTTGCAACTAACTCTGATGTCGGAGTGTAATTTGTAACTAACTCTGATATCGGAGTGTACTTTGTAACTAACCCTGATGTTAGAGTGCGTATTTTCACTAGCACGTTTACCAGCTAGTCCTTGCTGGACGAAAAGCTCTAGGAATCGGATTAACAAGTCCAACTTTTCGGAGTCTCCCTCGACACAAGCCGCAATGTTGGCATACGCATTTATCACCGACTGCGATACTTGCCTAGAAGGAGACGTGATAAATTGGTGTATTTAATTTGCAATAATTTGATATTAGAAAAAAAAAATTTTAAACTACTCAAAAATTATTGTTTAACAAAATTAACGCCTATACAAGATACAGATTAAATTTATAAATAACTTGAAAAGTTTTCTATTCAAAAGTAATTTCATAGATTAGAGTATAATATATTATATAGAAATTATTAATATGTATATACAGTAATTAAAAATACATTTTCATAATAAAATATTTATAATCAACAAAATTATTAAAATCAATTTACACAAAAATGATATATATATTATTTAAAAAATTATATTATTACATTGATTAAATTATAATTATTAATAAATAAAAATAATAATAAATAAATTACATATGTATATGTTTTCATTGTATTGCTGGTACATAGATAATTGTTATTAATGTTTAATTATTAATTACTTTAGATGCTTTCACATTTATTGTAATTTCAGATTAATTCATTTAAATTCTATTAATAAATAGAATTCTACTATGAATGACAGTTTAAAATATTGTCAATATTTAAAATAAACCATTACTAAATTAATTAAATAATTGAATAATATGCATTTATAATATATATTTCCAACTTGATTTTTACATATTATATAACTGAATGTAACTGTTATAAAATTTTTTTATATATTCAATTGGGTTCATAAAATATTAAAATAATATTTGTGCATACTATTTAATTATAACCATTATCAGCATTTATTATATTAATTAGTATATTAGCCAATAATTAATTAATTATACAATTTTGATATTAAGTATAAATAATTTACTACATATTGTCGTTATAACCTCATAATTACAATTAAATTGACAGAGTTAAAGATAACAGTAGAATAACGTTATCAATGTTTATTTTCAAGCATGAGATTACACATTTACAGACATAAACCAATTGGATTGACCTGATATGTAATCACGATATGATTTTTTTAACCACACAAAAATCTGCCTTATATCAGATTTTGAACACCCCTTATCAACAATTAAATGTGGCAACAGATTGAAGCAATACATTAAATTACGTATTTAACAATAAACATATTAACAATAGATATATAACAATAGACAAATTAACAATAGTTAGAGATTAGTGCTTAGTAAATTTGAAATATAAATGTAACTTTTCACAATGAAAACCTGTAGCCGGTGATTTTATCGTTCTTTTTATTGCTTTCATAGGTGGCGCCACTTTCAATGCTAATCGTGTTAAAGAGTTTCATGATGCTCTGACTGACGGAGCTCTAGGTCGTGTTGAGGATGCGATTAATGGAGGGAATAGGAGTAGGGCTTGGACGGAAGGATGTTATGGAATAGGATTAAATGATATGTTAGCGTATGGTTAGAATTTGCAGGGCGGCATTAGAGGAAGGGTAGAAGGGGAGGAAAGTGTTAAGTAAGGTGTTAGTATTGTGGTTTGGGGAGCTGTTAGGCTGGAGAGTGGAATCAACGTTGTCATGATTTATTGTTCGATATTTTAGAATCACAATTTAAATAAGATCATTTGTTTTAAATTAAAAAATCTATTCACAATATTCATAATTGTAAATATACGTTAAATTCAGGATGAAAGATCAATCTAAATATTTACTACTTTCTAAGTAAGATCCTTAATTTTGGAAAAATATTGAAACTTACACTAGATAGTAGTGTAAGTGTAGTAGTATACTCTCTCACCACTACACCTACAATACATATCAGTGTTACTCAAACAATCAGACCCATAACAATCAAACCCATAACAATTGTTATCGGATATAAATACCAGCACTAACGCACTGCGCAATTACCATACAGGCAAGTTGGTCAACAATCAAGGTATCCATATCTCCTGGAGGAGAACAGAATCGCTGCTGGAAAGCCTGTAACAAAATATTATTTATTGTCATTATTTAATTAATATTTTAAATATATTATTAATACAAATGAATGTTTACGAAATATTTGTTACATTAATTTACATTGATTAAAACTATTTATAAACTACTAATATTTAAATCTAGGCAAGAATCTTTCAAATTAATAACTACACGAAATATTATACGATTATGAAAAATAATACATTTAGATCTGACATCGATATCAACAAATGAATATATTCCAGGAATAATTTGTAACAGATATATGAAAATACCACCTTCAACAACTAAAGGTAAATATGAGAATATTTACGGTGTTTACATGAAAATGGAGGGAACCAGATTCAGCCTCGTCATGTAATGAACCTGAAAACTATTCTCGACACATTTCGGAGTTTGTTTCAGCGCCAGACCGATGTGTCCAATCATCATAACGGTATTGGAGGCCGCCAACTTAGATTCCCTGTTGACGACAGCATGAGCTAAGTTATGCTCAGGCATTGTACACGTTACGAGTTGTCTGACACGACAGTTAACGTAATGATTACGTATTCGACGGATAGTTACGTCAAATTCGACTCTAAATCGAATTAGACTGGATAACCATCTTTAAATAACGTACTTACGCTACGAATTCATATATTAGCAAATAATACTCAGCTCAAATAACTTTCACTTTAAATTGAGGACTTTAAAACTAGGACAATGATATATTAAATAAAAATAAAGCCAATACCTCGACCATATTAACTTCTAAACAATACACAACCTCGACCTCTAACCTCTCATTGAGACGTGGTATTCCACATAGGTTTTGAGAGGCGCGTACAATGAAAGCTTGAACCACGTCATTTTCGTCTGGATATCTGGCCAGTAATGCTCTGTAATCGGATTCAAATATTTATATTAAATTTCAATATCAATATCAATATATTAATGTTAAATGTCAATATTAATATTAAACGTCAATATTTATATCAAATTTTAATATTAATATTAAATGTCAATATTAAATGTTAATATTAATATTAAATTTCAGTATTAAATTTCAATATTAATAAAATATTGATTTAATAATGTCTGCATCTGGACAAAATATTGTATACTAATCAGTTGTAATTATATTAGTATGGCTAACAGAATAAATAACTATGTAATCATTTTGGCATGTTACTAAATATTCGTGTAATCTACCTGCCAAGATTTTCAATTGCCGAATCGCGGAGATTTTCGAATTTGAGTTTCGTTTGGTAAACGGAAGAATTGTTCAACAAGTTTCTGTCTCTCTGCGATTGGTTTAGAATGCTTTCTTTACCTTTAATAAATGCGAGGCTCTGGTAAGAATTTAGATTGATTGCGGATAAAAGTTGTGTCGGTAAATTTATAATTATTTCATAAAGGCGAATTTAACGAAACCAATTTCCTAGCGAGTATACAGACCGAACGGTCGGTCCATGTCCATGTCCGTGATAGCCTTCTCGGTGTAAATGTACCTAGTGTAAACATTGCGATAGGTATAGCAATCTATTCACCCGAAGAACTAACATGAAATTAATTTCTATTTTAAGTGATTCACCTCATACGATGATTAATGAATAATACATCTTGTCGTGAATTAACTTCAGTGATTTACAATTTAAAGTCATCGAATGCATACGTTATAATTCATCGCAGATATACGTCAACAGATTTAAGTACGCGAACGTACCGATGCAATTTGTTGAGAATTGGCGACGGGCCTATAATGAAATCGGACAGAATATCTATGACATTCACGGCCACTCCTGGAAATCGTTGCGCTAAACTGCCTAGAGTCTTTGTAATTGGAATGTGATGAATGATTTAGAGAGAAAGAGAGAACATGACAGTCGTGTAACTGATAAAGCAAAAACCAATTTAAATAATTGTCAACAAATTAATTACATTTCAAATATTCTCTCACGCTACAACTCCTCCCACTAATAATTCCTCCTATTAATAACTTCTCCCACTATAAACTCATTACCACAAACTTCTCCCACAAATATCTTTGTAAGCTATTAGCTCCGTCCATCCACCCTCCACTGACTAACATTTAGAACCGAAAGTAACATCGGATAGTGTACCAATATCACTTTAGTTTCAGGATGAGTGCGTATCTTCTCTCTAAGCTGACTGCAGAGGTTATCGGCAGCTATGGGTCAAAGGTTATACTCATAATGTGTGTGCAATTATTCTGGATCATTAGTTTAGACTTCAATGTAAAACCAATGCGAGATTACATTTGTAAAATAAAACTGTTAAACCGAAAAGAAAATATTAAATTACAAAAACTTTATGAGGGTGCCTATTCATTAATCATTACATAATAAGAACATTGCATAACAAAGTAATTACATAATATAGCCTAGCCTAATGCTTAGCAATGGTATACTAGGAGAATTGCATAATGGATCAAGATTAGATAATTGCATAATAGGGTGACACCGTTGTACATAACAGTGAATCTCCTATTAACCCCGGAGACAGTGACTCACCAATTTCATCCGCTGTAATCAACAGAAGTAAATTAATACAGGTGATATTTGTTTGTATGATCATGCTAAAATTTCCCTGAAGCTGAGACTTCTTAGACAGATCTGTGGGTTAGGACAAGGGTTTAGGCTTTTACGTGAGATTTTATAAGGCTGCATGTAGGTTATTGGGTTTAAGGTTGTACTAAATCAGGGTGGATTTAAAATGATATTCTATTCTGGGTTTAAATTTGACAAATAGATCCGAGGCATAGAAATAAACATTACTTTTGATTTAATTCATTTTAAATTAATCAAAAATAAAAAACATCAATAGTATAAAATGGTGATTTAACATTTTAAATAACATTTATTATAAATAGTGGAAAGCATATTTACAGCAGATTATTAATAATAAATCACTAAACTATTTAGTTTTTTTTGGTTGTTCATGTAAGTGGAAGTAATGATTTTCTGCACTTTAATGCGAATCTTCTCAGCCAAGTCTACAAATGAGTATGTTATTTACTATAAACGTATACAGTAATGTTAAATAATACTAATAATATGGTATTTTTTATAACATGATTATCTTGATTAGCTATATTTAGTAATTTCTGTTATTCAAATAGGTTGAATATTCAATATTCTGTTACATGATAAATAGAAGTGTTAAGTGTTATAGAAATATTTCTTTGAAAGTTTACAAGCAAAAGTAAATACAACAATAAATATATCCTATCAACATTAATACATAATACATATGAACTAAAAAGATAACATACTTTTTAACTTTTAAGTTAATATATTCAATGTATTAAGTAATGAATGAAATACAAACAAACACAAGCTATAAGCATACACACATAAACACACACACACACACACGCACATACACACACACACACACACACATATAAACACACACCCATATATATATATATATACATACATAACTAACATAATCACAGAAAATCCACCCAACAATTACAAACTTACATAACAAACTCACATAAACACAAACAATGTTCACAACTCACATAAACACAAACAATGTTCACAACTCACATAAACACAAACAATGTTCACAACTCACATAAACATAAACAATATATAACAACTCACATAAACACAAAGAACAAATTAAACAATTTTAAATATAATAAACATATCAATTAGGTAAATCTAGAGATTAAATTATATAATTACAATTCAAACATAATAACTTACTTAACAAAATACAAAAACAGTAACTTAAGATAATCACACAATCTCAGCAAACTGTTTAATGTAGAGAATAAGAACTGCGGACTACCATTCAAACAAGAATAAATTACAGGATTTTAGGTACTTACTGATTTCTGTGTTGATAGTGGCATAGAGAAGGGAAATCACTGAGAATGTGACGAGGTCAGATGGAGGTTTGCTGGGCAAATGCAAATGAACCTTACCGGCATGTTTCTGAAGAATAAATGAAATCAAATGCAATTATTGCATTCCATTATGATACATGGATACCAGAATTAGAGATATATTATATTCATTGTTATATTATTGTTTTATTGAAATTATTAAAAATTATGTGTAATATTCATTTCTATTAAATTAAAATAATATATGAAACGAATGTATAAATATTCCAACGATATATTTATCTTGTACTACATCCATATTCGACATAAAAGATGAAACCAATAATCTTTGCGCCTGTGAAAATAAATTCAATATATTATTATTTTACCAGATAATATTTACTTATTATAACAAAAAAAGATTTTATGATGTAAATATATTCTCCAATACGAACAATGGAAATGATCTTGTCCAGGTACTTCGGATCCATAGTCAAATGCTTGGCACACTTTTCAAACCTGAAGTCCCAAGTCTCCTTGCTAGAGAAGCTTGAGCCACTCTGTTACAAACGCCATCGAAGTTAGGAAATTGCGACGTCGAAAATTACAAATCTATTATGTCACTCTGATAATATAGGGTTAGTGTTTTAAAACTATTTAGTTACTATAATATAATGTTTGGATTAACAAAATAAATACTTTCAAACCTTAGTGAAATAATAATCTGCACATGTTTTACTATTGTATTTCTCAGATTTAACTTGAGAGTAGATCTCGTTTGTCTGTTCTTCGCATCTGAATGTGAATTATTAAGGATTGTTTAATTACAATTCTATAAAGATTGATGTGTGTTCGAGATAATAAAATTATCTTTTATACTTGTATGCAAAATAAATATTAATAATGACTATAAATAATGACTTAAATAGACAAATTACAAAACTGAATAACTATATTATATATATTATATAACTATTTTATATAATAACTTATTGGAGATGATGTAACATGACAACGTCCTTGGGATCACCGTACGAAATGAAGTAAAAGTTTTTCTCGATTTCACATTCGGTGCAACGGGACTAAGTTCATAAGTTCATAAAGAAATGAGTTTTATTATATAATATAATGTACAGAATATAAATTTAATTTAAATAAGTCTATTAAATATATATACAGAAATATATTTTATAAGGAAATATAAATTTATGATATATTTTTTCTAAAATAAATACCAATTAATAATTAATTCTTTTTTTTATACTACAATAATTTCATATAGTATGAAAATTATAATTTGAATTTATATGTTAATATAAACCACATCTTAAAATAAGCCCAATTATTATCTAAGAAACTCTTTCAACTAATACAAAATTTAAAATGTATTAGTATATCTTTCACAGACCATTTATAAATTTATTTAATGTAATATTTTTAAAAATTCATATTGAAATTGAAATGTTTTTTAAGATTTAAATTTCTAACCAATATCTATTTAAATAGAAACTAAATGTCAAATACCAACGCATTTACATCGTAATTGATAACATTCACGTTGGGAAAGAGGCTCGAAATTAACGGTTTTGCGTTGTTGGTGATCCGACCAAATGAACGTGCCAACCCAATGAGTAAAGGTAATTTGAATATGCATAGTTCTTCTAAGGAAATCAATGTAGCTCGATAAATTACAACATCAATGTAATCTAATGAACTTTATTTATATTTTTTTTTATTTTAATTTTAAAACATATCTATCATATTTTATATTTTAAAATTGCAAATAGAATTTGATATTAATATTAATGACAGGCAAAGATGTATCATAAATCTAAAATGTCACTTTAAATATTTCCAATACTTGAGATAACTTATATACATTGAAATTAATATAAAGTACAAACAATTGAAACATGTAATACTACTTGAATTTAAATTATCATTAAATATAACTATTATTTGTCTAATTAATATATTAAATAATATGATGAATTTGAAGGTTTATAAATGCTGTTATTAATATTGATTTGAAGAAATTCTGATTAATCAATATCAATGAATTTATCTAACGTGGGTCGAGTTCTTTGAAGTTCAGACAAATTGAGGTCAATGCTTCAAATAATTCTATTTGTGCATTCACAATCTATAAAACAAAGACAATTGTATTTATAAATATTATAAAATAAAAGTAGATATATAAAATCAAATATATATATATTTTAATAGTACATTGATTACATGTAATGTTAATAACCTGATGGGTATATTTTGAATTTAGCGATATAACGTCATTAAGTATTGTGATTAGAATAAATGTAAATCTCTCACTCGCAGGTAACTCTGTATTATTATTGAAATTAGTTTTAAAGCATTCAAATGTATGGCATTAATTACAAATGTTTTACTTATTTATATGATGCGATATGAATTATATTACTAACTATATTGACTTGCATTACATATGCTAACTTCCCACGTCGCAGTTGGTAATAATTTCAATAATTTTAGGATGTAAGGTAGAATGTCAGATTCATACTATTATAAAATAATGTATTAATATATATATATAACGTACGTAGATGTTTTTATTAAATTGTATGTTTATTTAATATAAATTAGATATTTATCATGATTAAACCTGGAGATTAGATTCGATAAAATAAATACCCAATGATATAACTGCATTAAATTTTCGCTGATCCAATTTTACCGAATTTCCTAGTACAGGACATAGCGATAATAGTTTCTTGACCTATTAAAAAATTGATAATTTAAATAAATATCTAGAGCTACATAAAAATATAACATATTTACATGATAGTAAATTAGTTCTCAACTAGAAATTAGTTATTTTAATCATTTAAATTTGTAACAATATTTTATTTTAATGAAATCAACATAATCAATTGAATTAATATATTCTAATTAGTAAACATACTATATTCTATTTTATATCATTACCTAAGGAATAGAAAATCTAATAGACAGAGTGAATAATTTAAGATATTTAGGGTATCGTAATTTCTATACTGCATAATAAATCATAATTTTATTATAAAATAATTAAATTTTCCAACTAGCTAACAGTCCCTATATATTAAGATATATAAATAATAAATCAATTGTTTGTTTAATATTCCTCATAGAGATTCTAACATTGAATAAAAACAATACTAATAACCCACATACAAAAGTATTTAAAATTAGATTATATTTATTGAACAAAGATTTTGTACTATATTTATTAATTCATTAATTATATTTTTTATAACATATTTGCAGTGATATTCTCAGCCTATTAATGATATAAAGGTAGAGTTAATCTCACAAATAGACGAGGAATCATGCTTGTTATAAGCATGCAATTTATTAATAATTGAAGTACTTAAAATTGATAAAATCACCACAATTATGTGTAATGTAAAATGAATTACTTAACATAATCTAATGAGAGTTAGTTCGTTACACCATTATTTAGAGGGAGAATATTGTTGTAATTTAGAAAGTACATTAGTTAATATTCAATTTAGAAGTAAATTATTAAATATAGATAATATGCATATATAATTCAATTGTAGTTATTTGTACAATTAAAATATTAAATATAAAAACTATGATTTACTATATTATATTATTATTTATATATATATATATATATATATATATATATATATGTAGATATATATATGTAGATATATATATATATATACATTAATACAAAATAATATTTAATTTCTTCTTTATATATTATATAGATTTATTTTATTCTAATTGAATTTGTTAGAATTACTTTTGCTCTACTAATCAATATAAGATATGCACCTATTTTTAGCATACTTTTTTATAGTGTTTTATATAGTTAATTATTATTATTTATATATGAAATATAAGTTAAATTCTAAATATTCATTAATATTAAATAAAGATTAATTAATATAATCTCATATTTTTGAATAAATACCATTGTGATAATCTTAATTAATTAAATAAATATTATCTTAAATAATCAAATTCATATATTACTTATTTATTAATGCATATAAAGACAAATTTAAAATTTTATATTTATTGAATTTAAAAATATGTAATACAAGTGTATGTAGAAATATACTAATAGCAGTTTAATATTAATATTATATAATGAAATAGATTAGTTAAGGTTTGAAAATATTTTGAATATATAATTCCATTGATTTTATTTTTAAAATGCAGTATTTATAAAATATAGGATTTAAACATAATTATTTATTACATATTACCTTTGCATATAATTTATCGGATATATTTTGAGCAGCTAAAGAACGAGAAAGTTTTAAAAGTGTTATTAATTGATTATTTGAACAACTAAAACCCCCTGCAATTGCCATTATAGTATTCTAGTATTTATTTGGGTATTTATTAGTAAAAAAAATAAATCTCGAATTTGTGAATAACATCCCTGGAGTATTTCCCTAATAAATGTCAGCCAATAAACAAATACATTTATTATTGATATTTTACAAATCTCCATAATTACGATTTATAACCAAGTTTAGTATTATAAGTAGATATATTGTTATGGCTAAATTAGTAGGACTTAATCGAAATAACGAATATAACTATCAAGAAAGAGAAATACCACTAGTTGTTGACGTAGACTTAACGGTTACTATCATAATAATTCAATAATATTTAATTCAATATACTATTATAAGAATAACATAGTAACACTGTTATAAATTTATCTAAAATAAACTTTATAAATATATTATTATGCTATTAACTTTTCTATATAATTGTATTAACTAATATAATAATGTTACTTGCATTTTCAATATACAAATATAGTGACTTATAAATGCCGGCCAGATTGCATAATGTCATTGTATTTTTTTATAATAAAATTTTATTATGTAAATAATTTATTAATTAATTGTAACGTAATATTGTTATTATAATCTCTAGATAAATGTTTAAGGCGGCTTAAAATATTTCTAGCGGGTTTTGGTAGAAGAGTAGACTATCAGTCTAAAGATGAATTTACTGATTTCGTGTTTTAATAATAATACACATATATACATATTAAATAATAGCTAAATAACTATATAATGATATTAATCTCTCACCAGATCATATACATAAAAAAATAAAAAATTCTCCAATCATTATGTATTAATTCATACCTATACTGTTATGTTATCACTACTCGTCATTATTAGTCACTAGTCGCATATTATGACCCCATACTGATAAAGATATATCTGAGTGCGTCGAAGTTGAACTTCATACCTATTCAATTAGTTCCTACAGTGAATAGTCTTCTTGAACCAGCAAATATAATGTGGAAATTAACAGAAAAACTGACTTTAAAGGGGGGTATGTAGAGTCTAGCAGAATATAGCGACACAAACAGAGCGTAAACATGCCCTCTATTCCCAAATGAGCCGAAAATAGGAATTGAACATATTAAAATTAAGTTACCTAATCTTATCATTTTTTAGAACAGAAAGTTATTGACGAATAATCTTATATGTTTAGAAAATTAAATAATATATTGTTCTTGTTTATTATTAACTAAAATGTTTAATTATATTCAATTATAATACCCATATTATATAACTCACGAGTATTTTATATTTACTTTATTTAAATTATAGTATTTAAACCAAAGGTACAATGTATAATTTTAGGTTTTGAATAATTATTATTTTATCTCTATGGTAATACATATTAAAAAAATATCTGACTTGTATCCTTTATATATTGACCTTATTTGTTTATTTATATCTAAGTAATAATTATCAATATTATTGCTATTACTTCAAGATCTAAATATTTGTATTTTCTTTTAAAGTGAATAGCTTTTATTATCAAGTTAGAATGTGATTATTTTTGAAACTATTTTAGTTTAAATAATACTCTTTTTTATTATTGAATTTAGTTATAATGCCAATACATTATATCATTAGAGTATGTATAGGCCAACATCAGAAGGTGATACTAATAAATCATCATAGTTATTGTTTAAATGGTAAACTATCTTCTCATTTGCAACATATTTATATATAAATATATGTTATTAGAATGTTAATTACGTATGTGTATGTATTATTTATATGCTTCTCCGATATATTGAAGTTTTGTATACTTTTGCTTATACATCATCATAAAAGCGTGCACAAAATTCAATTAAAATTTACAATATTAATTTATTCCGCATATCATTTCATATTACCTTATTTTACTATTCTAAACTAGAACTCATTGGTCACTTTAATGTTCCTATTATTATTATTCTTTAATAATCATTTTAATAACTACTTTATTGCAGATGGTTCTTCAATTTTCTGACCAAACTAATAAATGCTATAATATCTCGACGGATGATTTAGAAAAATTTAAAAAAAAGTTCTCAACCTTATCTAAAGTAGAACGTAGACAGGTAAATTAATAGGATTTCTATTTATCCCTTAAAATATACATTATATACATACATGTATGTTATGTTATTTGTATATAGTATTACTAGTTATCTAATTAAATTTGAAAACTATATTAATTTTATAATTTCTGTTTAAATTTTACATTAATTGCCATATATTATAATAATGATATAAATATGTTAATATATATTTCAATCTTATTTTGTAATTATTATTGTATATTGATTATAAACAGGCCATAACAGCTGAAAGCAAGGATGTTGATTTAGTCCTGAAGCAAAAAATTTCCTGCGTTGGATGTCGGCGAAGGTTATTCTTAAATTCAATAATAATTAACTAAAAAAATCTATTATAAGTAAATATTATTTTATTTAGATTTTAATAATCTTTGTGTTGATTTAATTACTAACACTCTTTTCCCAAATACAGTATAGAAACGATGATCCGTGATCTGAAAGTATCCGGACGTCCTTCCCTCGACCCATTTGTGATAGGTTCTAAGACTTTGATTTCAATTCGTAAGGAGCACATGCAGTCAGCTGAGGCCGTTTACGCCCTTCTCTACATTTGCAGGTCAGACGATGCTGAAGCGAGCTTTTATTAAAGCTACTGGCAGTTGTGGCATGAGCCATATCTATAAATATTAGCCTGTAAATCAACAATACAAACGAAACTTAATTAGAAAAGCTTTTGTTGTATAATGATCTTTTAAATGGATGGTGTTTAAACAATGTTGTGTTAATTTTAAAATAACTTATATGTTATTATTATAGATCTAAATTCAATAATTTTAAAATACAGTTTAATAATTTACTAATTAGGTATTAAATATAATGAATGGCTTTTATAATATCTCTAAGATTTTGGTCATTTGTCCTAAATTATGCGAAGCAATTAAACGAGATTATAATAAGTAAGATAGTATTTAATTGGGTCTAAAGATAATTTAAAGAGATAGGACAAAAAGGATGAAATATTATTTTAGATTAATCAGGAAATGTAAATTTGAGTAAAGGAATGCAAATTTGTTTCGATTACCTTAGAAAGTTTGTCTGTGTATCTAAAATTGTACAAATTGATAATAATATATATTTAGTAACATGCAATAAAAATACACTACTGCATATCCAGTTAATATGATTAATAATAACCAACCATTCTAAAAATAGAATATCATTTTTTATCATTTTTCAATCAAACATAATTTTCACAATTTATGTGAAAGTTAAAATATATTCATAATAATATTCATATAACCAAGTAAAAATGCTTGTTGCTAAATCATATATATTTTCTTTGCAAGACCAGAACATGTTATTTTTTATGTCACCAAATACTGTTAAATTATATTAATATTTATTATTATATTATATTAATGATTATTTTAAATTATATTATTTATATAGAGAAGGTGAATTTTCTTTGATATTTAATTTTTGTAGGTAATTTTTTAATATTAACTAACTTTTGCCAGTTATTATAACACTATTTAATGTTAAAATGTATATAAACATGTTTAATTATTTGCTCGGCTATTTTTAATAAATCAGAAACTAATACACACTTTTTATAATATTAATTATTCACAAATATTTTATTTATAATATTACATTTATATATACTCAATAATTGTTACCTAATACATACTAGAAATAAGTCCGAATGATATAAACTCATATCAACCATATCAACCATACAGTACAGGGTTGCTGAATAACTTACAGAATTTGCAAATCAGTAAAAAGAATAAAAGGTGTTCTCTTCATTCAATGGATATGCACAAGTCGAAAGTTTTTGGATTTGTGGATGTTCATCAGAAGTTAGTTAATCCTTTGATGTTTATTCTATACATTATATTATTTAATCAATTTTGAAAATTTATTATAATAATAGCGTTTTAAATATAATTACAAATAAGTTTAAATAATATTAACATTATAATATTATTATAATATTTGTAAAATATTCACAACATATTTATGACAATCCTACTAAGTAACAATCTTTTAAATGAATTATATAGTAACCATGGAAACGCCTGTCCTTACAGCAATAAGAGTGCTGCGCTAACTCAAGTGATTCAGACCGGCTGGAAAGATGTGTGGGACGTGTTATCGGATGAGTGTAAGAATGAGATCCTCATTATTGACCCCAATGACCTTCTGTTTACAATGGATAAATACCTGAAGAAACACAGGTAACTATATTGGTGTAAAGCTACCTCCACTAATAATTGATTATATTTCTCCCTTGATCATAGAACTGATCCTACCATCCTATCAAATGTAAACTTTTCCCACTCTACAACCTTAAAAGGTTTTGCCTGGATTGTAAAGGAAAGGTTCTGAGAGCTTTTAGCATTCTAAATGGAGATGTTAAACCTACTGGTGGTTGTCAGCAGGAGCCTATTGATAAAGTTTGTATAAATGTGTAGATTTAGGTTTGATAAAATTGGTGTTTATGTGAATGGAGATTTAAGTGTAAACTTATATGCAATAAGATGTAATTTTTCTGCAATGTAGATGTTGATATTGCTAGTTGCATATGTATCTAGTAATATTTATTTATTATAGAGAAATATCATAAATAATTATCATTTTATGGTGATGATATTAGATGTATTCATTTCAAATATTGATTTAATTAATAATAAAAATTAAGTATTATTCGTTTAATATCAATTATCTTAGAAGTCATCTAATTTGCATTTTATTTTATTAGCACTTAAATTTGAGATTAATATCTTTATAAGATTATAGGTATCACAATTGTTCATTAAAAGAATAAATCAAAATATTTTTAAAATATCATTAAAGTTATTTATATATTAAAATGTAATATTAAATTTACAAACTATAACCTAAGTGCCACCCAGACCTACATTAGAAATATAGATTTGAAATTAAATCTTTCTAAATATTCGGAGATTTGTACCAAACCGAAATAAAAAAGATTTAAAATTTTACAGCACTAGTAAATACTCACATACGTCAAGTTATATTACTATTGAATACACAGTGTTTGACTTTAAATATTCATTGTCTTTAATTTCACTCCCATGTTTATTTATTTCTCTGGTTTTCAAAAACCAAACAAATTTAATAAATGTAGTCCTTGCCTAATTGAAGGCTGTCCTTACCACCTCAACAGGGCTATAACCCAGACCTGTACGAGCATATCAAAGTGTGCGGTGCCGAGAAACACTTGCATATGATAAACAACACTGAACTTCTAACTAGTTTGATTGAACAAGCTACACCTGATCTCATTGGCAGGTTTTCTTCCCACGGACGAGTTAAACATTTGGAATTTTTGTTTAGAACATTCCTTCTTTTTCATTCATCTTAAAGATTGTGTCTAAAATTGAATATTAATTTATTTTGTCTTATTACACGTGTAACATATATTACGCGGTGCATTCTTTATCCCGTCTAATTGCCTGTTCGTTGATACTCTAGTCTTCACTGATACCTGGTATATCTGAACTTATATCTGAACTTATCCAATAGCAGTAGACGCGAACGCCACGCCAAAACCATGGACATTGCTCAGGATGAAGTGTTGACCTGTTTAGGCATTCACTTGGGAGAACGTATCCTGAAGATTCGTCAGAAACTCAAAGATGAAGAACAGACTTGGCAGCTTGTCTATGCCATCTGCACTGAAGTTTTGCGCAAAAACTTTGAGGTCAATATTTGCTTCAGTTTTTCAACCATTATCCAATTTCATGGTTTCCTGGTAATACTGTACACACAGAAATCGTTAAATATAAGTTACCCTAATTGTCAAATATTTTTATTTTTATAACCGTATTTTAAAGCAAAGCTTGTTTCAAAATTTAAAGAAACTAATTCCAATATTTCTTATATCGATATTTTTCTTTCATACATGAAAAAATGACCTAAAAGACAATTAATTGAATATTTTATACCACAGTGATTACTATTATTTATTAATAACGTATCTGCATTTTTAGTTGTATATACAATACTATATTATAATTTCATTTAAGTATTGTTAATTTAAAAATTAATTTTCTATTTGTTAATTCTTTATATTTCTCATAAAATATTACATTTTAATTATATAATTGTGTAAATTGTATTTTTTGTCAAATTTATTTCAAATGTGCTAATATATTAGATATTGTATAGATATTAAATAAATAATAATTTTAATATATAAAAATGAAATTTTTTTTAGAAATTTTATGAAATATAAGCAATATTTGCATATATTTTTAATAAAACCAATATGTACTTATCATTAAATAATTTTAATACTAAATAATTATTAAATTACATTTTAAATATATCATAGTCATCATAATTTAAAAAAATTAAACATTCATCACAATTTCAGAGAATTTCCTATTTTGGTTTTGATAATTATAATTAATGTAATATCAAATAAATTTCAGAAAATAATTTTAATTAATTGCTATTAAAAATGGATTTATATAAAATTAAAAATTGTATTTGTATAATTTTCCATTAATACTTTTACTACTTCAATTCCAAAATACAATATTTTAAAATTTCCATTAACAGTTGGCGATTGAGAAGAAACAAGGAATTTCCAATCTTGAACTACTCTGCTACGAACTTGATATCGAAGAGAATAAGAAATTAACTCGCGAACACATGAGGAAACAGAAGAAAAGAAATAAACGCAAAGCAACGAAACTCTTGGCAAAAGAACAATCTGAACTTTTGGACACGGTCTCACTTCTATTTTTTTAATTGTAACAATATTCGTTACCCTGTAATTGATTATACCAGTGAGATATCTATCTATATATGTATATGTGTGTATAATCTTATATTGCGTACTCTTTGTGTATTATAATGTAAGTAACTTTTTATATCTACACCCAAACTAAAGTGCGCGTGTGGAAATAAAGTCAACGAGGGAGTATCTGTTGTTGGCAAGACTTCGAAGAATAAACCAAAATTTGTCGAGGTCGTCGTGTGCTCGGCCTGCAAGGAACAGGCGATAAAAGACTCCCTGCCCAGCGCTGGCAACCGATCTAAGAAGAAAACCCCCAAGGTTGCATGTTGCATCCCTATGCCATACCCCTCCTGTTACCGTAGTGGCCTTATGCTACTGTTGACCTCTTTACCTAATCTCATCTTATTACTTTCTTCTATAGGATCAACCGAATGCAAAACAAGATGGCGGCTATGCGTCGGGTCCAGATTCGCAGTCGTCTGCAAGTTCTGCTATTTCATCGGATTCCTTTATGACCAGCAGTGATCGATTAGGTTTGAACCATCGATGATATTGTTATTATTATAAATACATGTTTATTCTGTTTATTGCAGTCTAATTATTATCACTCCGTGCTTTTAGTTTATTTTATCAAATACATACAAATTTACAGAGGAAATATGTTCGGACAACGATTGTAATTGTCATAAAGTTAGTATAATTTTTATATATTTATGCTTTTTTACAACATCTTCTATTTAATTTTTAATATACATGAAATTTGAATAATATATTATTTATATCAAATTGAATTCAAATGAATAATCATTTTTTAATTATTGTTTTATTTTCTATGTTGATTTGTGTGATCACATATTTATTGTTACAGCTTTGTAAAGAGGGTTCTTTATTTGGATTGACTTCTCTTCAAGACATGCTTGAGGTTTCATTTTTTGTATAACGATTTCAATTTAATGATGTTAATAAAGGTTTCATTAAATCATTAATAAAATGATGATGTATTAGAAAAAGAAATATTGATACAAGTCTACATTTTGTTTCATCTGATTTCACGATTGGAATATTCGGTTTTTATGGTAAATTATTTAAAATTTCTTTCACACTTGATCAGGAAAGTGACAAAGATGCAAAGTTCACAGAAGCAGAGTTGAGGCAATTCAAAAAAGAAAATAATTCAAAGGAGTTGGCCACTATGAGACAAAAAATCCGATTAAAGATGAAAGAGAACTTTGAAGATTCGATGTTGCACACATCAAATGGTAACAACAGATATAGTTTTAGTCATTAAATATAAGTTATAAATATGATTTTATATGTTGTTTTATTTATAAAACTGTATTAGATATAATAAATCATATTGTTTAATGAATTATTTTAAAATTATATTCATCTTCATAGGAATTCCAAAATCTGCAAATAAATAATCCAGTTGAATTAAAGATTCACCAAAACAATATATTATCATCATCATTATTATCATGTAGGAAGGCACACTGGTACTTATACCTATATTTGGTATAGATATTTCTATATAGATCATTCTCTAATATTAGTAACCTTAATTCATTTTTGATTTTGATTTTTAATAAATGAATATTTTGATATCTTCTTTATTTTTTTAATATATTTATAATAATATGAAATATAGATTTGTATTCAATTTGTTGGTCAATAATAAATATCTTATTTATATTAAATATTTTCTTGTATTTAATTAATTTATAAAATCTATAAATAATAACAATCTAAATTAGAAATGCAAACATTCAATATTATAAATAATTATAATAATTAATTAATACTATATATTAGTAATTTCATTACTTGAACTAAATTAAAACTAAATTTTATTTTAATAGTAATACTATATCAATTTCAAATTAGCTGGAATTTACTTTACATATAAAATCTCTTTATTTTATTAATGTTAACTGTACACTGTATAAAATTTAGAAAATATGCTATTTCTATGAATTAAATCAATTTCCAATCGTATAATATGTCAAAGTTATTAACTATATTTGAAAAATATATTATATTTTTTAAACACTAATTTTAATATTTTGTAATATTATACATGTATATATTATGTATTTGTAAACAAAATCAATGTTTAAAATTATAATATAATTATGAATAATTAATAGCTTACTTAGAACATAATAATAATTTACTAAATCAAATAGTATTGTTTTTAGCCATTTAGATTTTATGTTCAGTGGAACTGAAACTACTATCAACATTTTAATTTGATAAAAACAGGATTCCTTTGTTGATTTACAATGTTGGCTTATAATATACAGTATTAGCAATTATTTAATTTATGTTTATTCCAGAATATTATTTTTAATTTATGAAATAAGCTTATATAGAATTGTTTTCAAATTAAAATTTAGATAGATGATTTATTTATTAAATAATTGAACATATTTGATAATTATTTTCCAAGATTGTGTTATATTATAATTTAATTAATAAAAAAACTAATAGAATTACTAATAGCAAAGTTATTTATCTGCTAGATTTATTAACAGACATATCGTTTACTAGTCCAATTTATTTAGTTTAATAACTAGTGTATATCCATATATATAATATATATTACATGCATCTGTTAAATTCATATCTAAAAAATTATTAAAATAATTAAATATCATTTTAGTTAAGATTAGCTTGAATAATGTAATCTTGGATTTTAGTTTCACTGTTAATTCATAATTATATATTAATTTTGGTTATTGGAAGTTTAGATATTAATTATTAATTTATCATTAGGCAGATTATAATACTTTTTATAATAAAAATTAACATATGATCCAAGAAGAATTTGATATTGTTAATTATAATAACTGTAACTCTATTAATATGATTAAAATAATAATTAAATTATAAACAAAATCTATGATTTAATATATTTATAATATTATCTATGGTCTTGGATATTATTGATAAATAAATAAATTTCATGCGCATTGTTTTCTAGGATTTTCACCAGAAACTTGTTTGTTAGTTATTCACTAAATACATATAAATTCTTTCTTTATCCATAGATAAACACCGCAAATATATAATATATAATTTTATATCATATAGTTATTTTAAATGGTTAACTTGAATAACAGATCGATTTACAGGATTCATAGAAATACACAAAATTATTAATATTGTAATCCTTATGATTACAATATTTGTATCATTAAATTATCGATTCAATTTGTATAAAAATATGGTTACAATGGTATATACTAATTAAATTTATCATATAATATAGAATTGCCATTTTTCCATGTCACTCATAACACACGTGCTTTTAATATACATTGTATTTTAATTTTATTAAATAGTCGGTTACATTATATTAATTAAAAAAATTAATAATATTATATAAATACAAATTAAATGTAATTTATTTCCCCATATACGTTATTATTGATTTTAATATAAAAAAATGAGAATCATGAAACTTAAATATATTTGATATTTAATTCAATAGAATATATATATACATACATATATATATATATATATATATATATATAATATTTATATATAAATAGTATTATATACACTATTACAATATTGATACTTAATTACAGGAAATTATGTATTATGATGTATTTAGAATGAACTATGGTATTATTATATTTGTTGGTTATTTTTAGATTAATTAAAAAAACGTGGTTAGTAACTTGAGTCGATCTACTATCTTGTGTTTAATGTGTTATCAAATTCTATTATGCAAATAAACGATATATTATACAAATCTGTATGTGCATGTGTTTGATTGCCGAATTGCTCCTTACTATAAACAGCCATAGATAAGCATATGTCTCTTTGTATTTATTTGAATGCATAGCATACTTTTCATACTAAACTATGCATGTTATTATAAACGACTTACTTATCTAAATCTCTTGAATTATCCAAGGTTTACATGATTTTATTTCATTTAGATCACTATTAAATAATCTATATAACTGAAATATATCTTTGAATTATAATCTGTTATAAATACCATTATAATATTTTTCAAAATTATCAGTATTAGTTTATATAAATATAATATAGAACAATAAAGAATAAGTAAATATTGTTCTAGGATATTATGTTATTTATTTAAATGTATTTATATGTTTTCATCGTTGTATGATATATAATACCTAGTTTTATAACTTATAATATTGTACGTTATTTGTGATTCATAGACTAAACCCATGGGACTACACTTGTTATATGACAATATTAATAAACAAAGGAACACGATTGAGGAGATTGATATGTTATATATATATATATATATATGCATATAAGTATACAATAAGATATACTCAAACATCCTTTAGGCAGTGTTTATAGAATAGTTATTCATTGGATTGCGTGCTTCTATTTTCCTACGAGTGTGGAGTGTGTTGAGATACATCTCAAACAACTGTAACCTAGATAGAATGTATTACATTGTTATTCGGCATTCACACAAGAAGAAATTCTACGCTTATACATATTAATATATTAAAACATCTTGTAAAGGTTTTTCCATAGATCATAATGTAATTTATGATGATTTATAAACTCACATATATATAATTCAATACCTATTTTATATTAGATATGTTTTATACAAATAAGTTAATTTAAAAATATTGAATTTTATGATATTTAACTTGCAAATATAACATAAATATTTCTACGTATTTCCCTAATTAGTGTAACATAGATCATTATTATATATATCTATAGATACTACTCTAGTACTATATAGTACTACTTAGTCTGATATACTTAGTACTACTCTAGTATTATATAGTTATACTTAGTCTGATGTACTTAGTACTACTCTAGTGCTATATAGTTCTTACTTAGTCTGATGTACTTAGTACTACTCTAGTGATATATAGTTCTTACTTAGTCTGATACTTAGTAATACTCTAGTACTATATAGTTCTTACTTAGTCTGATATACTTAGTACTACTCTAGTACTATATAGTTCTACTTAGTCTGATGTACTTAGTACTACTCTAGTACTATATAGTTCTACTTAGTCTGATGTACTTAGTACTACTCTAGTACTATATAGTTCTACTTAGTCTGATATACTTAGTACTACTCTAGTACTATATAGTTCTACTTAGTCTGATGTACTTAGTACTACTCTAGTACTATATAGTTCTACTTAGTCTGATATACTTAGTACTATATAGTTCTACTTAGTCTGATGTACTTAGTACTACTCTAGTACTATATAGTTCTACTTAGTCTGATATACTTTGTACTACTCTAGTACTATATAGTTCTTACTTAGTCTAATCTAGTCATAGTAGATTTACAATTAATAGCAAGTTATACAATATTAACACACCTTTAGTAATATGATATTTCTTTATATATTCTCTTAATTATGATATATAGACTATTTAAAGTTTATTACTTAAGTTCAAACCTAAATATCCACTATTCGGAGAGAAGATATAAGAAATAACAATAACAAAATTTAATATCACTCTAATTATATTAGAAACCTATTCTATAGTAATGAATAATAATGAATAATGTATAAACTTACTAAATTGTTGTTTAACATTATGATATTATTATTATTAGATATAAATGTATAATATAATATCCCATTCTTTCACAGCTCTCTTGTCTCCTAACAATCCAGGCATACAATCCAGGTAATTACATTTATATTATTTTAAATTTTATTAGTACATCAAAAGATTTTACAAATTTTTTACATCACTGCGTTTGCTTGATAATTTTATTTTTTGCATAATTTCTTTTATAATCCAATAAATTTTGTAAAACATGATATGATTTTATTAAACATTTACATCATTCTAAGATGAACTCATATGCAATGTTTACTTGTTTTATTGTATATCTAAAATGACCATATTAAGTTAAAATAGCACATCTGATATATTACATCATATACAAATATACAAAAATGTACATATAAAATAAATGTTTTATTTAAATTATTTTAAATGAATAAATTAAAATCACATATTTATTGAGATCTTTATTTTCTATTTGTTTAGTTGTTATGCTTATTTTCTATTTACTTTGAACTATTATCATATTTAGTTATTACACATTTTATAGTTATCTTATATTTGCTAATTTTATTGATGTTATAAAATATTCTTAATTAAATTTCATTTTATTAAAAAAAAATTTGCAGATTTGTTTTTGTCTTCAAAATATTTTGAAACCAAATATTATTAAAATTTTATTTTTCTTTTTAACTTTATTCAATCTTAAAGATGCCTAGAGTAATTCTCCCGGTTAGTGGAACTGTACTTTGGCCTTATATATTCAATATTATAGATTTTCAAATCAAACTAGTTGTACATGTTTGTACCTTCTTTTTATTTGACTTTATAATTTATACAATTTACCATACACACAATTGAAACTATTCCTAAATGTAATCTATACATATAGCCAAGTTTAACAAGATACCCCATCAACTCTATATCGGTAGCATACTGGCAATTAACAACCGCTAGATAATAAAAGGATTTTTTAAAATTATTATATTGTATAGATAATTTTATATTTTTTGATAAAAATTTATTTAAAAAATTTTAAAAATGATATCAACCCAAGTTCAAATAATATATTTAATAATAGTATATTTATATAAATATTATGTAATTATATAATTAAAGTCACATCTCCCATCCAAAACATATTGGGCATAAACATAAAATTGCACTATATTAAATTTCTCCTCATTGGGTATATTGGCCTATAGGATCCTCCAATTACAATCTATTAATCACAAGTAGAGAATATGTATTTAAAGATAATTATAGTATTTTCTATATATATACAATTATTTGTATATTGAATAATATGATATTTGTCTCATATTTAAATTGTTATTAAAATTATAACTTATAAAACTTATATAACTTATATAATCACTATAAAGTTACATCTATTATCAGAATGTTAAAAATGCATATACATATAATGATTCAACTATATAAGTACTAATATTATTTAATATTAATATAACTAGTGTTTTATGTCAAGATAATAATTAATAAGTGTTGTTTTTTTCAGTATAAAGGGGCATTCACACAGAGCTTTTTTACAGCTTTTAAGCTGCCTAATTAGGCAGCTTTATGCTGGATTCGAGATATGTTCAATATTTCTAGCTTTTTTCTGCTTTTTTATCAAAATAGAACATGTCCAATATTTCTAGCCTAAAGGTCAGCAGAAAGCTGACTGAATGCACCTTATTGGTTAACCTATTGATTGACAACTGATTTTCTTTGTTGATTTATGCAAATTTATTATTTATTGATAGATTAATTTCTTTGTTAATATTATTTAATTTTATTTTAACGTGGATGTTTTAATATCTCCGATTTAAATATAATATTAATAATAGTGATCGTATACGACGTGATTTGGTATTCATTGTAATATATGTCATATTGTAATATTAATATAATTTGTATATAATTTAAATATGTGTGTATTAAATAACGGTTTAAATATGGGCGTATTTACATTAAGCTCAAAGTGACAGCTCGAGCTTTTTTATTCGAGCTTTTTCTAGCTTTTTCAGAGTGAACGCATTTTAAATTACCAGCTTTTTCTGTAGCTTAAAGCTGCCTAATTAGGCAGCTTAAAAGCTGTAAAAAGATCTGTGTGAATGCCCCTTAAGAGTTTTTACCATATAATACAACTAGATTAATATGTTGTATTTACAAATTGTAATTTCATATATTCTTTACATTATAATAAAAAATCCATACAGTTAATAATATCTTCAATATAGTATAAAATAAAGATAAAACTATATAAATACATTATTCAATTATTAAATTATCTTTTCTTTATCATATAATTTGTATTAATTCAACTATTCATAAATTATAATTTTAAAATGAATCAACCGTCCACCAACCTCACTTAACCTTTGAGCCCATTCTAGAAGCCAGGCTGGATGATTCAACCTTACGAATTAAAACTGATTAAAAGGCATCATGTGCAATCTGTTCTCGGTGACGACTCCGAACTCGTGGATGAGTATTACAAGTGAGTGACCTTTGCCCTCTAGGTACGCTCTCACGCCTCTCGCTTCCCTACACGCACTAATGCCGCGTGCAGCGCTCTACACGTTATGCAACTGACGAGGAATCCTAGTCGTTTTGTCGGCTCAATTTAATTCGACGCGACTTTCGTTCACCGTCGGAACCTTTGCAGTTTGGTCTGCAAGGATTACGCGAGGATGGACAACAACTCGACGGTTTTCTTTAAGGATACCTCGTTAATCGGCTTCGACAAGGGGACGTTTTCCCTGGATCCGATGCAGGTGAGGTCTACCCGATTTCCGGGACGAGTTGCGGATGGTGGTGGCGGCGGCGGATGCGAGTGGGATGCGGGAATAACTCCTTAGGAAATGAAGTAGTACGTGTCGAGGTCATTCGAGAGAATAGGGGACAATATTTCTGTAGGTTAAGATGACTGGGTTTAGATAAGTGGTATTACTCGACCTACTTCTTTTATCTCATTCATTTTCCCGCTTGATTTGAGAATTCCTAGTTTCATTTCATTTATCTAGCTGTTGTCCATCCTTCTCTTGACATTTAACCAACTGCACATACCAACAATATCGACGCTCCCACTCAGCTCTACATACTTGCAGAGGATGTGTCCAAAATTAAGGAAATCATCTACAACATCACGGACAAGAAGTTGAAAGATTATGGAGCATATGCTGTTTTCTTTGGTTTGACCTGCAATGAACTTTGCACCCTATCTCAGGCTATTCATAATTTATATTCGCATATAGAAAAGAGTATGCAGAAACTCTATGATTAGAATAGGACACAATTAGATTTGCAGTATCTATACTCCTCTATCTTCAAATGAGGATTGCTTTGCCTGATTGTATATGCACTTATATTAAGGAACTCATTGTGTGTGTTGTAATATTATATAACCTCATTCGTATACGATTATTTTATATAGATTATGTTGATAATTATTACTCAACACCTCAGTTATCTTTCAGAAAATTAAAAAACACTTTGATTTAATTATACAGTCTAATTTCACTTGTACATCATCAATTATACATATGCATATATATATGTATATATGTATATGTATATATATATATATGTATATATACTTATATATATATATATGTATATAAATATATATATATATATTCTCTGAATAATATACAATCTCATGTATTATTATAAATACTGCATTATACATGCACTATATTGTATATACTACCGCCATTAATGTATTATCAAATACATTTCTTTGATTTTTAGTAAATAAATAATAAAATTTGAATAATTTTTTCCTTGAAATTTCTAGGAAATTTGTGATAATTATAGAATTTATTAAGCATTTAATTTTAAATAAAAAGTACTTATATCAACAATATAAGTACAATGATATAAGTACATCAATGATTTAATATTTAGTAAAAACTTTTAGTGTAACAAATATTTTACAAGATATGCAATTTGTGACTACATTTTTATAAAAGTTATAGTATTATTATAGTATTTTTTTTAATATTATAATTTTGTTATCATTATTTGATTTGTTCTAGGAGAATAAATAAAATGTATATGTTAATATTATTAAATAAAACAATAGAGATTTTTATTATGTATATTTGTTTAACAACTTTTTAATATATAATATTTTATTTATATGTAGAAATAATTATTTTTAATTTTGTTATTTTAAATAATTTATCAAGTCTATTTATGAATATATTAATTTTTTCAAATTTTAATTAATATAAAAAACCTATATAATGCATGTATCTAGTTCATTGGATATTGATCTTCCTTGACCACAAAATATACATCCCTACGATAACACTGAAATTCTTACGTTTACAGGTAAACCAATGGCCTTTCACTGTTTGAATATTCACCTCGATTACAATTTCTTTCACGAGGTTGAATTTATTAATGGAAATGTCGACTCAGACGTCCAAACCTCAACCACAATCAACACCGAACCTCAAAGTATGCTGGAACTTGCTGCTATTAAGATGAATATGGTGATAAGTCTAGGAAACCTTCTCCTCGTCTTCCTAATAATTATACTTATTTGTATCTTTGTACGATTAACCTAATGTAATCATAATTCCCCTTTTATATGCAATTTTGTCTACGCAGGATGGATATAATGAGGCTGGCTTTGCAGGATGTTTTATCATTTCTATGCTTAGTTATGAAATCAAAATGTGGGATGCTTTTGTGAAACTACCTGCTGAAATTGTGAGTGTGGAATTCTAGCTAATATTGTTGGAACGTTAAAAGTAGCTGTTGATATAATAAAATCGTAGTTAATTTTTAAATTTCAATAATTTACCTAAGCCTCACTTTCTCTTACAGACGGACAACATTTTTAGCAGTATTAGTGATGAATTTATCGCAGCTTTTAATTCTGTAATTCAACATCATCCTGATATTGCAAAAATCATAATGAATTTTATTCAGGTGTTTAATCGTTGCAATACTGAAAATTTATTAAATATACTTTGGGCAATTATCAATTATTAGTCGATCTATTAGTGAATTTAATGATCTCTTATTGAAAGTCATGTATGATATTTGTTAATCACATTAGAATTACATTATTACTTGTTTAACTCACTAATAACTTTTTATGTATTCAATATTCACATCATTAATTCTTTATTATCGCAGACAGTCGCAATTGAAAAAATGTATCCTCATACTCTTGAGATTTTAATGAAACTAATAGACATGGATATATTAAGCAAATCTCTTAATACTGACAAAACAACTTTACTAAATAGTATCTTCAAAATGATACTACAAATAGTTATTCTTTTATTTATATTTTAATTAAATCATTTAAATTTGTGTTTTCTCTTAATTTTAATATTATAAATCATTTATAAATCACTGATTTATTTTCTACGTAGTTTGTGATATTAGTTGATAGTCAATTCGTTTGCCTAAAGTACATTATTATTTCAGTTTCCGCAGCCAAAAAGGTCAATGATCACAATATTTTTCAAGTACACAAATTTCAAAGTCCGAATCTATGATCCTATTTTAGGCGAATTGAAGTTTCTATCATATAATTCACATATCAAGGATGAAGATGGTTTTTGTAAATAGATATCCTTTAAATTTGTTATGTTGTTACATTTTTTAATCACTTGTATTTTCCTTATTATTAAAAATATGACATATTAATAATATTCAATTATTAATATTAATAAATAATCATTTATAAATAATTTACAAACATATTTATGGAAAATAAAATATTTATGAATTATATTTTATTATACTATAGTACATTTGAACTGCATTTATCAGAATATTAATAATATATTACATCACTATTTCAGTGGTAGCATCTAGTTCTGTTATTAGCATGGTCCTTCACAATGGTGTTGATATAGAAAAAAGGTTAACATTATATAATTTCCTATAACTGTAAACTACTATTAAATGCTATATTTAAATTTGATTTTTCTCATGAACAAATATACTGCGAAGCAGATTTCTAATTCAAATTATTTCTACTTTATTATGCCACTACTTTGTGTGGTTTAAATTTCTGAATACAAATAATGGATTCTTCTATCTCTGCTATAGTTTTTAAATATTTGATGAATTACAAAAAATAATTCTATATTTTGAATAAATAATAAAAATTTAAATGCTGTTGTTAATTATATTTTCCATAGCATAAATTTTACATTAAGGTTTAATAAAAAAAATTACAATTATTTATAGTAGTGAATTTCTTAATTATTTTCAATTATATTTTATAGTTAATGATAGTTAATCTTTTATCTTCAAACCACTATTAAATTCACTATTTATGTACTATTTAATTAAATTAATTTATTAATTAAATTCTGTTTACATTAATATTTAAACTTGTTATTGATAAATTTAAATGTCTTATGGATATAACTCTTCAATATTTTACAGTAACATGGTAGACATCCTGAAGGAGTTCTTGTGTATGTTGCAAAAGTCGTCCACTTGGAGGACAAAGCATTGGGAAATCTTTTGCGGTGTCATCGATATGCTATGCAAATTCGCCAGCGCTGAACATGTCGCCGAAGACACTAAATGTTTTTAAAACAGTCATTTCATTTAGTACTACTCCGGGGTATGCTTTGTATATGTGATATGGTTAAATTAGTCGAAATTGAAAATCAAATTAAGTTCATAATTAACATAATTAAGTTCATTAATTTACGAATTACGTAAATATATATTTTATTTTACGGAAAAGAATGTTATGAAATATTCGGTTCTTTAGAAAATACAATGGCCAACGGATACAATTTACGTTAAACGCACATAAAGTATGTAGGTGTTGTAAATACTAGTTATTGCTTATTAATGAGCTGATTAACATTACATCCGAACGACGTAGTGATAGACGGATCCAACGGCGAATCGGCGGTAATTGTGCTGTCGAGATGTTTGAACATTCACGACGTGGTGATCACGGCCATTCAAACCATGGCAACTCAACACATCGCCGGACCTATGAACGTGGATTTCACGTCGGCGTTTCAGTCGATGGTCGAAGCCGGTTTCTGTTTCTCCACTCGGCGCTGTATCAGACTAGGTTACTACAAGTTGCGTCCTTACCTCCTAATCCACCCGCATCTCCAACGATGACTCATAGAATAATTAATAGGTATATAATCAGACGGCATCGATGAAACCTTTCTAAATACAATAATACAATAATAATAATTTAGTATCTTATAATAGGAAGAATAATATGATTAAATAATCCATAGTTTTATATAGTTTTCGAAAATCATTGAAATAATATTGTGATTTTATAGCTCAATACGACGATGAAGAGGAAATGATGTTGAACTACCACTACCCTCTAGCTGTTTACTTTTGCGCTATCTACCAGGGAATGGGCGGTATCATTTCCTATACGAGGTGGTGGCATTACAAGTGCATGGTGAAAATTGTGAACTGTTTTTGCCTGAAAATGAAGAGCGTTGATTTTATAAAAGCCTGTCGTCAGGTCTAATGCATTTATTCTATGTCTATGTGTTTGCTATATATGTTCATGATATCCTATTTCTAATGATTTTAAATCTCCTTTCAAATAATCAATATTGTTATAACTAAATAGCTATTACAATTAATTTAATTTAATATGATTTAGTTGAAGATATTTATGGAAAAACAAGATATTAAGATATTGTACGTATTTATGATTTGAATTAAACAATTTATAATAATGTCAACAGATAATCAAACTCACTGAAACTATGTTAGCCCCTTCGCATCCAAATATGGCAAGAAAAATTATTAAATACTTGAAAAAAAGAATGTCGCAATCGTTTAAGAAAAACCAAACTCTGTTTGGCAAATGCCAAGAATCGGTAATGTTTTCGTTAAATCATGATCTTCAGGTAAATTTTAATGATATATAATTATATTATACTTGATATAGACAATTCATTTCATTCATCACTTTCTTTCGTCACCAGAAACTTACGAAGTTAGAATTGCCTGAAAGTATTACCAAAGAAATGCAGAAATCTTTCCAACAGTGATCTTTTCGTATTCAGTGGTAGATTTTATACACTTGTTCAACTATTTTATACAACCTACTGTTGATTTTGCAGAATATGTTTTTTAAACTTTTTATTGCATTTATTTATACTTTTTAATAAAAACTGAATTTAATATTTTATTATAAACAATTAACAATTAATAAATCTCGTCTATATTCAGATATATAATATCGAATCTGAATAACAACAAATAGATAAGAATGGTTATAAATGCATCACTAGCACATGGAGTTAGTTTCCATATTCCTCTGGCATTATGTATGAGATATCGTCCCAGGGATGCCTGTACAGACCCTGCTTCAAGCGCTTCTGATCCAGGTAATGGCCTATGAACCCTATACTACGGCCCAACACAAATAGACCATTCAAAGCACCTATTTCAACATACTCGGCTGCCTCTTCCCTGTGGAATTAAGATAGTTTCCAGTTAGGAATTCTGTTATGCATGGATAATAGAATACAAATTCGTCTAACCTAGTGAATACTCCACAATTCCTTAATAGATCTACCATCGCAACTCCAATGAATCCATCAACATTCAGAATAAGGTTTGGTTTCTGGATAGAAAAATGAGAAATTTTCAAGATTTCCAATAAAAAGATTTATTTAAAATTAATTCTGACTTTCGATTAGAAATTTTAGATATTTTTAGATATATTCAATGGCAATGATTACAATATATTATCTTTATGATATTATTACAAAGATTAGTATTAGAATAGGTGACAAGTTACCTTCGATGTTGTGATTTTTTCCACTTCGTAGGCATAATCCAACATATTGCGAGTCGGGAAATGTTTCTTTGTAAATTTATTAAGGATTACCACCCTCATGTCAGGATTGTTAATCTGTAAAATGATACGATAAAGCGTATAATGCGATGCGAGCATATCAGATAAAGTTCAATTGTAAATGTATATTTAGAGAATAAGGAAACTAAAGAAGAAGAAATTTCACTTACAGATTTCACGCGGTGACCAATTCCTAGAATGAGATTCCCCTTCTTTCTCATGTCGTTTACAAAGTCCATAGGCATTATGCCGCTGTCAAAAGCCTCGGAAAACATTTTAGCTGCACCATCCAATGCTCCTCCGAATCTGTCGCCCTGGTGAGAAAAACATACAAGTTTAATTATATAAATGTTAAGGCTATACGTAGTTATACTTTAATCTATACAAACAATGGTAAGGAGTCCGGAGGTCAGCGAAGAGATAAGATCTTTGCCTGCCCTGGCACAGACAATAGTATTGTGAGAACCGGAAACGGCGGGCCCATGATCGGCGGTGATCATCAAACACATCTCGATAAACTTCGCGGCATAGGGAGGTAATCTGAGGGTGGGCGAAATGAAATTAAAGTATCGTAAGATGTTCTCTGAAATTAGTTTGTAGGATATTAATTAAAACATTGGATCTAAATGAATACAACTTAACAATACACATCCTAAGTTGCACTAAGATCACTCTACGAGGGATAGTGGTAATATGGAGTTGAACAGATAGTTGGTAGTGGTTGTACTATATAAACCTCCTCTGGAACCACAACAGTCCGAGGACTCCTCCGATTCCCAGTTCCATTTTAAACACTTCTGTGATCGGCACGCCTGCGTACAGAAGTTCGTGTCCCCTTTCGTCGCAAATTGAAGTCATAAACGAAGCCGGCTTACGAATGAGACCGAGTTCTCGTGCCCAGTTGAAGTCCATGGGTACGGTAGGGGGAGCCACTTCCTCCTTGGGCACGACGATTCCATTCGCAACTAAGTCATCGTATACAGTTCTAGGTGTCGGGGTGTACGGGTGTGAGATAGTTTGCTTATTAAATATGTTCACTAGTATTTACAACCAAAAGTAGTTTTATAAATATTCTGTATTATCGCTACAATTTTACAAGGCAATTTGATAGGATGATTTTTTATAAAATACCTAATAAATGAATCCCAACAATATACTAGATGTGAAGTACATTTTACAAGAGAACAATATATACCTAAGAGTAGTATAATTAGTATTTAATATAAGTAATTAAGTAATAACTTGATAAGTTCTCCTAATTCGTCGAAAGTGCTAGGTACATGAGCACCAGCTTGTTTCAATGCTGCGTTCTTAGCTACGGCAGTCTCGCTCTCTCCATTAGCACATGAGCCGGCATGTCCGAATTGTACCTGAGGTCAATAAGTGTCAGAAACAAACGATAAGGATAATATTCATACATATAAAAGAAATTAAAAAAATTATTTATTTTTAATTTGAATAATTTTTTAAATTGTTTATTAAAAATATTCTCAGATATTGTAATTTGTTAATAATTAAGTAAATAATGATTACACTAGATATTGTAGTTGTTAAGTAAGTAATGATTACACTAGATATTGTATTTGTTAAGTAAGTAATAATTACACTAGTTATTGTATTTGTTAAGTGAGAAATAATTACACTAGATATTGTATTTGTTAAGTAAGTAAAGATTACACAAGATATTGTATTTGTTAAGTAAGTAATGATTACAAAAGATATTGTATTTGTTAAGTAAATAATGATTACTTACTTCACTCGTGAATAACTGTGAACAGGTTCCAATACACCAGGAGATGATGGGTTTCGTGAGTTTTCCATTATTCAAGCCTTCTACAATCTTGTACTCTTCGGTACCTCCGACCTCACCCAATACAACTAGTAATTTAACTTCTGGGTCGTCATGGTAACGCTGGATGTGGTCAATGAACGAAGTACCTAAATAAAAAGGAGGATGTGGTCAATATAAAAATATAATGGCGAAAATAAATTTTCATAGTAATTTGGATTTTTAGACTCTATAAGTCCCTCCATAAGTCCCTCCATAAGACCCTCCATGAGACCCTCCATAAGTCCCTCCATAAGACCCTCCACTCTTAATTCCCGTTGTGCATTCCGGAAAGTTGTAGTTAACTAAGACTCTGGCTACTGATCTTTATAGAGGTTAAAGTTTAACCTTTAACGCACTGATCTGTGTAGTTCTACCCTACTAACCTGCGTAGAGGTCACCTCCTTTACTATAAGTTCTACCCTACTAACCTACGTAGGTCACCTCCTTTACTATAAGTTCTAACCTGGGTAGCGATCACCACCAATAGCAATTCCCTCATAGACTCCGTTGGTGTTCATACTGATGATGTTGTTGAGTTCATTGGACATGCCGCCCGACCTAGAAACATAGGCCACGCTACCAGGACGATACAGTTTAGAGGACAAAATATTGTCCAGCATACCGCCGGTGTTGCCAATCTTAAAACAGCCGGGCTTAATGCCTCCAACCTGTAGAGAGGTGAAAGTAAAGTCGGTATACTAAACAAAGTGTACTACCCTGACATTGGTATTGGTGGAAATACACTGGAGTTGAAACATCGAGGTCCTGTACTTTGGTCCATTGAAGTTGCGCTGCTCTACGATTAAGTCGAGGCAGTAGCGCGAGTGTAGAGATAGCACCCAACGTAAAGGTAAACAGAGTTTAACAACACTAACCGTAGCTGGACCAATGATTGTGATATTTCTCTCGGCTGCCATCACGTTGATCCTTCTGGTCTGGTTCTCCGGAATGCCCTCCGCAATGATTGCAATACTACGTATCTAGGTGATGGAGGGTTTATTAGAAATATAAGATTTAGATAAGGAGTGAGATAAAGAGTGAGATAAAGAGTGATGTGAGGAGTGAGATAAAGAGTGATATGAGGAGTGAGACACTGAGTGAGATAAAGAGTGAGGTAAAAAGTGAGAAGCTGAGTGAGATAAAGAGTGAGACGCGAAGTCAGATAAAGAGTGAGATGAGGAGTGAGACGCGGAGTGAGATGAGGAGTGAAATGAGGAGTGAGATAAAGAGTGAGACGCGGAGTGAGAAATTTGATAGGGATAATAATATTATAATAAATAAATCATTACGAAGAAGAGATAATAATTAAACATTAAGAAATAAGAGGTTTACTTACCTGAGGGAATTGAATAGCATCTTTTGTACTATCGTAGGCTGATCTCAAAGAAGCAAATGTTATAAGGTTATCTGCATCAGGATGCTTTGACATGGCGTCTGACATCTTCTTGTAAACTAGAGTTAGTAAAGGTTAGTATTTAGAATAAACTACAGTTAGTAAAGGTTAGTATTTAGAATAAACTGCAGTTAGTAAAGGTTAGTATTTAGAATAAACTGCAGTTAGTAAAGGTTAGTATTTAGAATAAACTGCAGTTAGTAAAGGTTAGTATTTAGAATAAACTGCAGTTAGTAAAGGTTAGTATTTAGAATAAACTAGAGTTAGTAAAGGTTAGTATTTAGAATAAACTGCAGTTAGTAAAGGTTAGTATTTAGAATAAACTAGAGTTAGTAAAGGTTAGTATTTAGAATAAACTAGAGTTAGTAAAGGTTAGTATTTAGAATAAACTGCAGTTAGTAAAGGTTAGTATTTAGAATAAACTAGAGTTAGTAAAGGTTAGTATTTAGAATAAACTGCAGTTAGTAAAGGTTAGTATTTAGAATAAACTAGAGTTAGTAAAGGTTAGTATTTAGAATAAACTGCAGTTAGTAAAGGTTAGTATTTAGAATAAACTAGAGTTAGTAAAGGTTAGTATTTAGAATAAACTAGAGTTAGTAAAGGTTAGTATTTAGAATAAACTGCAGTTAGTAAAGGTTAGTATTTAGAATAAACTAGAGTTAGTAAAGGTTAGTATTTAGAATAAACTGCAGTTAGTAAAGGTTAGTATTTAGAATAAACTAGAGTTAGTAAAGGTTAGTATTTAGAATAAACTGCAGTTAGTAAAGGTTAGTATTTAGAATAAACTAGAGTTAGTAAAGGTTAGTATTTAGAATAAACTAGAGTTAGTAAAGGTTAGTATTTAGAATAAACTGCAGTTAGTAAAGGTTAGCATTTAGAATAAACTAGAGTTAGTAAAGGTTAGTATTTAGAATAAACTAGAGTTAGTAAAGGTTAGTATTTAGAATAAACTAGAGTTAGTAAAGGTTAGTATTTAGAATGCGCAAACCCCGCATATATTGGTCAGTATTTATATTCAAGTATTATTATCATAAAGTAATTTTTAACTATAAAATATTGTTAAGAGATAATATTTTTGAATTCTATAAAAACACGATGTAGAAAAATAATATTATAATTATCTTTAAGAATTAGATAGAGGCAAAATGAAGTGTAATTTAGCAGTATTGACCTGGGATGAGAATTTCCTTGTGTCCCCAGTAAAACTTGAGTTTGTGATCTCCAACGAATGGGTAGATAAGAGCAGCCACGGAAGGAGCACTGCGAGAGCATACATAATCAAAGTCTAGCATACCCTGAACAGCGCGGGACTGAAGACCCCATACGATAGTCCTCGTGGAGTTGGAGAAAAGGGCTCGGGACTGTGTACAGGGGGGAAGGTTATTATCAATATATTTAGTTGAGATGGGGAGATATGTGGTAAAGGTCAGTAGTGGAATGTATTGTTTAGGAACCTAGGATGTTTGACCAAATGCTCATAATATAAAAATCAGAGATGTATGGAGAAGAATGAAGTATGAACATGGAAATAAAAGAGTAATAGAAGTGTAGTTAGTTGGGAGAAGTGTAGTTAGTTGGGAGAAGTGTAGTTAGTTGGGAGAAGTGTAGTTAGTCGGGAGAAGTGTAGTTAGTCGGGAGTAGTGTAGTTAGTTGGGAGAAGTGTAGTTAGTTGGGAGAAGTGTAGTTAGTTATGAGAAGTGTAGTTAGTTGTGAGAAGTGTAGTTAGTTGTGAGAAGTGTAGTTAGTTGGGAGAAGTGTAGTTAGTTGGGAGAAGTGTAGTTAGTTGTGAGAAGTGTAGTTAGTTGGGAGAAGTGTAGTTAGTTGGGAGAAGTGTAGTTAGTTGGGAGAAGTGTAGTTAGTTGGGAGTAGTGTAGTTAGTTGGGAGAAGTGTAGTTAGTTGTGAGAAGTGTAGTTAGTTGGGAGAAGTGTAGTTAGTTGGGAGAAGTGTAGTTAGTTGGGAGAAGTGTAGTTAGTTGGGAGAAGTGTAGTTAGTTGGGAGAAGTGTAGTTAGTTTGGAGAAGTGTAGTTAGATGTGAGAAGTGTAGTTAGTGTGTACAAACAGATTTGTCACAAGACTGTCCATTACTTTGGCTGGATTTATTTTCGGAATCTTGGCTTTCCTGAACGGATCCACTTGATGATTTAGATACTGGAGTGTCCTGCATCTAGTTCATTAAAGTGAGTCATTAACACTAGCATCAGGAGGAGGCATACAAACGACAAGAAAAGCATTGAAGTTGATTGTCTATTAACTACTCAGGGTAAATCATATTTTAATAAACGACCAAGAATCGCATAAAAGCAAAAAATTCAAACAAAGATAAACGACACAGCATTTCATTATTATTTTTATAGAAGATTGTTTAATGAATTAACGCCAGTTGTATATAAATGTATATATTTAAAGAAAACGAGTTTACAAAACTAAAACATTGACACCGATTACCAAAGAAAAAGCAAATAAGAACACAGATTTGTACACTACCTCGAGTTTAGGCTAAAATAAAAAATATTCATTAGTAAATATTTAATAGATAAGTAACCTTCGGAATTACTAATTATTAATTTAATAAATAGAAAAATAAGAGATAAATAAAAATAAATAAAATGCTTTGTTATAAACATAATATTTATGAAATAAAGAATTTAATAGACAAAATAATATATCCGTGAGTTGAAATTAAAATAACCATAACTAAAACCAGAAAACTAATAAAATGATCTTGAATATTCTGAAACACCTACCTGTCCACTGGGTAAAAGAAAGTTAGCAGTAGTGCCTTGGGCTTTGGCCGGAGCAGAGATTTCACGTTTACCAAGTGCCATTCCAACTATAGAAGTCATATGCGTTTCGGGTCCAAATACATGGATTGGAACTCCCAACGTCAATCCTTAGAGAAGTATATTTGCATTAACACAAAATCAACTCGGGATAAGAATGTACGTTATTATATAATCTTCCATGATTTATATTCCGAGGCAAAAATAAACAATATACATTGCAGTGTGTCCAGGATTATAAAATAACAGAACTGTAATAATTACATAAAGAAGGATAAATAACGAGAGGAAAAAATGGGTCTTAGAATGGATAGAAAGTAATATTTATATTAACAATAAAAAATATTTATAATTATATAACTGGAAAGTTAAATAAAAAGATTCAATCATTACATTCAGTCGTTGATTAGCTATGTACCTAATTCCCTCATGATGCGAAGTCCTTCTTGGAAGTTAGGACCACCCCTGCGTACGAAAATTTTAACTTTGCCCTCGATAAGTTTTTGTTGGTAGGAACGCAGAGCTTTTACGATCCCCTTGAACGTAGCGGCAACATTAGTGAAGTTAGCAATACCGCCTCCGATGATCAGCACCTGGTGAGGAATATGTTGTTAAATTAGAGATTCAAAACAATAATGTTTATAAAAAATACTTAGGGAAATATCCAGGTCATTTTAGCTTTTTGTTATTAAAAGTAAAAATATTACATTTTATTTAAACTAATATGTGTTTTTTTAATAAAAGTAATTACTTAAGATTATATAATAGTTACATAAAATGGTTTCTTGGGTAGTTATGAATTTGCTAAATTCATTAATATCAATATGTGAACACAAAAATAGTTAGTTTACAATTTCTTATAATGTAAACAAATAAAACTATCCTACAATTTAGGGAGTGCTACTAGATGAATAGTTAGCCCATTAGTTAGTACTAGAATCTAAATACTCGAACTTTGCCCTCTGGGTGGTAATCTTTGGTCATCAGACTAAGGATGGTTTTAGCATATTCGTAGGTCTGCTGTTCACTAGGTGCTCCAGAATATTCTCCGTAATTTGCAAGTTCTTTAACACCGCCCAAGTCGCAGATGGTATCGCTATTGTAGGGGGGAGGGGGTTACAGTTAGAAAGAGGGTAGCATTTGGAGAGGACAGTGGGGAGAGAGAGAGAGAGAGGGAGAGAGAGGGAAAGGGAGAGGGAGAGGGAGAGGGAGAGGGAGAGAAAGAATGAAATCAAGATTTAAATAGGGACAAAGTAAGAGTATTAAAAAGTAATATAAAGTATATCGAAGTAATGTAATACAAGTCAAATAGCTATTAAATATATATTCAATTAAAATATAGATACCCAGGGGTCAAATAGATCAAATACAAACGCGTAGATCACTGAAGCTCCACCTCCAGCCACCATGGTCCATATGCGACCTTTAGCATTCAGAATCGTGAGCTTTAGAGAGGCTCCACTTTTTGCATCCAATTCAGCGATGTAAGCTTCCTAAACGAGGCATCGCGTTTACTAAACATCTAAGAGAACAGACTCGCAATAAAGATACACGTTGCACTAGATAGGTACCTCGGGGAAAGCTTCGCGACCGAAGGGTGGGGGAAACTCCACTGCCCCCCACTGCGTTTTGCACAGGTACTCGGCGCACTGGTCGAGTTTCGCGGCCAAGTCGAGGATGTAGAGTTTTCCGTTGGTACAGACTGCGAGGAAGTGAAAGGAGTGCGTTGAGGATGGAGTGGGGGGTGGACTCATTGCGAAGTAGCCGATGAGAACTCGATTTGAATTGATATTTAGTAGGTTTGGTACTCGGGAAGAAAGGAATTCGAGGTTGACAATTGTACTACTAAACCTAGAGGGTTGATCTCCAGGTAGGTGAAATAGAGGTCCACGTAGATCTTGTACAGAGAGCGTACAAAGGCCAACAGTTGATTTTGTACTTTAGTTGGAACCAGTTTAACAAGTTCGGCGATTTCAACATCAGTTGGGGGAGTGCCGAGCTTTACTTCCAATTTAGTGGCCTAGACAGGGAAAGAATGCAAAAGGAGACGTGATTACAACGGAGGTATTGGTAAGGTGTAGCAGTTATAGGCTAAAAAAGACAACCAAATACTTCAACATAAAAGAATTGGAGGGCGAAATAGATGATTAACTTTACATATAGATTGTAATGTTGTATAAAATGTATTTAATTTATGCATAGATTATAAAATTGGTGAAAACAAATAATCTTGAATCAATAAAGAATACAGATCGAGGACATGAACAAATTGCAATGTATTGAAACCTTAGCATCTACATCCCCGATATCTACTCCTCCCTCGTGATGGAAGAGTATCGTGTCCCCATTGCGATGTGAATATATACATACGTAGAACTCTTCATCCTGGAGAAGGTAAAGTAGTGTCTAGTACAGGCGTGTTGTGTTTCTTAATAGGGGCATACGTTCAGGGGTTCAAATTACATCATTTATCATCGTCGCTTGTTTATTAAGAACAAAAGTTAAGGTGATTTGAAATTGAATACGCCGTACATCGAAATTAATTACATAGTTACGTAGCAATGAAGGTAACCAGTAAATGTACGTGTACAATGTACACATTGTCGTTTCAGGTTAACTAATGTCTTACTCGTATTCATTATTAAACCTTGGTTGTTATTAATACGGGTGGTGGAAAAACAGTTAGAAACTGCGTTTATTTCGAATACATTAATTATATAACATGTATGTTATGTATCTGTCTGCACGCATTCAAGAACCTGGTTATGAGCAATGAATGGTTCAATAATGAAGTTTTTCAATTTACCGGTGGCGGCTCCAATCTGTTTATGGGTGAGATGTTTACGGGTGTAAAAGGGTGTAAAATGGCTTAAAAGGGTGTAAAAGGGTTAGTCGATTGTTTACCGGATATGTAAAACTATTACATCGCTAGAATGATGGTAGCGATGTATATTACCACATTGCATAATGGCATAAAGTAAGGTCGGTGAGTGAATATATTATGGGGATATCTTTGTACACAGGGAATCGATAATAAAGTAAAGATAAGTCGAATGGTAATAACAATACAACGATAATGCAATAGCTTGACCGCAATGCTTGTCAATCAATAATCCGTAGAATCTTATAAGGAAAATTTGTCTTAAAATACGATTATGAGATAAGAGAGAGAGAGAGAGATTGAGGGAGAGAGGGAGAGGGAGAGGGAGAGGGAGAGGGAGAGGGAGAGGGAGAGGGAGAGGGAGAGAGAGAGAGAGAGAGAGAGAGAGAGAGAGAGAGAGAGAGAGAGAGAGAGAGAGAGAGAGAGAGAGAGAGAGAGAGAGAGAGAGAGAGAGAGAGAGAGAGAGAGAGAGAGAGAGAGAGAGAGAGAGAGAGAGAGAGAGAGAGAGAGAGAGAGAGAGAGAGAGAGAGAGAGAGAGAGAGAGAGAGAGAGAGAGAGAGAGAGAGAGAGAGAGAGAGAGAGAGAGAGAGAGAGAGAGAGAGAGAGAGAGAGAGAGAGAGAGAGAGAGAGAGAGAGAGAGAGAGAGAGAGAGAGAGAGAGAGAGAGAGAGAGAGAGAGAGAGAGAAAGAGAGAGAATCAATTTAGTCGCATGACCTTTATTGATCTACATTGCCTATTAACTTATTTGTCACATAGCAAGTAAATCAATTACTACATAGTTTAGCCAGGCATGAGAGTAACCTTACATGCATTTCTGCTAATAGTAGATTTTTTAGATACAATACCTAAACTAAATAAATATATAGACATATAAAATATAAGCAGAGAGTAAGTTTGAATAATTACATGAAATAAAACAGACTCCACTTGAAATAATCTAAGCCACAATATTTAATAGAAGATAAAATAACCGATTTTAGAAATATACAAATTAATACTATATTATATACAGTTATATATATATATATATATATATAAATATACATATATATATATACATATATATATATATATATATATATAAAATTAGAAAATAAATTAGAGAAGCATACTTACAGTAACATATGAGTTCATTTTCTCTGAGACCCAGATTTTAACTTCATCCAAATTGGCATTTACTTTAATGAGACCTAATTTACCTCGTCTTTTTATCAATTGGTCTGGCTTGACCACAAGTTTCTGATGGGAGAGAACAGAAAAGGTCATTCTTTAGTAAACACATATAGAATTACGATTTTACATATATGTAAAAATGTATATATGTTTAGATAATTCTGCGAAGATATATGAATTAACTACCACTAAGTAAATATATTTTCAATGTTCAAATTAAATCATATTTGTACATATAATGTGTAACATAAGATGTTTTAATTGGGTAATTAATTATATAAATTGTTTATATATTAATACATATAACTATGATTTCTCTGCATATATAATAACGGTTCCTGTATATAGATAATATATAATAATAATATATAACTATGTATTTATGTTATCAGTTTGAAAAGTAAAATAAATGAAAAAAATGTAAATATTTTGTTTGGATACAGATTAACCAAGGTATCGGGTGTATGTATGTGCATATGGTGATCTATGAAATTGTGTATAAAAAGAAACTATGTTCAAAGTGTAAATGGGTACATATGTACCTAGTTCATCATAAATTCATTTAGAATCTCATATAAATCTAATAAATAATACAATATAATATATACTCTATTATATCCTTAGAATCGAGTTAATATAATTACTGTTATAATGAGATGGTTATTATAGTATCAAATCATTTAATCAATAGTCTATTTAAAAGTGGTTATAGTATCTTTTATTAGTTATTACTTTAATGAAACAACTATAAATGATTATTAATTTTAAAACATTTGTAACTTAACTTTCTATTAAATAATTTAATATATTGATTTATTAATGATATAACAACATAAATTTATAAAATAAGATATAGCTAAAAACCAAGAGAGATTTATATTAATTATTAGATGATAAATAATTATTATTCATATCTTAAAGACTTTGAATCATAGCGCAAAACCTCTGTATTCAGCCATGGATTATTGGCAACCACATCGGACCAATTGCTATCGGCGGTAAAGACTGCGAAACGGGCAGACATTGAGGTTTCACTCGAAGCTAGGGCTCGGCCCAGCATCGCCTTTCCAGAAGCTTCTCTCATTGCTTTCGCGGACATGGCTACTGCATTTGGGTTAGTATTTGAAGTCGAGGTTGGTCTGGCGAGAAAGGCGAATAACACATATGTAAAATAAAAGCATGTGGCGCTAGAAATGGGGCTTGTTGGGAAGGTGGAGTAGGCAGGTCAGACTACATTTCATATAATACTATTGTCTTCACAAATATAACTATACTTGAATACAATCATAAATTATAGAAATATTTTTAAAAGAATTATTAATTGTTTTCTTTAATATTTATTGATTTAATTTTACCCCATAATTTAATATATATATCGCCGTAGAAAATGTCTTGTGACTGCAATAGATAACAAAATTGAAGATATGTTAATACAATACAACATTGCAAACAAAGAATATTTAATAACAGAATTATTACTACTGAACACAATAACAATTTAACAAACTTTGATATTATAAGTCAGAATAAACTTTATAAACCTTTGTTAATTCTAAGGTGAGACTTTGTATCGTAAAGTAAAGATGGCTAGTGTTTATATGTATTTTATATACTGTACGTGTTTACGTTTAGACAAAGTTACGGCGGTTAGTGGCTAGAGCCTAATGGTAGAGTGTTGAACTCGCGGCCCTCTGATATAGGCGATATGGCACACCTTATAACTATCTTTGATTTCACATTATTTATAGATAGGTGTGTATTGACGTGCAATATCGTAGAGTTATATCGACGGCAACGTAGAATTACAAATAATAGTATGAATAATAGGTGTGCCATTATAAAATCGATACAAGTATTTTTATGTATAGCTTTGCTCTACGGAACCAGTTTAACTTGAAATTACTAGATGGTGTTACTTAAAAAATATCTTAATCCTAACAGGCCAAATTTTTATGTTTTTAAATCAATTTACATATTGTATATCGTATAACGAAGAATCAATGGAGGTTATCGAAGAGGATTAAAAGATTATTAATTCTTGCACATTTATTATATAAAATACCATGATAAATTTAAAATATAATATGTTTGGTATATATATAAATTAGGTTATTAGTGTTACCCTTTTAACTAATAATTTATATTTAATAATAGCTAATTGACTTCTATATAGTGCAAAATATAAATCTTTATACTATAATAAATAATATTAATTAATTATTTTAAATTACTGTAGAATTATCATAAATATAATTTAACGATTTTAGTTTTTAGATTTTAACACATTGGTAATGTAATTTAATATACTATTTCATTATGTAATATCTTATTATTATTAATAATTAATATATATATATATATATATATATATATGTATATATTTTATTCTACATATTTGATGATATACTTTCATCATATACTAGGAATGTTGGTGAAGTGAAACTAATAATCATCAAATGTACACAATGATCACTCTGAAGCTGGTTAAAGCTGAAGGTTGGTTAAAATTATCTAGTTAATAAGAGTTGGTGAAATAATTCATTTTTCTATATATTATTTTAAGATTATATTTTTAGACTGAAATAATGTAAACTCTTCCATTAAACAATAAATCCAGCAAATCAGCTTATATATATATATATATTACTTTTAGATTTATGTGAATTATTTCAATTGATACAAATTCCATTTTGAAATGGTAATTGTAATTAATAATTTTCTATGTTAATTTAATTGTAACATGTTAAATATATATATTTAATAACAATGGTATTATATAAATTTAATAATAATTTCAAGATATACAAATTAATCTAAATATATTATATTTCATATTACTTTATAAAAGAATTAAAATAAAATGACAAATTATAACTAATCAAAATAATTATCATAAATAATATTATTATCAACTTATGTAAACAATAATTTGTTTTTAATATACATAATATTTATATATATTTAATTAATTGTCTTATAAATTATTAACTTAAAATTTATGAACAGCTGATTGCATTAATTTACTATAATAAATATAAATGTGTATAGTCAAATATACTATAAAATCAATCATAAATTATCAAATTTAATAAAGTAAATAAATATATCTATAAGAATACATGAGAATACATAACATAAGTATACATTTACTAATATATTTTTATATGCATTAGTATGTTGAATTATTATGTTGAAATTGTTTCATACAATTTGTACATTTATATCCATATAAATACTAAAAATGCTTTCACCTGAATACGATTTTCCTATATAAATATTAAAATATAATATATATATATATATATATATATATATATTATAATAATAATTGTTATTAAATATTATATTTACTATATTACACAATATTGCATATGTTGAAAACAGCATATTTTCCAAAATGATACGTTTAAAATAATTTATATTGTATTTACTTAATATAATATTATATTTTTATATTAAATTTTATAAAAATATGTTATTTCAAAAAATATCTAGAGGAATAATAAGAATTATGGAGTTAAATAATCAAAATTAATTCACATATATTAAATATAATTACTTTATATATGTAGTTATGATGAGTAATGTTATACATATTATTTAAATTAAATATTGTTAATGAAATAGCGAACCGGTATACTTTAAATTAATGTAGTTAATTTTAAGTGATTACGGTAAATATTTCAATTCATTCGAGTGTATTAAAGAAATTGCTTGTTATATTGAATATAAAGAAACACTTTCTAATGCATTTGTTTAGCTATGTTTTTTGTATATTATATTACAATCGCCAGAACCAACAACACGTGCTAGATCTGTATCTACGTGTATATAGAAAATGTCAAATGCACGTCAGATCATGTGTAATGTCAAATGAAATTTACTATAAATTTGAAAATAATATTTTTAATAATACAATTTATGCATAATAAAACAATATAAATATTATTTTTTAAAATAATCATAATATCTTATTTAAAATAGATGAATGTCATTCTTTTAATAGTATACCTTTATGTCAAGCAGTCACAATAATAATGGTACGATATCGAAAGATATTTTGAGCACTAAAATATCAGCCGATATGCTATCCAATGTTATGAATTTGAGTATGATGAGCGTCTGCGATAGGTCGACCCCTAGAAATACTGAGTATACGCGTATTTTTCTGTAATAATAGCAATCCGGATATTGAATAATATTAATTACTTATAAATCATAATTATATATATTTATGTATATTTATTTATTAAATTATTTTTTTCCAGTCAATATAAAATCTTCAAATAGTATAACTATGGCATATACTTGCCATTAATACCTGTATCATCGATTATGCATAATAATTTATAACTATATAATATATGCATACAAGTTATATAACATATATTGTTTTCTATATTCTATTATCTATTATTCTAAGTTACAATATTAGTGAATTATTATACACAAATAAAATATTATGGTATATATACAAATATTCAAAATTATGATATACTATTTTATATATACTATTTTATATATATTATAGTATTTATTAGGTTATAGTATATCATAAGATTAGTAAATAATGTTGTATTCACTACACCTATTAAGCTAAACTATATACTATAATATATAAATACTTTATTTTCATTCACCATATATGCAATGCAAGTAATCTAAATTGCTATTATTCATATTTTACTTTAATACTTTTGTACTAGTAACTCTATATTAACTCTATATTATATTTCTTTTAATTGTTTACAATTAATTGCTGCTGATGACACAGTTTAATATTCATTCTTCTCGTAATACTAGTTATTCCTATTATGTAATTATATGGTTTATGAAATTTGGAGTTATACAATAATATATATTATGTAACACTATCACATATAAATTGTATTGCACCATTATTTTAATATATACCGTACACATTATATAACATAAACATCCCAATACAATTTATAGCCATACATTATAATATATATATATATATATATATATATATATATATATATATATATTATATAATTTCCACAAATGAAAAAAAATCAAATAATGATTAAATATACATTTATGATATGAACTTAATTATCTGGGATCTAATTTTTAAATATAAATATGAAAATGATTTATAAATTGCTTTATTGCAATACTCACAAAAATCTATAATAATCTATAAATATAAATATATATAAAAATACAATTATGCCAGTATATAATTATGAAAATCTAATAGTTAAATAGTTAACGAAATAACTTAAACATAATATTAATAATAATGAAATTAATAATTGTAACTATTAATAATAAATAAATATCATTATTAAGATGCTAAACAATGTTATATATTTATATATATCTGAAACTTATTAAATAGGAAAATTAAAAATGATATACATGATATAACAAATCAATTAATAATAAATTAAAACAATATTAAATTAGTTTTAAAATGAGTATTTCAATATAACTTACACTGATATAAATCAATTATTAAATACTTCCCAACACCCTAGTCCCTGGAAAAAATGCAGGTTATATTAATTTTTTTTATATAATAAAAGTAAAAATATCTATTATCCAAGAGAACAAATTAAATTATAAAACTATTGAATCTATCTATTAATAGATAGAATTTTAAATAATACAACTAATTTGCACTTTCTTAATTAATACTTTGTATTATATTTTTAACCTTTATCTTAAAAATGTTAATTTCTCCAATATAATGACAATTTAATTTATAACTGGAGTAATGGGATGTCATACAAAAATCTAGATAAACCTATTTGTTCAATTACAGGCCAAATGAAATCCAGCTATAAATTCAAAAATAATTTTAAAAATAGTATCAAAAAGTATAGATAAATATAATATGTTTAGTCGAAACCAATTTGTTTTTAACCATAGCTTAAGTACTATTAATGTATCACCTATATTAATTATTCTTATAAACAAGTCACAAGAAAAAAACATAATTATAATTTTGTTGATTTGACAAGAACATTCGTTTACGATATAGTTTATATTAATACAAATCATAAATATTTATGAAAAAATATTGAATTTTATAAAAATATTAATAAACATATTTACTAGTAGGGTAATACCCTAGGTATACTATAGTATACTAACTATTTTTTATATCGCAATCGAATTATGGCGATATATTTATAATTATAACACAGATTGACTTACTGTATTCAAAAGAAAGTTAATAAGAATTATAACAACGAAATATATAGAAAAGAAAAAAAAATTGTAACCTATAGTTTACAATTATTATATATGTAATAGAATTTTTTTATATGTAATATAATTTTTAAAATAAATCTATATTAAAATGAAACAAACTATTACACAATTCCAATATATATACATAATGGTTTATAATAAGAAACTCTTAATAGTTTATATAAAAACTATTACATTTTTGTCTTGCTAAAAGTAAAAAAACAATTATTTTCCTCAATATGAGTTGACATACATTTTAAAAATATCTATAAAACAAAATACGCATAGCAAATTGTTATATTAATAAGTTTTAAAATACTGACACATTTTTTTATAAAATTGTATTGACCAATTTAATAAAAAACAAAAATTATTATTAGATTTACAATAAGCATGTCAATTTTTAATTTGATTTGTTCTCGTATATGAGTATACACATAAGTATATATACTATATTCGCAAAGTGAAAGAAGTTTATGATAGGATAAATTTCTAAAAAGAAGAATTAACGTAGATTGACAACCTACTTTAATAGGAGATTACTAATTTCAATCTGCTGGCTCCTCATGGAACGAATATATGTATAATTTAATAACAATTAAAAAAATACGGATGTATGTTAAATGATATATAGTAAATGAATATGAGAAATATAATTTTATTTATTTTATATTATATAAATATTAAAAAGTTTAATTATACTATACTCTTCTTGTATCCTTACTGTTTATTTATATATTGTGCATTCTTTTTAATCTTTTAATTCATTATATATTATATTATATTTATATATATTATCATACCAGTTGATAAATGGTGTCAATGAGGGCATGTCCTAGGCACTAGAATAATTGAAGTAGATAGGCAACCTATTTAAATAGGTTATTGACAATATCATGCCTCCCTCTAGAATGCTGGGTACTTATAGCAATCAAATTCAAAGAAGGCGAGTGTTTGCATCTATTACTCTAAAAGATAAATTCATTTAATTGTATATTTACAAATTATTTAAATTTATTTATTGTTGAATATAAGTTATTTGTCTCACGCTCTACATGCATTTGTGTAGAGATATAATTATTATTTTACGTTTTTAATTTCTTGTGGTTTGTTTATTGTTTACATCTCTTATCAACCTAATACATAAATTAATAATAATAAGTGTTTCATATTGTTTGGATTGTAAGTCGATTATTAAAACTTTATATAATAATTTATACCTATTAAACGATTTGTATTAATAAAATAATAAAGATATTATTAGTAAGTCTAGTATAATTGAATAGTATATACTCGACTTATAAACTTTAGTTTGATGAATATTCAAGAATATGTTTACTTTTGAAATAAATGTAATACTAATATTATTTTATGAAAATAAAAAATGTATCGCAAACATATCTATAGAAAGTTTACTAAGATCTAATTTATAGTTAGTATACGTGCATTTATTATATTAACAACCACTATAAATACTATATAATTATTTTACTTTGCAGATAATTCGTAATAATAATAGCTTCTTAGCTTCTATATATAATGCATATTATTTATATTTAATATAAGAAAATATAATATATGATCTTTATTATTAAATTTTTTTTTTTAATTTAATAATTTCGGGTTGTAAAGAGTTAAATCTTAATTGGTATACAACATACCGACTCAAATAATTGTATATTAATTATATTAATTAATTAATTAAATATGCATCTTAAAATTTAAAAAACAATTATTGTTTATTTATTTATTATAGTAGTTATATTATATATAATATATATTTTATTGTATACAATATATTACGGAATTTTATTATTGAATAATATTGCATTACTAATTTCGGTACACTAAGCATTATTAATATTCATTAGTTTACTCCATTGATACAATCTATAAGCATGCGCACATGTGTTGTACACTATAGTACACTGCAAGTATACTTGTAGATTTCGTGCGTTTAATGTATATAAGAAACATATCGTGAAATAAATGACAATATAAACTTGTTTAAATATGAGATTTCATTAATAAAATATTTTAATTTATAATTTATTATTAATACTTTAATTTATATATTTATAATAATAATGAATACAAATTAATATAATACACAATTTTATTATTATAATAATTTAGCATATTGAGATTACTACACCCTTATTATTCTCTACCCCTTAACATTCTAATCGTAACTTGAGTTAGAGTAATCTAGTTGATTGTAAATTAGTGGATACATAATAGAATAGAGTAGTACTGGTACCAGGTAGCAAAACTCTACTGGCCACTACACCTTTAACCCTTACAGGTGATACTAGATTATATTATCTAACCCAGCCACTTCTTTTCAATCATATATAATATACTAAATATAAAATAAAATTAATGGTTAGTTTTTTTTATCTTTTATATAACTTTATTTAATATATTTTATAACTGAAATATTAATCATATCAATAAAAAGCACGCAATCATGAGTATACTTTACACCATGGTGTTAACGAATGTACTCGTTAACTCTATAAAGTATACCGGATATACCCGGTGGAAGGTAGAGTATAATTGATTTTAGAATATAATTTTTACTGAGTATAATTGGTAAAAATTCGAAATAAAAAAATTGATAGACTCGTACAATAAACTATATAGTAGCAGTATGATGGTGTAGTAGATTAGAATGAGGAGTACTGCATCCTTGAGGTAGTGTTTTTAATCGATACTATAGTAAATCTATAGGTGTTTTATAATCCATTAATAGTAAGTAATTTCAAAGTAAACCATCTTTATATTTATATTAATAACCAAACATATTAAGTTTATTAATATAGAAACTCGTTATAAGAATATTATCAAAATATAATATTCTTTTATATTAATTATCTGCATTAATTTTTAATTATTTAATTAATTAATCATTAATCTTTATTGTTTGTATATTAAATTGAAAATTAACCTAAATATATGGATTTTCCTACTCAAAAATATACTGAATATTATTATTATTAGTACACGTAACTTCAGTCAATATATTTTACGTTATAATTCGAAATAGTAGTTATGCATAATATGCATAATATATATTATATTATTTTTGTATTACTATAATACTGTATTTGCTAAAATTGAATTTGATACGACTTATAAGTCATCATTTATTAATGTATTAATAATACATTGTGAGATAATATTAAATTGCAAAATATTTGTCATGTATAACAAATATAAATATCTTAATTACACATAATACATACATGCTTTGATATACCCAGTATATAGTGCTAACCTCTAATATGTATTGTATTATTATTAATGTTATAATGCCATTGACAAATTATATAAGAATACGAGAAATTAAATAAGATATCGGATATTGTAAAATAGTTTTAATAGTGATAATTGCAGAAATACAAGTTTCATCACAATAGATTTTTCACAATGGCTATTTAACAATACCCTATAATACGGGATGGGCGGAGCTTCGTCATAACTACTTGTTTGTCTGCCGTCTACATTGAAAAGCCGATTAAACCATACGATTGTATTACTCGATACGCCCACATCTCGTAAACCACGCCTACGATATCGAATACACATCAACACCAGAGGACCGTCGCAGATGAATTCGAGAGCGCCAATTTGCTACTCCGAAGTTACTGTCGTATCATTTAGATTAATATCACGAGTACAATCACACATAATAAAAACGGAATCCACCGCGTAGGCCTTACGTCATATAAATAGCTGATATACGACCAAATCGTGCAGTTACCATAGCTATACCCTCAGTAAAGAATACACATACAGTAATAACTTGGCTAGTTGAAAATCAGTTAAATATATATGTTTTCCGATATCGCTTTTCATTCTTTTACACTATCGGATACAAATACCCATATATAAGATATCCGCCGATAACGGCGGATATCTTTATCCGCCGTTATCGGCTCTTCTTCAACTACTGCTAGCCAGATCGACACGCGAAATACTTCATTCCTACTACCTATCTACTACTTACCTATTGCCCATGTAACTACCTAACATTACTATCTAATTACGTCGCCGATATTAAAACGACGCACTAAACGCCGGCACTCCGGAGTATCGAAAACAAGTAGCCACTTACGTAACGCGCGGCTTGATTCTCCGACAGAACACTGCGTCGACTGCAGCTGCCATAACGTAACGCGTAGCCTACGCGTAAACACGCACGCAAACAGTTTGGCGTTTTAATGCCCGAACTGGGCACCGTAGAGCTCTCCTGTTACACGTATTAGCCGACTATCACTCAACTCCGAATCCAGCATCTCCCCCGCCAGCCCGCCCGCCTATGTTTACTGCTGACCATTCGCTGACCATTCCGAACAGGTACAGCATCGCAGCTACTACGTATACTCGATAGCGGGTTTACTATAAGCAACTGTATCACAATACATATAAACACCCATCTATATACCTAAACGAATACTACAATGCATTCTACCTTCATTCTATTACAATAAGAAATCGTATACCATTTATAATCTAATGATAAACCATGAATAGAAAACTAGCATACCATTGAACTACTCCTCATAATAATAGCCCATCCTCACGTTACAACGGACTAACATCATATGTACGACTTTAAATAGTTAGTTTATAGATCCTAGCGGTACATTTCTCATACTATGGATCCCAGATTACCATCGATTTGACCTGTAGTTATGCCCATTTTCGTTAAAATATATTTATAGGTCATCTATATAAGAGAATAAAAAGAATAGAAGGTAATAACAAAAAGATGATCGAAGATAAAAGGGGATAAGAAAAAGACGCCTGGAGGTAAATACGTGAAGAATAAAAAGTAGATCGGAGAAAAGGAAGAAGAGAGAAAAAAAAGGAATAAATCTAGCGTTTAGTATATTATATATTGTTATATAACAGTTATCTATGTAATTAATAATTATACAATGTACATATTTAATAGGGATACCGTGAAAATGATTATGTATTATATAATCGTTGTGATGGTTACATAACTTAGCCATTTCTAGACTGACCTACTTACACTGCTCTCCTGTTATACGCAGACATCAATAATGGAACGTTTACTTCGCTACGTGTTCAATATCGGAACCGTTCACTTCCAACACCACAACGACGTTGCGCGTAGTGATCGGCTTATACGCAAATACACAGTGACCGGACTACTTTTTGTCACCGCTTTACTTCTGTCGGTACAGGTCAGATATAAACTCCATGGAATACTCATTCGATATCTTCTTTTAACTCGATGCCTTATGCATGGTGAACACGACGAATCTATTAACAAATATCTGACCATCTAATGAATTTACTCATTCTTAAATATGAAACTCAATTATCAATGTACCCATTCATCAAGTAAGGAACTCGATTAACATTGTACTAATATTTAAGTTCTGACCCACATATGTACATATTCTTCAAGTATGGAATTCACTTTTCAATGAATCACTTTTCAAATATATGGCTCATTTTAAAATAACTTCGCTAATATAAAAATACTTTTATTTACTTCTAATGCATATACTATTATATTTATATAATATTATAGTTATATAATATTATAGTAGGATAAAACATTACTTGTTTATTACTGAAGAGATCAAATATATTCTTGTTAGTAGAATACATGTTTGATGAATTCGAATTTAACATTTATTAATATTCATAATTTCTAATTTAATAGATTTATTATTTAGAATACTTTACTATAATCTATATATAACTATAATCTATATATAACTATAATCTATATATAACTATAATCTATATATAACTATAATCTATATATAACTATACTCTATATATAACTATAATCTATATATAACTATACTCTATATATAACTATAATCTATATATAACTATAATCTATATATAACTATACTCTATATATAACTATAATCTATATATAACTATAATCTATATATAACTATAATCTATATATAACTATAATCTATATATAACTATAATCTATATATAACTATAATCTATATATAACTATAATCTATATATAACTATACTCTATATATAACTATAATCTATATATAACTATAATCTATATATAACTATACTCTATATATAACTATACTCTATATATAACTATAATCTATATATAACTATAATCTATATATAACTATAATCTATATATAACTATAATCTATATATAACTATAATCTATATATAACTATAATCTATATATAACTATAATCTATATATAACTATAATCTATATATAACTATAATCTATATATAACTATAATCTATATATAACTATAATCTATATATAACTATAATATATATCTCTCTAAGTTCGGATATATGCCACTTACATTACTATTATCATATAATTGTATCTATAACTTTTTCATTATTGCCTAAATTTAATTTGTGACTATATAACACATATACACACATATACACACACACACACACACACACACACACACACTCACACACACACATATATATATATATATATATATATATATATATATATATCCATAACCTATCTAAGCTTATACATTATAACATTCAATATATTGATAATAATAGATTATATGTCTATTTATATGTGTTATAACCCCATCTTTATACCTTTTTATTTCAGTATGTTGGAGAACCTATACGATGTTGGTGTCCAGCTCAGTTTACCGACAGCCATAGAGGTTTATGTCAATAAACTAATGTGTTGTTTTAGATGTAGGTAATAGGACCAATACGCTTTGCCCAGGAATATTGCATTTAACTTGCATAGTGTAGTTTATTATTGTATTATATAATTCATATATATATATATATATATATATATATATATATATATATATATATACATATATATATTGTAATATATTGTAATATATTGTAAAAGTTCTATTTACTTATATTACTTATTACAGCAACATCGCGTGCTGAACGTAGGACCTATATAAATTAAATTAAACATTTAATGACATTGTTTACAGTGTATACGAATTCAATGTGTTGGATATCAAATACATTCTATATCCCTTTCAACTACGAACTGCCCTTTTCAAAGAGTTTTAGGATAGCTGCGAAATTCTCTAATGTTACCACCGAAATAGGTTGGAACTATACAATGAATCAAATAGATAATCTATAGTTTACCAACATATAGGTTACTACCAATGGTCTCCATATATTCTGTTGACTCAAGCTATTATGTGTTATTTTCCATCTCTAATCTGGTCGTACTTATGCAAAAAATCTAATTTCTGGTTATTACAGTATGTATACTAATATATATAATTATAAATGTAAATAATGTTAGCAAATATCTATGTTACATATTTAATTATTGATGTAATGTAATGTAATACAATAGTAATTATTGTATAGTTCAATTAGAATTTAATGATTATAATAATAATGGTAATTACATATAAGTGCAGGCTTATATATAAATAATTGCAAATATATATCAGTTTGTTGAAACACTATTTTATTAATATTTTCTATTGCAGTATTTTATCTTTTACCATACTACAATATACGTAATATTTGATATACAATACATTCTCAATTAATATTTACTTGTTAATTGAAGTCACCTTATTTCTAGATCCTTTATTATTGTATATTTATATTGAAGATTATGAATTATTAAGAAAATATTTATATCCGCAATAACAATCACGAATCAATTGATATATTAACATACGCTTATCATACCATATATTAGTTAACGTAAAACGAAAATAAACCACATTTAAAAATAGAATACTTATAGAACTGTACACAATATGTAGTTACAGAACTATGATCGAGTGTACGCCAAGCAAGCTATTATCTCCCTATAAAGTATCTGCAGAGCAAAGGAGGAATGTTCTGTTAATCGTCGCACAGCAAATCTACAAACACGCGCTGGTGGATAAACAAAGCAAAACCAAACTTAATTGTACGGTTAGAATAATATATAGAATATTATAATTAATAATTGTTGTTAAAAATCTATAATTTATAAAATTGTAAATATATATTTATATATTTACATATCGATCAACGGTTCATTTAGTAAATGCTATAATATTAATATAATCATATTTTTAAATAGCTTATAAATATAAATACTTCGGTTTATAAATTATAACTGAATACATTAAAAGGTGTACACACTGAAAAACGTGTCTTTTATTAAACGAGTCATATATTATTGCATTGTTTAATAATATTATTGTATACAACTATATTTATATTATTTCATTGTTTAATAATATTATTGTATATAACTATATTAATATTATTGTAACTATGCAATTGAAACATAACCTCGCTATATACATCAGACCTTCAACCTTACGGTCTCTTATTTGGCCGTGAAAAGTTTACTTCTTTGCTCAGTCATCATTCAGTTATTAGGGCTAAACTATTTCTTATCGGATACTAGACCTTTTGGTTTAGTAGTTATAGAGAAACTATGGTTGAGTTAGTTATATAAATATCATTCCTTTATAAAAAATGTAAAAAATAATTTAATAAATAAATATAAAAAATAATTGAGTTATTTAACATTAAAATTCATAACTTCGTTAATATATTTCCTTAATTTTATAATAATTTCTCCGAAGAAAATTCTAATTGGTCAGCAAATTCGAGATTCCCGAGGGTTACGATGTGCGATTTCGAGATACGTCACTTTATGGAGTCACACAGATATATCGTACAATGCGTTCTGTCCATCAATCTTTTCAACGAGAAGATTTTCCTATTCCTTTGGTTCTGGCTACTATTTGTGGGTTAGTGAGATATATAACCCAGTATTCGTTTAAATACATAATAATAATCACCGCGAATTACTCAACGATGGATGTTTCCCTAGTATATACTATAAAAGTTATATACTACGAATACTATAGAGTAATTATAATATGTTAACGTATATTATATATGAAACGTGTGTATTTATTTATTTGCGTATTTTGTCATTTATACGAATACACCCGATTTCAGTATACGTATACTAATTGTACATCAATATATATATATATATATATATATATATATATATATATATATATACTAAAGGTAACACTAAACACTCCTTCGCCAGCCATCGTATTAATATTCGGGATGCTGAGGTTTGTGTTTGAATGCACGGCTTACGGCAAGGCGAGATTCATTCGAAAACTTTCGCATGTTAATAAAGGTTATTTTGAGTGTTCGTGCGAAATAGAAACTATATTGATTGGCTAATCGAAATGTCGTCTGCATTTTGTAATAGATAACACATTTTTATCTCGCTGATGTCGACATAACGCGCACTATAACTGGGAATAAACTGTTGCCGATAATTTTATGAACGGACACCAACTATAATTCATATTTATTCTTATCGTTAAATGTGCTGAACTTAAACAGATAAATTCTCTCGCTTCTTGACAACGGACAGCGTAACGGTAGTGAAGATTCTACGGGACTCCCGGGGCGCTCACACAACTGGAGACGTGCTACGCTGCCTCTACCACATCATATCGCACCAACATGACCAATGAAGCAACGGACCGGGTTGAATAGCGCGAATGCAAGTGAATGCGTGAATAGTGAATTATTGGAAGTAATGTGATTATACAAAGTTGGAACGAACACTTTAGATGTAATTAGAAGCTCCCATCGGAAGTAGAATTATCGGAGCAAAACGAATATTGTAATGCAACTCGGTAAATAATTGAACTCATAGCCTCATCATTTTATTTCGCATGTATATATTTGAAGGTCCAAATTATTAAACTGTTCCATAAATAAAAATATTGAAATAATAAATTTATATAAATATAGATATAATACTTTTATTTATATTTATAGATATATGTATTCATTTATATTTATATATATTTATGTGTGTGTGTGTGTGTGTGTGTGTGAGTGTGTGTGTGTGTGTGTGTGTGTGTGTGTGTGTGTGTGTGTGTGTGTATGTGTGTGTGTATGTGTGTGTGTGTGTGTGTGTGTGTGTGTGTGTGTGTGTGTGTGTGTGTGTTTAATAATCTCCAATGGTAGAGATTCAAACTCTAAGTTTATATGTGAATGTTTTTGACAAGCATTATACATAAATCTAAAATTAATTGTTATACGAACTACTAAGTATAATCAATAATTAATATGTTTACAGTTTAATTGTTATACTTTTAGTTATCTTATAGAAATATTCTTATAGAATTTTTATACAATTTTCTAATCTATATTATATTGTTATCCAAAAATAAGCTAATGCAATTCATTATATGTTATTTGTATTTATGTTATAAGTATTTGTTTTCCTGTATAACTCTTCTCATATATTAAGAATATAAATATATATATATATATATATATATATATATATATATATTTCAGATATCTATTTTCAAATATCTATCGTATCATAGACGGTTTACGCCGTTTGGGAGTTTAGTTTATATATAATGTTTATATATATATCAAATGTTTAGAAATGTTTACATATATCAAATTAAAATAAAAATGTTTATTTACATAATCGGATAAATAAAAATTGATTATAATTAAAGTCATATCAATTCATATATAAGGTTAATAATGGAATATATTGATATATAAAAAACATATACACACAACATACAATATATACACATATACATAATTATTTAATCTGTATTTAATTAATAGATCTAAAATGAAAACACTGTTTCTTATTGTGGTAGTTCTTCTGGAATATGTCAACTCAAACTGTAACTATTTGAATTTAAACATTAACTGCCAATGTAAGGTAACAATTTTATACTTTCTATAGATTTTAAAATATACAAATGGCTATTTTTATCTAATATATATTTATACTGTTATAATATATATCACCTGTTATATATTAATATATCTGGATTAGTAAAACTAGTGATAACTGATTTTGGTTTTATCTAAAATGATACATATATATCTTACTGATATAAAAATATACTTTATTATTCCTATATGTTATTCTATGTGTAATTTTAATAATAAGTTGAAGATATTAAATGAAGACCTTCAACAATAATAGTAATTTAAATATTATTTACTTTTGATAACATTGAAACCATATTTAATCATTGTGTAGCATAAACTTATTTTTACATATCTATATCATTATAAACTATAATAAAACGTTAATGATAGGGTATCATATATTATTATATTATTAGTTAAATATTACATTATGTTCTTCACGTATATTACAATATATATCTATATAAGTAATTACTAAATTACATATATTGACAATTTCATGTCAATATATGAAATCATAACAATTATGTATTTAATATTAATTTTCAATTACTAAATAGTATAGCGTAATAACTTGTCAGAATGGAATTCAGAAAAATTACATAACCTATAAAGATATTAATGTTAATTCAGGTAATTTATACAATGTTAGTATATTATTATTATTACAACAACCGCATTATTAGGCGATATATTTATTTTCTGCTTATTCGAGAAGCATAATATTGAATATATTTATACATATTAATACATAATACAAATTATAAGTATTTTAAATTATATATGATATAAAATAAATGTTTTAGTATATAAAAATATAAAACTAGTCAGTAAAATGGATACAAAATGATGTTAATATGAGTATAAGACCCAAGTCGTCTGATAATAGTAGGAAAGTGCATCGAATAGTTTCTACTAAGCAGTACTAGTATATTTACATTATTTTCTTGAGATTGCATATCATTTATAATTTTTTCCAATATAACATTATTAGTATTCCATTTAAAATGGGTTTAGAAATACATATAATTGTATACTTATATATTTTTCTGAGAGAAGCAGTGATCATGTTGTTGATTTAATCGAATACTATATAAACAGCTATTATATAACCTAGTAATAAATTAATTTGAATATGATATTGTAATATATAAGATATGTAATAAAGTATGTAAGATATACCCTTATTATTTATTAGCACGTATATTATATTTTGGACTATATAGTATCTTTGGACATCAAATACAGCTGGACATTACAATAACTGATTAAATGCATTGCTGCTTCTTCTGAAATAAATATGTCCTGTGCATGTTTTCTATATATCCAGCAATGGCTTAAATGGACTAAATAACGGGACTGAAATGAAATTTAAAACTTTTTGAAATCAGTTTTGTAACTGAATGCCACAATAGAATATATTCTCAACCAGACACCTGACTGATTCAACCTTTAAATAATACTTAATCAAATTATTAGAATATCAGTTTATTAATCTATTATACTAAGCGAATGCTTGACGGTTTGAAGGTTTGACTGAACTGAGCAGAAGCGATCTAACAGTGTACGTATATGTTCTTGATTGGGTATACCTACGCTGGTTTTAAACGCTTAAAAGTATACCTAGTATGAGTTCAGATATTGACGCCATTGCTCTGGTTTCGGTAAGCCTATATATATCCAAATAATATATATTTCAGATAGCAGGATTTCTTAGGTATAGAAGCTGTATAGTTTTTGCGATTTTCGAAATAATTTTCCAATCTAAATCACTTATCTACTATTTGCGATAAAAATTATTATGAAATATACAAATGATTTAGTTTGCCTATTACTATGATAAAGGGTTTCAATGTAAACTTAATTCTAAGATACAACATACGAAAAAAGAGTGAAAAATGATTATGAAGAACTTCTATTTTCTGGAAAGAGGAGAAAGCAGGATCATAAATTCTTTATATCGTTTCTCAGGAAAATCAGTTAATGATTAGACTAAACATTTCATCCAAATAACATATTTAGCATTTATAATTACCAGTTGCTTTGTTTCTTTATCTTTTTTACGTGAGGATAAACTATTCTAATTGTTCTTATTGTTATTCAGATAACTCATCTCAAGTAAGAACAATATACGGATTGTTCAAAGTGAATCGAGAGTTAAGTAAATGTGCATTACTCCGTGGATCTCAGTGAAATTTTGATTGATACAAAGAATGTGCATATTTGAATATCTGTTAAAAAGGGATGTTACATAAGGCTTCCATGTTATTTACTAGATTGATTTTCTGTTCTCCTCTTTGGTGATGAGTTTAAGCAAACCGGCTTAATCTTTTGACTAAACTTAGTGTTAGATTTGAGTAGAATTTCACATCATGAGAGTTTTTCTTTTCTAATGGCAATAATAATTATTATTGACATTAGAAAAGAAACACTTAACATTAATGTTATCCAATTCCTAAATAGAGCTATATTTGGAAGTACGTATGAATAAAAACACGTATAAATTAAAGCACCAGATCCTTAACTTGTGTGATATGATAACTGGGAGAAACAATAGAGAGATAATTCAGTGTGAGCGGTAAATTATGAGTAATTAATGAAGTACTCTGGAAATAGTAACTTGTGTATTTAAAGTAATATGAATTTGTCGGAGTAGTGTGGATACTTAGTGATGCTGTTATGGTAGTGGTAATAAGTCGAGCCATTATATTTGGAGTGGATGGTATCATAAGGGTGTTTAGTATATTATGTAATCTTAGTGGTAAAAGTAGTTGTCCTAGATATTGCAATGCTGTTCGGTTTTGTCTGCGTAGTAGACGAATTTGGGGATATCTATGATGTAGGTATTTAAACTGTAGTTGAATATGAAAAATACATAGGGTATAAGTAAATGCGGTATGAGTTAAGTAAGTAGAGTTGGTGTGTAAGGTAATTAATCCATATTTGTATCTCCATTAGGAAATTTCCTGATTAAATTAATTTATGGAATATTTTGCCAAACGGTTAAATATTGTAAATACATTGGAACATTGCCATCTCCTGTTTCTTTCATAAAATGTTTCCAAAATAAGTGGGATTCTAAATTATTAGCCATTATAAAATGATTAACACATCTTAGGTGAAATAAAATTAATTATAAAAGATTTGCTTTTACAAACTGGATGATATATATATATATATGTATATATATATATATATATATATATATATATTATCTTAGAATTATTATATTCTCCGATTTAATCATGTACAAGAATACATTGAATATACTGAATATAGATATTTGATATGGAAATTGTTCACTGAATCCTATATAGTGTATTCTTCATATATTTATTAACTCGGTTAATGACAAATAAGTGAGTTTTATTGTTGTCATATTAGTGATAAAGATAATGTAAATCATTGTCATATAAATGGTAATCTATATTAATGATAGTGTATTTGAATTTATATGTGGTCTTTATATAATAATTGGAATGCAAATTATTTTTAACATGAGTAAGTATTATGTTTGACGAAGTCATATTATTTTATGAAATTTCAGAAACTAATAACTCAAATATTATAAAATCATATTATTTCTGTGCGTCATCTATAATTTACTTTATATCTCGATATTTTCATTCAAAGAAATAAATGATTATCATTTCTTTTTACTATCTTCGGTTATCCAAAACTCTGATTTACACAACAAATTATTATATACTATTTTTACTATATTTTTTTATCAAATTTAATTTAATTTTTATTTTAACCAAAATATATATTTGTAATATATATACAATACATACTACATCATTCTATCAAAGGTAACTATAGGTAATTACGCGAAGGATACATTCCCCTTTTTTCTGTTCCAAAAACTGAAGATTCAAAAACTGATCGTAAAATTGAACCCGAGTGTATATACATTAACGTCTAATTCATTATTATCTCAAGGTGAAAATATATCAATGTTTCATAGTCTACTTGAGGTAAATTATATATATCATATTAATAGCATATATATATATATATATATATATATATATATATATATATATGTGTGTATATTTGTTATTATATATGGTAATGTCCCAAATATAATAATACTCAGGAATTGGCGATAACACATAATAGTCATTTAACTAGTGTTTATGGAAATATTCTAAGACTTTTTGTGAATATCAAAATAGTAGACCTCAGTAGGTTATAATCGTATTTTAAAGTAATAATTAACATAAATATAATAATTATTAAATACTTTATATATATCATATATTCAATTAGAAACGCAATCACAAAAATACAAATAAAAACATTCTACAAGCTTAAGAAATTAGAAATCTTAAATTTATCGAACAATAATTTGAAATATATAAAGAAATTCTTTTTATTAGGTTAGTTTCATATTTATTATAATTTGTCAGTATTCTTAATAACACACACTATAGTGTGTTATTATACATTATAATGTATCATCTTTAATTGGTTATTACTATGTTATAGTAAATATATATATATAATAATGAACTTAATAATTATTATACATTATACATATATATATAAATATATTGCTATATACAAATTATTTAAATACTATCTAGTGAACATTTTGATATAAGACACATTATGGCTAAATAGATTATCAAGAATTCACGGACCTTAAAGTTAATCTACCAATTAAGATATAAAAATACAATAGTCGGTTACAGAGTATCAACGGGTCCTGGGTATTTGTGTTTCTCTACTACCTCTTAAACTACCTACTACCGGTAATCACTGGGTACAAATTAACTAGATTTTGTATACTTGTATATTAAAAAAGTACGATATACTTAACTACATGTATTAAGATTGAATCAAATATGTAATGGAATAGCGGGCAATGACGGGTCTATACCATCTAATATATATATATATATATATATATATATATATATATATATATATATATATATATATATATGTGTGTGTATGTGTCGAAATTGAAATAGCAGCGGATTACACTGATTGAATATTCTGTTTCTAGTGAATCTATAGAATTTTTAAATATATATTTAACCTATATATGTTCGATACATTTAATATATTCTTATATGAACTCAGGCGAGAATTATAACTTTTATTTTCATTCAGTCATTCTAATTAAACATGTACATTGTTGAGATATTAATTGAGTTTATAGTAAATTGATTAGTGGTGATTATAAATTGATACAACTTATTTTAGTAATGAAACGAGAGAATATTTGAGTTTATATTTCTCATAATGATATGTTATTTATATTTAATCATTGTTTTCAAAAGGAGAATATGAATTTGATGGGAAAATGTAAAAGGCAACGAAGGGGTTGATTACGATTTTCACTAATTTATAAATCATTATTGATCATCATAGTCATTTTCTATTGTTTACATAGGATATATATAATAAAAGAACATTGCCATTTATTCCATTTGTTACTAGTATGAACAAACGTCATTTGTAACTAGTATATACTGATTTACAAATATCGTTATAAGCTATTCATATTATATATTTATTATTAATAACCAAACTAATTGTGTATTTTAAAAAGTGTATTTGAAACATTAAATATAAATTTCAAACGGGCCTCTAAATATATGCAATTGTAAATAATAACGAATTAATGCTACAACTAAAAGTATATCTTTTTGAAAAATACCCTTAGGTAATTTGTCAATGGAAAAATTACATTTATTTGGTCATTTTAGACGAAAATTGTGATAATTATAACAATTTTCGTCTAAAATGACCTGTCTAAAATTACTGTATTAATACAGTAATTTTCTGGAAATAATACTATTTAAGTATCGATATAGGAATATCAATTAGATTGAGCAAAATAATTAAATAAACAAAATTAAAATAATTTGAGAATTGACTTACTTTATAATTATTATTATATTTAGTATATTTGGTACTCTAGTATTGACCTACAAAAATTATTAATATATATAGATTATATATATATATATATATGTAGTTAGGAAAATTATAAATCTATGGCTGTATATATACATTATTATATATAATATAAACATATAACCAATTTCATAAAAGGTATTTTGTGTAGGAACTCCATCGCTCAGGTACCTGGATCTCTCCAACAACACCATAGCCACCATCGAGTACTCGTCGATCTGGGCTCCGTACCCGGACGGGCAGTTGACGATTAGGCTGAGCGGCAATAAACTGCACTGCGATTGCCGGATATTCTGGTTATCCGACAGAGCGTTGCGACTGCTCGACGCCTCGAATACGTTCTGCTTCACTCCCGACCGTTTCAACGCGCAACTCGTGTCATGCGCAATGGTACGTCGAGTTATATAGTATACTATATAGTATACGGGTATACCCGCTAGTGGATGGGTGTTGGCGACGAGATCGCTCATCGCGTACGCTACGGCGATCTGCGTCGGGATTCTTCGTATAATAACGATACGAAACGATGCATTGAAAGCGATAATAACCTCGCAAATTGTTTCGTATGTTACATAAGTTTATAGATAGTAGATTATATAATGTATTTATAAATTTCTTGGATTATATCTAAATTATTTATTCAATATTTTAATTTTTAATATATATATATTCGGTAAATTGTTATTTAATATACTATATTTAAAAAAAAAGTAATATATTACGATATTTTTTCATAATCGTATTTTTAGCTTTATTATTTATATAATAGACATACTCAAATATAGCAATGTAAACATTATCAGTTAGTTTATATTTACAATTGGTTCATAGCATGGCTAAAATTATATTTCCGTATGGCGTACGACGTACGTTTTATCATATATAATATCATATAATCACATGCATATCAACAGTAATTATATCACAATACTAATAAGGGAAGGAAGAATATAGATTTACCTGATGGATATTTAAGAAAATATGTCTGCAACGAAGTAAAAGTATTAAAAGAATGTTATGTGAATAAGCACTCACTCCTTTTAATATTATCAGCTATCAAAAGTTAATATTAAAATAATATTATTCCCTTAAAATATTTGTTATATAAATTGTTATATAAATTTTAGTTAATAATATTATTTAACTGTTAATAGTAATTACTCTTATATGTAATATTGAATTATCCATCATATATATTATCTATATATTCATCATTTATACGTAATTTATAGATGAGTTATATATATGTTACGTTTTCTATACAGTTATATACACATGGGTTTTATATTTGTACGTTAATATATACATTTAAAATTATACTAAATTCATCACTAATATTGGAGAAATCGATTACATTTTTTTAAAGTATGTTTAAATTGTACACATGTTTAAAAAATGTATTTCTAGTTTCCTAATTTAATTTGTACCAAGTTGTGTTGGATATCTAGTTGTTGATACGTACAGTTTAATTATTTAGCGGATTTTAAATATTTATAAGATTACATTAATTTCAAATTTTATCAGTTATACCCAATTACATAAATTCACATTTATTATATATATTTGTTGGTATACATGTCAATTACACTCTTAACATGATAATAATGAATTATAAATATGATTTCAAAAATATAAATATTTGTTGTTTTTAAATTATATATTACAAATGTAATTACAATAATTGCAATTATGAATTGGATAATTTAAAATATAATAATATATATATATTTTTTTTATTTATATATATATACCGATGACTAAAATTTTGATTAGTGTAAATTATAATACGCATGTATAATAAGATATTCTTATATATGAAATTATTATTATATATATGTAATTTGAGGCACGGCATTGACTATATATTATACATTCTAATTAATAATAATTATTATGAAATATGGATTATACAGCATAAATAATTTATTATATCGAGTTAAAAATGACATGTGTATAAAATATAAATATTTACATAATTTGAATTTACACGCCCTAAATACACTCACATATGAATATAATGTATGCGTACAATATTATAATAATATAATAACATTTCTTGGAAATTGTTTACATAGTTTATTACTAATCTTATATAATAATTGTTTAGCATATAATTACAAAGAACATACTCTATGTCATGAACCTCTTACAATTTGTACAGCAAGACAGATTGCGCACGGTACTTTTTAGATTCATTAGTGATATGAATACAAATTTAATTATAAATTACGCTATACAATAAGTATACTTAAATACTATAATATTCAATCAAATATCATTATTATGATACACATTGTATTTAATGTTATTTATTAAATTTAAATTAAATTTCATAAAATTTATAGCAATTCGGGAAAATCATGCTAATTTAAAACGTATTTACTAATTTATAATATTAAAATGTGTGTATTTCCAAAGCCCTTTAAGATTATACTATATAATATATTATATATGTAGGGTTCTTTAATAAGCTTATTACACTGAAATAATATTTAATTTATATATCGATTTTCTCACTTGGCTGTTAATAATTAAACATAATAATTATAGTGAAGAAATGTCTTCACTTATGCTAAGAAATATGTAAATTTAAAACATCATAATATGATAATGATATATATATATGCATATATACGTGTATGTATACGTATATGTATGTATGTGTGTGTATGTGTGTGTGTATGTGTGTGCGTGCGTGCGTGCGTGCGTGCGTGTGTATGTATATGTGTGTGTGTGTGTGTGTGTGTGTGTGTGTGTGTGCGTGTATGCGTGTGTGTGAGGTTGTGCACATATACACACATCCTAAATCATCAAAATAGTGTTATATTATAATTTGTATTATATTTAAAGAAAGTAACCGAATGAGTAATAAAGTGCTTCAATATACCATCATATCGGCTATTATAATACTGATTCTCACGGAGACCGCTTGTTATGTAATAAGATCATTCAAGAATAAGAACAGGCATCAAAAAAAAATGTTTTTTTATGAATAAATATTGCCATTTTTTTAATTATTAATAATAATAACATTCGTATATATCACATTCATAATCATACGAGTTTATTTTGTTATCATATATGTACAGTATATAATTATAAATGTATATACAATATATGTACTATATTAACAGTATATAATTACTAAATGTACATACAATATATGTACTATATATATTAACAGTATATAATTACTAAATGTATATACAATATATATATATATATATTAACAGTATATAATTACTAAATGTACATACAATATATATACTATGTATATTAACAGTATATAATTACTAAATATATATACAATATATGTAATATGTATATTAACAGTATATAATTACTAAATGCATATACAATAGATGTACTATATATATTAACAGTATATAATTACTAAATGTATATACAATATATGTACTATATATATTAACAGTATATAATTACTAAATGTATATACAATATATGTACTATATATATTAACAGTATATAATTACAAAATGTATATACAATATATATATATTAACAGTATATAATTACTAAATGTATATACAATATATGTATATTAACAGAATATAATTACTAAATGTATATACAATATATGTATATTAACAGTATATAATTACTAAATGTATATACAATATACATATATTAACAGTATATAATTACTAAATGTATATATATAATATATATATATATATATATATATATATACAATATATAACAGTATATATTTACTAAATGTATATATAATATATATATATATATATATATATATATATTAACAGTATATATTTACTATATGTATATATATAATATATATATATATATATATATATATATATATTAACAGTATATATTTACTAGATGTATATATAATATACATATATTAACAGTATATATTTACTTAATGTATATACAATATATGTATATTAACAGTATATATTTACTAAATGTATATATAATATACATATATTAACAGTATATATTTACTTAATGTATATACAATATATGTATATTAACAGTATATATTTACTAAATGTATATATAATATACATATATTAACAGTATATATTTACTAAATGTATATACAATATATGTATATTAACAGTATATATTTACTAAATGTATATACAATATATATATATATTAACAGTATATATTTACTAAATGTATATATAATATATATATATTAACAGTATATATTTACTAAATGTGTGTAATTCACTGATTAACTTACTATTTTATTCACCAAGAAATAAAGTTAAAGAAAAATATCTATCCCCAGGGTTAGAAAAACAAATTATAATGTTGGATTACTAATATTGTATTAGATATATAAATAGTAATGAATTATTATTTATTATTTTTTAATATGAGAAATGTTATTATATTAAAACTTATGTATTCTTATTGTACAGTGTTAATTTTTAAAATAAAAATTATTAATAAAGATATTTTTTTCATACTGGAATACATATTTTAAAATTTCGCAGAAAAAAGATAATACATTTTTCGAATATATCATTATTGTTATATTATGATATAATTTAATCTATGTAAATATATTAAGTATACTTATTTGTTGTGTTAACCTATTCCAGTATTTATCGAATAGGTTATTTATACAGGTTATTTATATATAATGAAAGTGAAAATACACAACAAATTCGAAAATATTAATTGTCGACTTTTTTAAATGCGTCGTATGTATATTTACTAGTGAGAGTATTTCTATATATATATATTTTTTTATATGGTTTTTTAACACAATTAAATTAATTAATGTAAGTAATACATATTTTAAAACATCACTTCATTAGTATACTGAAGCATAACTAAAAAGTTAAACAATATCATAATATGAACTAACTTAAGTTTTTATATATTACTTATGGGCAGGTTATCTCTATTTTAACTATATTGTAAAAAAAATAGGGGATAATGAAATTGCTAAAATTGTTATATAATCTTTAATGTGTATTTTTTTTGAAAATTATAAAAACTAAATCATTACAATTAATATTATAACAATTTAGTTAATATTAACAAAAATAGTAAATAGATAAACATTTATATTAAAATCATAAGTTTAAAATAAATAATAAACGAAAAGTTATTAAATAATATAAGTAAATAAGACAATAAGTAAATTAAACTCTTCATGAAGATAATGCCATCCTTTGGTTTTTCTATATTTTATAATGTAACTCTGTTAATTTTAATGTTTATTTCTGTCTTTAGTAATTTTATTAGATATTAAAGTTATAAAATAATAATATCAAATAAAATATTCTGTAATTATTAGTTTATATTAAATGGCAATTTGTATAAATTATATAGTTTTTTAAATGCTTAAGATTATCATTTATATATAGTACTATGATTTAAAGTCTTGATATATTTATTATAATATATTAAACTTAATATTTAATATTTCAGAGATGCTACATTTATGGAACAACTTTCTTTAAACTGGAACCTAGAAAAAAATGAATTGTAAAATATATATTTATATATAATAATATATTCATGCTGGCAACATTATATTTATCATATTCATTTATATTATCATACATATATGCATACTATGGTAATATAATATGATACATTATACACAGACATGGACAAATTATATCTACAATGTAAGTACCTATTATAATACAAATATGTTAATATTGCTTTCAAATATCGTTTTGTAATATGTTTATATAAATACTTAATAATACAGTTCAGCAGAAGAACTTGCGTTTGTTTCAATTATATGCATAGTATATATACTATATATATCATCAATCTAATATAATTATGAAAATAAATATTAACGGCAAAAATATTAATATAATATAGAAATATTATTCAATTAGATAATTAAATATGTTATACTCTACTTCATTACATCAAATGGGTTTGATGTTTCACGTTTATATTATATTGTATGTATTTTATAATATAATAGTTAACAATATAATAATGTTCCACGTTAGTATATGCGTATGAGTATTGGTAATGTTTGATACGATTTATTTATTATAGCATATTAGAATATTAAGATCTCTATATCCTCAAGCATAATGGGATTTTGATATTATTTAATCATATCATTTGAAATAATGTATCTATATAAAGTATGCTGAACATATAAATATGCAATTTATAATGTATATGTTCAATGCATAATGTACATTGTACATGAACAGTGTATATTGTATATTGTAAATTATATATATATTTTTTTTAATACAAGAAACATTGATTGTATTTTTTTAATATTTCCAAATACCATCATTATATTTCTCTGTTGACTATGGTAACAGATAATAGATCTATTGCTATCGATACGATATATGTATTTTAGAAGCAATCATAAATATATTTATAAATATTTTAAATATATATATATATATATGTATATATTTTATATATTTGTATACATATCAATTTCACAATTTGTTTTTAATATTATTTTTAAACAAATCAGAACATTATAAATCTGTTATTCCCAGACTCTCTAGCTCCACAAATATATTTAAACATATATATAATGTGTTTTATTAATATAAAAATATGAGAACATTATAGCTATATAATAGTGCTCATTATAATTTGTTATTATATATATAATTACAATTCTAATCATGACGTTTTGCGATTTTTTAATAAATAATCCGAATGACCCATTTTAAGTTTGTAAAGATACAATTGTAACTTTACAATAGTAAATTAAGGTCATTTTAGATTATCAATTTATAGTATTTTCTATATAACTTAGTACTTGACTTTTATACAAATATAGATAGGGTATAATAGTTATTATATAGTATATAGTTAATTGATGATTTCAAAAATTCTATCTATTATCATTATTTACAGCCGAAGTAAAGAGGATAAATTTGACAAGTGAGTATGTGGAACTTTTATATTTATTCCATCAATATATATCGATTATCTAATCTTATATGAAAGTCACTTAATTAATTATTAATGATTAATCATATAATTACTAAGCTGGCAATAGTCGCACGTGATAAAGACATTAACATGTACTACATATGATTTAACTGAGTTATTTAGTAATTATAGACACCTTAATGATATTAGAAGTTTTATTAATTATTTATTTAACATATGTTATTTCATCAAAAGTATCAACGGATTTATTAAGTACGTCTGGGGTTTTTATCAATGATTTGTTTTGCATCCATGTATATGTGTTATGGTTAGCATATGCGTATACGCTTATATATATATATAAATATATATAAATAAATAAATAAATATATATATATATATATATATATATATTATTTATGATATAATGTGGAATATTATAATAAATATTTTATTTTATGATTATAAAAAAGAGGAATTTTAAATCTGTCAATATGATAAACATTTGAACTAATAACTGTTCTTTTGATAATCCTCCTTTTTCAAATATAGGCTATTAAACATTGCCAAATTTGTCGATATATCGTAAAATAAGATACATTTTGATATTGTTATTGTATTTATTGTATTATTTAAAAATAAATGATTAACAAATATGATTTGTATTTTATTACCACTATATGTTTTTATATGGTAGTTTATTATGTATACTTGTATTGTCGTTATCATAAATTATTCTAGATAAACCCTAAATATAAAATATAAGAAATTGGTAAAAATGTAAATATATATTACTAATCATTTTTTCTATAAGTTATTTTCTTTTAGATTACGATTTAATATATATATATATATATATATATATATATATATATATATATATATATATATGAATATATAAATCATAACTAATATATAGATAATATTATATACATGTAATAGAAACATATACTGAGTAAACACATAGTAGTACATTAAGGATATTAGGTTCAATAAAGTATATTATCAATACATATTAAGAAAATATCTTTTGAGTTTGCAGCATGAATAACATGAAACGTGTGCACGAGAAATGCTGTATGCACTTCAAATTATGAGAGGTTATATTTTGTGCTGACGGACAAACGCAACGTACTAAACAATTGGCCCATGATACACTTCAAATCAATAAAGAGATTGGAAGTTTGGATTGTAAATGAGGAATCACCTTTTCGCGATGCTAAACTAGGGCCTAATTCGGAAAGAACCCATAGGATTTATAGCCGTCTACACTTTCCTAGTTTCGATACATTGGTACTGAGATATCGCGGGTGAGAACGTGCTGCATCCGTTAGACTGGTTGGCTATCTCCTGTGGGGAATAAAGCGTGTGGAATAATGCATTACGCAGTGTTTCATTGGTAATATCGAAGAGGTTAAAATAGTTTTACTTAATAGATAAAAGAATAAAAAATATACGAGATTTAAAATAGAGGTTAAAATAGTTTTACTTAAGAGATAAAAGAATACAAAATATACGAGATTTAAAATAGAGGTTAAAATAGTTTTACTTAAGAGATAAAAGAATAAAAAATATACGAGATTTAAAAATAATATTATATAAAATATATATATAGAGTGTATTGTATGACATATTATTAATGTAATATTATTAACTAGGTAATATAAATATATTTTCATACTAGCTAGTAAAAATATAACGTGTTATTTAAATACGTGTTATTTATAGACAAAGGTATAGATCGTAGTCTATACAATCACACATATTATATTTGTTACAAAAATATCTATTATAAATAACCAATTGACCAATCTACTTATACGACGTCCAATGTATATATACAAGGTTAGAAAATATATATATGCATATAGCTGTATATATATTTATGGAATCATGTATATATATTTATAGAATCATGTATATAAATTTATATAAGCAGGTATTTACCTGTATAGAAGCATATGTATTACTGCCATCTGATAGTCCACAGAAATCGTATACATGACCTTCTTTGTTATTTTCATTGTTGGTGTGATCGCATCCTTTGTGAATCAGGATATTATATCAATTGTGAACAATTATATTATTAAATATACCAATCAGTATTGTAAATGTTATATATTATAATGGTTTTAAATCATGTGAGTAAAATATATTTAATTCTTTGTAATATATTGAATTAAGCCTTTTATTGACTAAAAAGATTGATATACTAATTTATGGAATTATATATATATATATATATATACAGTATTAATATATATTAGTAATGTTATAATAAACCACACAGTAAATATATATATATATATATATACATATTATATTTACCTAAATGGCATGGTTGTCTGTTTAGATTATTACATGACTCATCGATCATTATTACGTCATTTTTCAACCTGTACGATAGCGTATTATCATTGATATATTATTAACAATATATATTAAATTATTTTTCATTATATTAAATTATTAATAAGTATTACATTATATTATATTAATAATATGTATTACATTATATTATATTAATAATATGTATTATTAATAATATAAAAATACATATTTGTATTTTTATTAATATGTCTTAATAACATTTCGTGATATATAGTTAATGCAATTATTGATTATATTAGTATTAGTATGCTAATTAATATGAAATTAATATTAGATTGGGGAGTTTAAATGCACTAAATCATGTTTATGAAGATTATGACGGAATACATTCGCTGCGATATATATTTTATTAAGTGTTTGTAAATACAATTCAAGACAGTAACCTCCTTAGACAGACGATACCGCAACTGAAAATGAACAAGCCCACGATCAACGCTATGCACGATATAGTTACAATAGATAATTCTGTAAACAATGGAAACTCAGATCACATTCCGGCATGTCATCATGTTATTCATGTTATTTATTATTGTGATTAAACTCCAAGCATACAAATGTATCCCTAATAATATATGCTCAATACTTTCTATAGACACTATACTATATATATATATATATATATATATATATATATATCTCTCTTTTAAATTCTTAATTTGCAGATTATACGAATGCATATAATAGTACATAATAAAAGTAATACGCCTCTTTTATATAACAATGAATAGAGTCTTTCTATTGTTCTTACCGTATGATAGATTAGTCCAAGTCTTGATATCTCCAGCAATTTTCTTTCTGCCTTGAGCTAGATGTGTATTACACATAATTAGATAACGATGTTAAAGGAATGCTTTGTTAATGTAAAGTAGATCATTGCTTTTACACTAGTGAATAACGTAACCTTACGGTGTAGAAATGACACCGATACCGCTATTTATAACTGCTTATAATTTTATAGAGCTCGTTAATAACTTTAATTCATAACTGTATTACCCGATATCGCCAAATACACCTTAGGTGATATAATAACATATGTTTGTATTTATAATTAATCTACAGGCGCACACATACAAACATATATATATATATATATATATATAAATATATATATATATATATATATATATTTATACATATATATATATATATTTATACATATATATATATATATATATATATATATATATATATGTAATAATTTAATAACAATATTTTTTAACATTATACGAAGTATAACGGGCAATGCCCGTGTACTTATTACAGTGTACTTACACAACATATAAGTACAGTTGTACTTTGGGCCGGACCAGGAGTCATTGATACACGTTCGTCGCCATTTCAACAGGTTACCACGGCAACCAACTTCTGCTATGTCCGAGTTACGCTTCACCCAAGTGTCTGCGTTTTCGGGGGGTGTGGCACATCCAAGTGCTGTAATGTTACGGGTGTTAGGGGAGTGGCTTATTCTACAAACGTAGCGTTACGAGAATTAGGGGCTTGACGCCCCACAGTATTGTAATGTTACGATGGTTAGGGGCATGTCACATCCAAGTGATGTAATGTTACGGGTGTTAGGGGAGTGGCTTATTCTACAAACGTAGCGTTACGAGGATTAGGGGCTTGACGCCCCACAGTATTGTAATGTTACGATGGTTAGGGGCATGTCACATCCAAGTGATGTAATGTTACGGGAGTTATGGGAGTGGCTAATTCTACAAACGTAGCGTTACGAGGATTAGGGGCTTGGCGCCCCACAGTATTGTAGTGTTATATAAGCTATGGGCGTGGGATATGTTATATATGTAGTTTTACGGGAATTATAAGTTACAATGGGGTTGGTATTATAACGGTGTGTTACTTTGGACTAGCGCGAAGATAAGGTTATGGGTGTTATGGGTTTATTCCATAGTTTCATGATTATAATATTAATATTATATATATATATATAATAAATAATATTTATTATATACCAAATATGACATTAATTTGGTATACGTATTGATTTATTGCAAAATAAACACTCCATTCTTATTAACAAATGAACTAAAATCACTTAATATAATATAATACAATATCCGTGTGTCTTAGTTGATTTCAGTTGACGTCAATCAAAATGAAAATGAAGCGAAAAAACCTTATAAATCATATGCATACTTCCTATATACGAATATGATTTTATTATAAACATTACTTATGAAATAACATATATAAAAATAATATATAATATATATATATATATAATATATATGGGTTAGGTATTATTCACAAACGAATATTCAATCGAAAATCATGAATATTTACAATACATAACATTATATTATTTATATAATTATAAATATTTCAATTGTTTGTCAGTAAACATCAAATATATTTGTAAACAAATGTATACACAAGCATTTATTAATTAATTTAAACTTTTTTAAATTGGGTAACTACCGATTTTAATTTTTTCTTGTAAATAATTATATGTAATAATTTTTCAATGACATTTTAAACATTTACTTAAATTTACGAGATTTAATTGTTTGTATTTCTTAATCTACCGTTATACCTTATGGTATGTGAGTAATGCAGAATCACAATATGGTACATATTAACATATATCATTGTATACGATATTATATATTAGATATTTACTATGACTATTTAATGTATTGACGTGGCTCTTTGTGTGGAAACCCAATATATGATGACTGAAGATTATACTAATATACTTCTATTATATTAATAGATATTTATTCTTATTGTCTTTTATAATGTAAACTCATACTAATTGGGTATTCTATTGTGTAAATAATATATTCTGTATTAATGTACGATGTGCATTGTACACTGTACAGCGCACAATGTATAATATATCGTACAGTGTACAATATATGATATACATTATATACACACTATATACAATATATATTATGTAGATTATGTAGTCGAGATTGTATTGTGCAAGCCTATAGGTTTATAGGCTTATAATTTGTATGCTGGATAATGTTATGCTATTACATTATCAGATGTATGCGTATATTAAATTAAATGTAAATATATTTATCAAATAATAAAGAAACATAGTATGTATAGGATATATAATATATATCATATGTAAATATTATATTTAGAAAAATTATATGATATAATATGATATCATATCGTTTTTATAATAACATATATTATTATATATTATTTATAATTTTGTAAATAAATGTATATTATAATTAAAGTATATTTTAATTAAATGTACGTTTATAATATGCATTATATAGATATAGATTCAATATATATTTATAGATTCATCATATATTCATAATAATACCCAAGATTACCTTTATGTAAGATTACCATAGGTAATCTTGTATCATACATATATCATACATCATACATACATCATATCATATATATAATATAGCAATATATGTGATCTATTAAATACATAGATTCTATAAAATATGTTATATTGATATCTATATTAATTTATTATAGTATTAATTTATATTTAGCTCATATTAATAATTCATTTAATTAAATTACAATATTTACATTAGATACATTTTTATATAAAAATAAAATAATGTAATGATATTGAAATGTGATATTGTAACTTAATTGTACTTAGAAATATATAAAACCGTTATCGCAGTTATTGAAATGTTTAAGTTGAGAAACAATAGTTATCTTATAATAAACATATAGCAATATTGACCATATTGAATACATATACGTTACTTGCGGTATTCTTAATATCGGACGATAAATACGAGAACATCGTTTGCATTTTACTCCGCGTGACGAGTGTTTTCCTTCCACTACACCTCTCCACAGCCCAGCCTTCATTACTATGACGTCATTCTCGGCGATAATGGACAAGCCACTCACGATACCGGAAATCACTACTAGCGCATCTTAAATAGGCATTCCCAGCGTCTCCTGCACGCCAACCAAACCTATTATGTAACTGAATGTGAACTCTCTACCATGTGAAGTTCACTATTAAATGAAATTCATTTCAATATATATATATATATATATATATATATATATACATATATATATATATACATATATATATATAAATGTATATATATATATATATAAATGCATATATATATATATATATATATATGTGTGTGCGTATGTGTATCATTTTGTAATAGCATTTCACATATTAAAAATATATATTTTTAATATAATCCAATACGATATACAAACATTATAAAATATTTGATATTAGTATATATTATTAGATATATTTTAGTATAAATTGTATCATTAAATATATCGTAGATTCGTATATAATTATTGAGAAGTAGGAGGAGTTTTGTTACGATATTCCACAAACGAGATATCAAATAATAGAGATGACCGTGGCATCAAATAAAGATGTTTATTGATTTTTTTAAATGTCACCTTGTAAAAATATCGGATACGGCCATTTGATAATCCCATTTATATAACTCACATATAACATACACTTTCAATTGATTTACATTGATTTATATGTTTATGTTAAACCAACATCGATATAGTTCTAGAGTACGCGTATTGTCGAATACCTCCTATTTCTTCGTTTAATCCTTATTTAAACTCAGTAAAACCTAGTTTATGATTCGTTATTTGTGCGCCGATATCACCAGCTAGGTAAGCCGTTATAATCTCGTTGTAGTGAATAGCGTTCATCATGTTGATATTCCATCGAGTATTCCCGACCAATTAGAATAATGATATTGATTTGCATTTCAACTATTTAATGTTGCATTGCGTGCATAAGTAAATACTATAATGTTAGGTAACTATTTCATCTTGACTTCAATGTAGGATATATCATATATATATATATTTACACACTAAAAACCAGTACTATTATATTATGGGTATCTCATAGTGTCAGATCAATCTATTAATATATTATTTGTCACAGTAAATATTATTAGAATTCGTATTTTTTGGTCTATCCATTAGCGGTAATATTCTGCAGCTAACGGTTATGGATGTAAATAGTATCAGTATGGGATAAACACAACCATGACCGCAATATTGATTCATTGTTATAATGTTTATTAGTTTACAATATATATATAACGTTCAGTTCCCTTTATGAAGCGGCGGGCAATAATCAATAGTATTATTAATTTTAATATATAAGAATAATAACATAAATACATAATCCGCGAAATGTGATTAAATTAGCCAGAAGTACACTCGGCGCCTCCATTCGTAGAAGTTAATCGACCGAATAAAAGAGTAATGCTGGACATAGCAAATAGTTTACCTCCGCCCTGCTAGACTGACCGTTATCAACTGTAATCATTGCGTAACCCTACACGGTACACTAACTGAATTACTCACGGACATCGCATCGCCAGTGGTAATGATAACCGCCTCCCGCGTTACGTAATGAACGCTCGTTTAACGCCGTGCCTCGATATTGATAGGGCTTGTAGTGCAGTATTGGGTATATTATATCATATATAAAAAGTTTAGCGAGAGCATATATTTGATATATATTTTAATATAATGATAAATGTATGTAGAATCTACATTGTAGATATTAGTATAGTTATTATATTAGTGTAAAAAACGCCAGATGATGTTTTATATCAGAAACAAATTTTTATATTAATGGTCAGAATAGTCTGATTAATTAATTTTTTTTAAATATTAAACATGTAAGTTTACATTTTGTTCAAAACAAACCTGACTAGACGTTTAGAATATGTATATATATATAATATATAATATATATATAATATATATATATATATATATATATATATATATATATATATGTATATTGAACATACTTTAAAATAAGAGCTATAAGATTATATTATAATATATAATTTAAGATATAACGATATTATCAGATATTATTTAAATTATGCTTCACAATATATAGAGGATTATAATATTTACAAATGCATTCTTTTAACCTTTATATCTCAAAAGAAAAGCTGGTTTATCATTTGTTAGATCCCTGTTATTGATGGTGACCTTTAATATGTGACCTTCAGAGGTCAACAGGTGACGTTCCCGAACATTTCCCGGGCAAACACTGAATTTCCTCTGACCTGGTTCCTTTCAGTCCATGCATTGATTATAACTTGGGTTATTTACATATATATATATATATATATATATATATATATATATATATAAATGCTTATATATATATATAAATGCTTATAAAATATATTCTAACATCAATTAATATATGATTACTATATAATACATACCTTATATATGAATATTTATAAACTACTATACATGTAGATAGCTAAATCAATTTATATATTATGTATTATAACTTTAATTAATTTATACATATATACTATAGTATATAGATTTATATATTTATATATATATATATATATATATATATATATATATATATATATATACTATAGTGTATATATATAAATATACATATATAAATATACATATATATATATATATATATATACTATTGTGTATATATATAAATATATATATATATATATATATATATATATTTATATATATACACTAGATCACTCTACATGGCCTATAGATATGAACACAGGAATTTAGAGCTGTAGACCAACTCACTTGAATTGTAGCATATTCAACACAAGGTAATCTCCGTTGAATTGTGTGCTTCGTCCGGCCGTAATCCGATATCCAGAGGCTAATGCGCTGACCGATACCTTATAAGGAAGAGGAGTATACCTAGCAATGGTAAGCACCCCATAGAGTGTTTAGGATAAGAGGTTACTGCAGTAACCTCTTATTGTACAGCAACCTCTTATATATTATAGTACCCATGTGTATACTATAATATATATATATATATATATATATATATATATATATATATATATATATATATAAATATATATATATATATATGTAAAATATGCGCATACGGTATTAACTCATTCATGACCACTATATGTATACGTGGTTATATTGGTGTTCTAGTGGATTAGTTTGTGTATGAACTCTATACAATATTACCCGATAGTATAGTCAGTAGTGAGTCATTATTTATATATATAGGTAAAGGTATATATATATATATATATATATATATATATTTGGCAATATATGAGTGATCTTAATGATGTATTACCTAATAGATTGATCTCGCGTTGGTCATTGATGTAATATGTAATATATTGATTACATGCTAATCCTAATTCACGATTAATATCTTGAAACCTGTATTTTATAGAGTAGGCCTTGTATTGACCTTTTGTGAGCCATTTACTCTAACATACACAATGTATATATTATAAATATATACAATAATATCATATATATAAATTATATTATATATAATATTATAATATTGTATAATCGTGTATATATGTATAGATAAGTTGATATACGTTTTCACAGGAATATTGCTAACTGCGTTGTTAGGTAAGCCATCAAGATAAGGCGAAGTTTATACATAGTCACTAATTGCATGCAATCACATGTGTACATCAAGTCGAATTCGGGTTATTATAGATACACGGATCTTTATAGATTTAGATCTAAGTGCATGGCAAGTTGTGAATTCGATTTTAGATATACGTGAGATCTATTCGTGACGCCACCTACTCACCGGATGTTATTAACCAAGGGTGAGAGTGTCTTCCGCATCCCGTTTCCGAAGTTAACACGCTGGATAGCAAACCGGATGGCGCGTCGAGAACTCTCGACCCTTGACCCCCGTAACATGACCTCCGACCTTTACTTACCACTTTGCAATCGAAAACAATATTATTGCAAGCATAGTTACACGAAGAAAGTAATATTAAATTAGCTAATATATTATAATAAATTATAGTAAAGTATATCATAATATTAATATATATGATATACTATATTATAATAATGATTTATAATATATTTTAATATGTATTATAATCACTCAATTAAAATTCCATTACAATATATAGATTGTTTAGATAATATCTACAATAATTAATAACCTATTCTGCACGTAAAAGAAACACTTAAATACTTCTTGAAATCATCTGGACAAGAAGATTTAATTTTATCCAGGTCTTGGTTTGGAATATTTACTCTGCATGACCTTTTACCTATACATTTAAACAATATATTTTCAATATAATATAAGTAAAATAATATTCAATCGTAATTTATAAATTAATAAATTCTGATATATTAATATTACTTTAATAATATATAAACTATTTAAACAAAATATAAATTATTTAATATATGTACTCATTTATATGCAAATATTTATATATTACAATAAAATGAATGTATTTCTGACTAATACTAAATCATTCACGTCAATCAAGAGGAAATCCCGGATTAAGTTGTTTTTAAATGCTTTAGAGGCAATGCAAATCTAAAAATACATTTTCCCCCGAGACAAATTCATTCTATCTAATTTTGATAAATCGACCCGGTCATAAAAGACTGCTATATAAGTAGGGGCTATGTCTATTCGTGCAAACCGTTCCTATCATATGAGTACTCTAACAGTAATATATATATATGGTATTGAGTATACATAGTTATTTAGGTGTAACGAATTGTTATCAATAGAATAATTTAAATAATCTCCGAGATATTTCCAAGTTTAAAAAATATTTTCCTATGGTTTAAGGTAATTTCTCACATATCCATATATATATATATATATATATATATATATATATATATATATATATACGCTCACAAAACATACACACACATATGCACATGTATACAAATATAATATATATATATACACTTAAACTCACAATACACTAATATGCCACTATTGTTTACAATGTATAATAACCTAATCTTGAATTTCGCAAAAACTGAATTGTTCATTTTGACATACATTAAAAACATTACAAAACACACTATTTATTACAATCTTAACATAACAATTAGGATTACACTTCGATAACTAAATCACAGCTGTTCAATTATATAACATGATATGAGTCCGATCACATATGAAAGTATATTAAAGTTAGTGTATACATTAACTTTAATACTGCAATAATAATGCAATTCAATAATACTACCTCCAAAAAACAAATCCAAACTAAATCATTTTGACAAAATAGAGCAATTATAATTATTTATATAAACTAAACAAAAATAGCGGCTTGACTGACATTACTAAATTACGATGTTGATTAAACTGGATAAACACAGCTAAATATATAATTATAAATTACTATCTATATTACAAACATCCTTAATCCACAATCAACCACATAATCTAAAACGGTTACTGAATAACATGCACAACAATAGAACAATGCCATCTCTGGTCTTACTCTATTTACATTCCTATCAAACTGCTATAAAAGATACTGAATGCAATAATGTAGTTAAATATCTCAATACAAACCTTCCTAATACTTTTATATTCGCAAACCATTCACAAATATGCGCAATCGATAAAATCGCAATAAAAAAATCGTCTTGCTTCAGTAAACTTAATCTATCTCTCTCAAATATTATCCTATTAGATATCTTATCAAATTGATGAGTTATTTTTTTAATATTTACAACATTACTATTATTTTCTCTCAATACTTGCATTCTATACTTTAATACAATCTAAAATATATATAAGATATTTATATATATAATATATATATATATATATATGTATAATATATATATAAGATATATATATATATATATATATATATTTATAAAAATTTATATTATGAGTTGAATATAAATATATTATAATAAAATGTACTAGATGATTATTGAGATATGATAATTATCGAGATATTATCATTATTTAGATGTTATCTATATTATATAAGAAAAGATTTAAGATATTTCTTATATTTGTATTTTTGCAGATTAATGTTATTTTATGAACATATAAACATATATTTTACTATTTTATTTACTGTATACACTGAAATATAGTGTACATTAAGACGTTATAGATGTACACAGAATATATGTCCCTTTTTATTAGTCCTTCCGAATTCAGATAGTAATTTAAACTTAATTTAGCTTATTTATTATATATATATATACACACACACACACACACATATATATATATATATATATATATATATATATATATATATATATACATATATATATATATATATATATATATATATATATATATATGTGTAAATATATATTCATAAGTTTGATATTTGAAATTTTAAAAAGTGTTGGCTTTAAAGAATCTTAAAAATTAATCAGAATATAAAAGTTTATTAAAATATATTTATATTTATTTAATCCGATTATTTAAATATTGGTAAAATGAAAAGGTATAAGTGTAAAGATTTATTTTTAAACGATGTTAATATTAAAGTATTATCTATATTGTATCTGCATAGTAAAATATATTTGTGATAACGAATTAGTCGAACTCCGTTATAAATCGGAGTAATAGATCACTAACCGGAACAAGCTCTATCTGTGACCTCTAGTGCGTCGCCATAACAACCGATGAACCCGTAGTTTGTTTTGATGCATCTATCCCTCTGCAACATGCGGCCGTACATAGCTTTATCTATCACTACAACACTGTCTAAATAGAAGATAGGTATATCAGTGTAGGGTATCAACATCATAATACATATACTACGCGAACAAGCGGAAATTATATTATTTTTTGAAAATAGTATTTCAATTCTTTATACATCTTTTATAGATTCTTTTACATATTCTGTTTAAGATTTTTTACACAATATAATATTTAAAATATTCTTAGTACATAAGTTATATTCTTAACTTATTGCCTTGTTTAATTACACATTTACATCATATATACAGCATTACCTTTGTTAGAACAATTTGCGGTAAATATTTCATTTTGACAATACACATTTGCTCCTTTAATTTTTTCTCCTCCGACTAATTTAATGGTGATTTTGAATAAGATTTTCTATGTTTTTAAAAAAAAATTTGGAAATTAAAATTATAATTATTAACTAATTATATATTTAATTTATTAAATATTATATAATGAGTAGTTGTAGAAATTATAATGTTATCATTATGTTAACAATACAATATGGATAATAATATAACAATATATAGTTATGAATAATTATCATAAGTAAATTCCTAAATAATTACATGATTAAATAATAAATATTTCTCATAATTAAACTGGAATCAAAATACCTAATAATATTATTTTGTATGAGAGAAAGTATAAATAATTAGTATTTTCTATATATAATTATAATTTCTAATGACATTATATGTTATATTATGATTCTATATAGATATAGTAGTTATTGTATATTATATATTATTATATATTGTAATATTATACTTATTATTATTTACAATGCAATAACTTTCAAATAAACGTTTAGTATTAACTCAGTAAATACAATACAAATAGCATACATTATCATGCAATTTAAATACAATAAAGGCGAAATATTTCACTGTCCCGCAAGGGTTATAAATATTAGCATTTTAATTAGTTATTTGATTAGTATTATAAAATACATTATGCGTATAGAAAATAAATAAATATGCATTACTTGCACAGTTCGCTTATATGAATACTAAATATACCACAATAAGGTTGTACTATATTGGAGTATTAGTAATATAAATATATATTATATTACTCACTGTATTCTGTATTATGTATTATTGTTAAAATTGTGAATTTAATTACTAATTTAATTATGTTCTAGAAAATATACCAATAAATTATTCTAATGATTGTCAAATTATTTTAAATACAAAATTCAATAAATACAGATAACATTGGTTTTTAAGAAAAAAATTACCTAGAATGTGTTACTATCCACAATGAAAAATCTATTTAATTTAATTTTTTGTATCGCATTATTTCTTTTGTATTATTTTTAATTTGTTAATATTAATTCACATGATTTCACAAAACTATTATATCTATGTATTTGTTTACAATATGCGATGAGATGCTATGAGATAGTAATGTTGTTATTTCATATTATACATTGTAAAATTGAAATTGGAAGTTTTCCTTAAAAGAAAATATCGTTTAAAGTGAGGTGAAAATGTGAGATCAATGAAATTTTCTGAATATATCGGAATTTTAATTCGCCAATTTAGAGCATATATACAAATACATCGGTTAGAGCATTTTTTTATTATCTGTTTAGAGATATTATATAGGTTTTATATTCGTTTACGTATGACTCATATTGTTATATAATGATTTTGTTGATCTAATCAACAGCATGAGAAGAACAGATTGGCGATTTTATGTCCATTTTATAATGATAGCAAAACCTGCGAATTATATATATATATATATATATATATATATATATTTGTGTATGATATATATATATATATATATATATATATATATATATATATATATATATATATTCACATAACACTATATCTGTTACTGATTATTTTAATATATTTAATTAAACGATATTAAAAATACCCCATCTATCCCATCCGTATGATTATGAAAAATATGGCACCAAGTTTTAATATATATAAATTGAATACATATAACTTTATATTTTATTAATGTATATTAATTAAACTTTTTAAAAAATATATATAAAATGTATTATTATAAAATACTTCTAATATGAATATTTTAAAAATAATATAACAGTAACATTTTTAGTTAAACTCATTAATATTATATTTGTATTTAATATCATAGGCACAATATAACGTAGGCCGTTTACCAGATTATTGCATAGCAGTTACGTAATATAGCACTAGTCAGTTACGCAATAGTAATTAACAATATGATAACTATTGATGTACACAGATGGGTTGTACGCAATATTGTCTATGGAATCATATTACTATTTATCATATAGAAATTTATGAAATAAAATAAATACATATATGTCTAATTTAGTATTCGTTTAATAATTTATTTGTCAAAATACGTAATAATTCTATGTATAGCTATACACGTATTTCTATAAATTACATTTATTTATTTATTATATATAATTTATATAAATATAATTATAAATTATAAATGTGTACAATCATTTTATAAATAATCTAAATCATTTATTTATATATTACTACATATATTATATCAAGCTATACATAGAAGCTCTATAATATAACATAATATTCTTAAAAGTATATATACATTTTATTCTATATAGTTATATATATTTACAAGATTCACATATTATATAGACGATAAAACTAATATATCACGTGTAATAACTTATTTAAAATTCAGATGATTTCCGAGTAATTTATAGATGTAAGACACGCGATCTGTAATATCAATAATAATAAACTCTGATTAATTCTATTTTAATCAAAAACACGCGATATTCAAAATAATCAAATGTATATGGCAAATTAAATTACTCACATAATAAAAATATATAAGAAACCATCAATGTTATTTATTGTAATATAATTGGATTAGAGATCTGGCATCTGTTAAATAATTAAACGGCTATGCAAATATTTATGCTAATGAAGATAACATGATTTTTTATTATGGAAGAAATCAATCATGAATTAATACACTAGTAAATGATACGAGTAGATATTCATATAACAAATGATGTTTAATAATATTCATAAGCTATAATGTCCATTTATGAATAAATTCATTTGCATATGGAAAATCTCAAAGATTTATTTGATTACATATTTATTCATACCTATCCAAGATATTTATAATGGCATATGCTACTTTATAATATATATTACAAAGTATATCTTATATTAAGGCTGTTCATCTTAAAAGATATATTATTTCTAGTATAAGTAATATTAACATGTATATATGCTATTAATAAATTAATAAATTGCGTATTATTATTATTAATAATCCCAATATTAATATAGAAACTATGATCTATATATGAATGCATTCTTTCCTATAATTAGTTTTATACGAATACAGAAATTTACATCATTGGATCAACATCTAAACATCGACTATCTATTAGAATACATATGGGTTAATACATTATAATATTTACTATATATATAATTATATATTCTATGTATATATAAACATATATGGATAATATAGAATGTACGTATAAGTTATTATATAAATACTTATATAATATAATATAAATAACTTGTTGGTTGAAGATATGAGATTTAGATCTAAGTTATGTAAACATATCACAAATAGTTATGTTATAAATAATACAAACCCATCTTGAGGCAGATAACGTCGATTATCAATATAGTTATTATGCAATATCCCGTAGTTGTTTCCACTTTACTGGTCATGTTGATTTATTGCGTAACACTAGTAATACAATAGACAATACTATATCGTGCGTTAACTATGGGTCATCTGGCTATAATATCAGAGCTCGTATTCAACGTCATGAAGCGTACAATAAGAATACAGTGCTAGTGCATAGCAAGTTTACACGATATTTGTATCGTAATTCGCATATTTAGCTGCCGATACATCTTCTTCAATACAAGTTAACGGATTCGTAAATATCGTGTATATCGTACATCGTCGGAAGTGATGTAATTAGTGTCACGTGATAGTGATGGATTCTCGCAGATAACGGGTCCCCGTTATAAACTGATAACGTCGAAATATAAATAAAATTAAATCATATGACAGTGAAATCGCTATGCACTTACAAGTCTACCAATGTTGATAGGTAACTACTCTAGGTACGATATACGATTGCTAACTAACTATATAGTCGTGTTATGTGTAGATAAAGCGCGAGCTACGCCTATTGCACTTATTCTACACCTGTCCGTCGTGTTTCACTTCGAATTCGCGATTAACGGAGAACATAAACGGTGCCGAGAAAATCACGAAAACTACTGCGTGTCGCTTCCGGAATAAACGCACGCCTCTCCAACTCGCCTCACGTGCTCCACACGTTGAACCGTACAGTTAGAGGCGTCTATGCGGTATATAATGTATACATTGTAGACCCAGTGATGTATAGATTTTGAGGATTCTTTATAGAAAATGATATTTAAAACTATGTGATTTGAAATGACTCGGAATAAAATATTCAATTAAAACAATGATCTACGTAAGTTTATATACTTGTAGCTATTGTAATATACTCATATACGATTTAATATAAATATGTTCTATTATCGAAGTTAATAATTCGAATATTTGTACTTGAATAATGCATACATTCTTACTAAATATCTAAATTTATTACTAAATATCTAAATAGATTACTAAATATCTAAATAGATTAATAAATATCTAAATAGATTACTAAATATCTAAATAGATTACTAAATATCTAAATAGATTAATAAATATCTAAATAGATTACTAAATATCTAAATAGATTACTAAATATCTAAATAGATTACTAAATATCTTGAAGTGATTTGATATCTTGAATATTATATTTACATAAATATAAAGTATTCGGAAATATTGACAATGTATAGATTTTAAAATATGATCTGTATTTTAAAATAAGAAATATGTGTTCGATTACCCATCATCTATATGCATTTATCACAAATACTTTAAAATAACATATATATATATATATATATATATATATATAATAAAATTCAATTTATTCCGAATATAAATTTATTTTCTATTTTGAAATCTCTTTTTTACCATTCGAAGAAATCGAGATCCAATATTTTATATTTCAAGTTTCTGATATGGTCTACAGTCTCCGGATAAATCATTTGCAATAAATATATGCAATAGCATAATGTAGTGTACTATAGTATATTTTAGTATATTACATCATATTGTAGTATATTATAGCATACTATAATATTATATATATTATCATACTATTATCTATTATAAGTTCCAGTTAAAATAACAAGTTTTGTAATATAACTACAAATTGATTCTAGATATCATTTATTGCAAACGAATACAAATTAACAAACATAAACATACGGTATATATTTATTATTTATATATAACGAGGATAATATAATATAATATTATAGTATACTACACGTAAATGTAAATACTACACGCAACAATCATCAACTTCAAGTGCATAATGAATTTTGTTGTAATTTCCGGTTCTACGACCCATGAGAATACATCTGTTTGCATTGTCTAGTCGTAGACATTGTCTAGTCATTATTAAACAAAGGCCAATAGCAAACATACCACGAGAGAAGTATCTAACCTGGCCACGATGTGTTACCACTGTTAATTTCATAATTATATGTAATTATAGTGTATTATATTACAATAATACAACATATATATGTTATAAAAGATATACATTATATTTTGTATTAAATAATACAACATATATTGTATATCTTTTATGAATATCAATATTATTATATAACGCACTATATATGATACAACATATACAATGGCGATTACATGCTATAGCAGGGCATATATATATATATATATATATATATATATATATATATCTGGAATAATTAGTATTTAGTTGAAACTGTATATAGCAATGCATATACATTAACAGTAATTAATTAGTATATGTGAGTAATATCCTTACAGCGTTTACGGAAAGGTGGATTATTATTGTGTATATATGATAATATGACATTTTTAACTGTACCATATAAGATAGTACAGTACTTGTTGGTATGACTATACCGTTATAATTAATACACGAATATACTACGCTATGTATTACTATGTTCGCGGGTTTAATTATGAAAATAAAGCAGCCACGTAACATTAGTAATAATATCTGCAGGGAAGAATCGTGGTTATCTGCATGACACCAGGTAATCAGACGTCAATATTTAATTATGAGATTGCACCGTGTCTGCCCGAATTCTATGGATTTATGAAGAGTAGCCTGGACACAACATGCATAATCTGCATGTTCGCCTATATATAGGATTAATATTGTCATTGTAAAAAGATATATTATGGAAAATGCATTCTTTCGTTTTTGATGTAAAATATTAGATTAATTGAATTCTACTAATTCGAAGAAACATAAAATAATAAACAATGGCAAATTATTATATCTAATCTACATCGGAAAAAGTACTAATAAATTCTAAACTAATTAATATTATTTATTAATATGTTAATGGCATACGTGATATTCCTAACAAAATATGTGTTGTAAAATCTCTATGTAACGTAAACTTTAACAATAGTAGTTCAATTATTTAATAAATTATTAATAATTATAAAGAAATCAAATTATTAATGAAAATCTCAAAGTCAGATTTTATTCACTGATTAAAAACACATATTAATTATTGCGAATAAAGTGTAAACCTCATAATAATGTTGGATTAAACTGAAAACTCCTGTTTTATACTTAAGAGCCTGATCCATAGAAACCATAAGTAAATGCAGTAAGGGACACGAGTATCTGCAGTTACATCTTATATGATAAGAGATACCCGAGTACAAACAGAAGATGGGCCGACTGTATACTTAGTACAACTATAACAATAAACCACATAAACCATATTGTGAACTGCATATATACATTAAATACCATTAAAACAACTTCGATATGAGTTTGTTTGTTTACATTCGCATCATCACCTTCATTTATAGCGCAATTGAACTACTGCCAAGTAAATTCCTTATCTCCAATACAATAACACCATGTTATAGATTTGTAAAAGTATTGCAATGCTTCAACGTGTGCATTATATCCAATTTATAGGATATTAATACATTTATATACATAAATTTACAAAATAAATTTCCTGTGAGTATATTAATTTGTAAATATAAAATGTATTTGAATACTAGCATATCCTAGTATTCAAATACATATTCCAGTTTATGCTGTGGTCTTAATACAAATAAATAGCAATATTAAAGAAAATATACAATATTAATATTGTATATTTTCAGATATTGGCATATGTAAGTTCATATGCTAATATCTGAAGTACAGAAACAATCTTATAATATATATATATATATATTATGTATATAGTATACTATATATACATATATATATATATATATATATATATATATATATGTAAAAAAAAGTGTATGTATATATACAATTTAGAGAAATATACATTATGTGTACAGATTAATATACAAGTTAATGTGAATATTATAATCTGAATATATGAATCATTATACATATAGATATATTACAGTTATTTCCATTATATGCAGACAAATATGTTATCAAAACCATTTCGTATGTTAAATAGGATACAAAAGTAAAATATTCTTACAACAAGAAATTAAACCAGAAGATTATGCGAGCAACGTCAATGGCTATGTCAATATTTCAACATATGAACATTATGATCATATGATGAACATATTATGATCATATGATGAACATATGATCATTAACATTTATAACATTTCAATATATCCCTTCAACCGAACCAAACAAATTACTGATATATGTTGAGCATATATAAAAATACTGCGCATATAGAATACTGCATGATGGACATGATAACTGTCATATGAATATATCTAGACTTTGTAATAAATGGCATAAGAAACTCTGAATATCCTTTACCAGGAAAAGTTGCCAATATAAATATCTCACTAGTAAAATATCCATAGAAGGCTATACAGAGACCTTCTATGGATATTTTACTATTGAGATATTTTATATTGGCAATTTTTCCTTGTAAAGGATATTCAGAGTTTTTTATCTCTTAGATATGCTACTTTATTTTAAAACATGGAAACATTGGCATCTATTCATGTTACGATTTCTGCCATTGAAGGCATTTTATTCTGAGCAACCGAAATTAAATGTCGCAAATACTTCAAAAAGGTCAGGGTATACATCTTCTTAATAAATAGTTGCCCTTATGCCAAAATATAACCTCATGTCGTGACAAATTACAAAACATTATTTCATTTGCTTTGCATAATATAACACTCTAATTTACGGAATATTGATAACATAGATGTTAATTCTGGTAGTGGTAAGTATATTATCGATATGACTGTTGTATACAAAAAAAATATACATTTAGTATTAGGCAACTTTAGAAGTAGGCAACTTTAGAAGTAGGCAACTTTAGAAGTAGGCAACTTTAGAAGTAGGCAACTTTAGAAGTAGGCAACTTTAGAAGTAGGCAACTTTAGAAGTAGGCAACTTTAGAAGTAGGCAACTTTAGAAGTAGGCAACTTTAGAAGTAGGCAACTTTAGAAGTAGACAACTTTAGAAGTAGGCAACTATAGAAGTAGGCAACTTTAGAAGTAGGCAACTTTAGAAGTAGGCAACTTTAGAAGTAGGCAACTTTAGAAGTAGGCAACTTTAGAAGTAGGCAACTTTAGAAGTAGGCAACTTTAGAAGTGGGCAACTTTAGAAGTAGGCAACTTTAGAAGTAGGCAACTTTAGAAGTAGGCAACTTTAGAAGTAGGCAACTTTAGAAGTAGGCAACTTTAGAAGTAGGCAACTTTAGAAGTAGGCAACTTTAGAAGTAGGCAACTTTAGAAGTAGGCAACTTTAGAAGTAGGCAACTTTAGAAGTAGGCAACTTTAGAAGTAGGCAACTTTAGAAGTAGGCAACTTTAGAAGTAGGCAACTTTAGAAGTAGGCAACTTTAGAAGTAGGCAACTTTAGAAGTAGGCTATATGACCGCAATCAGGGCAGGTTGTAGCCTAAGCTCATAATCACTCTGAAAAACGAAATAGGTATTCCGTGATTTATTTGAAGGAAATTAGAACCCAAATGTATCAAAGAAGCCACGGATATCAAGGTGACTTTCTATCAAAATTGCTCAGCTCTATTTGATCTCTTTTAATTAAACTAAGTCCATCAAGTATACTTAGTTATTCTCTAATTACTATGGTGAATATGTCATACATCTTGTTTATTTTATGTTCAATACCACTTCTAAGAGATATTATATATATATATATATATATATATATATATATATATATATATATATATATATATACTATAGTATACGATATATTATCTACGTAAACATGTATATAAAATGTAATTATTTAGGTATCTAATTATTAATTCAATTTTTTGAAGTAGACGATAATAGAATAGTGGCATTCAAATATAAGTGGTATTGGTCCTATACACATTCTACATACTTTAAAATATAACTTTCTTCTATTAAAGAACAATAATAGGTAATGTCTATTTTAAAATAATATTAAATATATAATTTATTGAAATAATTGTAATGCATAATAATGATATGATTATATGTTAAAAATAATTACTTATCCAATATTTCTTATTAATATTGTAAGTTATGATGTATAGAATTAATCTAATTCTTCTGAATTATTAAATTTCCAATCCAAGTAAATTAGTTTTTACATATCGTGAATTGTTTAACAATATTGTTATGTAGCTATATAAATAAAATATAATCCTATTATTGTTCTTATACTAAATAGTAGATCAAAACTTTAGTAATTGAAATATTTTTAATTGTAATATATGGTTAATTATTTAATGAATTATACGTTTTACTAAATGATTATTTCTACATCAAACGATATCAACTGCTAAAAGAATTTTACGGATAACCAATATGACTGTTGATGAGTAAATAGATTAAGATTATTAAAGGATTTAATTGGTTTAAGATGATTAAAAAGGTTTAAGGCTTATTTAGAAATTTAGATAAACTATTGAACTTATACACATATTTTTTTAGAAAACTTAAAGAATAAATCAATTCAATTAATTAATAACATTCACATATTGGATTAAAAGGTATAATTGAACATAAATAATACATTTAATACAGAAAATATTCAAATGAAATTTTTTGAAATGAATATAATTAATATAATTAATGCATATAAGAATCTTATATTTAATATATATTTGGCCTCGATTAAAATTAAATATCTAGATTTTTGATAAATTTCTGCTGAATAACTTAATTATCAATTATCAATAATATGGAGGTTCAATTAATGTAATTACATTACTATATATTTATGTTATATAATAATATTAATAATACTTGTATAGGTTTTAATTTTTTATTATAATTTTGTTCTTTTTTATCAAGAACTTCCATTTTCTAAGTCATACAAATGTTAAATAACAAATAATAACAATATCATGAATTCGTAAATTACACAATAATAATTTCCTATTAGAATACTAGGAATTTTCGATAAATAAATACTTTTCTTTCCAATTTTTATAAAAATCAAAATTACATATATATATATTTCAAAATGTTATGAGTTTCCACTATTGATAAAATTAATAAAATATCGAGTGATTTAAAATAAAAAGTAAATAAATTCATAATAATAATACATGGTAATATATTGTAATGTTTTCTCTTTTTTCAATATGTTTATGGCTGAAAATAAAGTATAAATATTAAATATAAATATTATATTTTAACAGCATCATTCCATATAGATAACATATTCATTAACAAAAATAATATAATGAATATAAATTAGAAAATTAACCTTAGAAACTAGCTTTGCAGATAGTGTTGGAGATTTTCCTTGCTAGCGAAGTAATGGAACTAGTTTTTTCCAGTGAAAACACGAATCTGAGTAGTATCGAATATAGTATTAATTTGTAATATTATTGTATTAAAGACTTATCAAACAGAGGTAACAAAACATATTAGAATGTATCCACAAATTGCCAAGATTACAATTTATAATATTTTATATTATTAGGGATAAAATTAAGTGATAAATATCGTAGTGAATATATTTATTTAACTACCAGTGGCCAGACTATTATTACAAGTATCGTGACCTAAATACCCCAAATCAAAGTTGCCCTGTAGTATCTACTAACTTGGCGCCAACGTCGTACATATTGCCGGCCATTGCCTCGATTTCGATGTTGTCGACAACTTTACCAACGCTGACCACGTACACGGTGGCTCCATTGTCCCTTAATCGTTTCGCCATCGGGATCGTCAGGTATTGCTTGATGTTGGAATGTCCATCCGTTACCTATGAGAGTACGGAGGGTCATTACAGTTTGAGCCATTTGTATTATCGTAAATAGTCAATAGTCAACTGAATAATAAGCACTTTATATAATATATTTAGTGTTACATCTTTTTCTAATGACGATTTCCCAAAATAAATTAGATCAGCATATGCATTGTTATATTAAATAATGTCATAAACGGCCTAGAGAAATCCGAAATAATCGTTTACATCCGACTACCATAAGATTACTAACTAGGATCACGACATCCGGTTTTGAGGATCTGGCTCCCGCCCGTGATACCAGGACGTCTTTCCTCGTCATAGCCAAAGCCTGTTGAGTATTGGTTTTTCCGGTGTCGGGACGGAAATAGATTGCGTTCAGTACTTCCTGTGGTAAGTATATTCGTTATTAGTTACTTTGTAAGGGTAACGAGTCGTTAGTAAAAATAACATTTAACTGGACGAAACTATTACGGAAGTTTAAATTGGAAACCCACGTTGGCCATAGTACAACGCGGTAGTGCAATTGCTATGTCTACAACTATGATTCAGTTAGGTTCGCATACTAACGTCTTTAGTGGAGTAGGTATTCAACGAGAACCGAATCTGCGAGTAATTTCCGTAGGAAATCAGGGCCACCTTTGATCCCTGACCGCCGTAGCTGAGGTCGATGCCGTAGACGATCTCTCGGGCCAGGTCCATTGTGGTGAAGTGGTGTTCTTCCGTCGAGCCGGACATATCAAGTATGAAGGCTACGTCCATACCACGAGGACATGCTACAATAGCGGGATAGTAGTTAGAGCAAACGGAGTACATGTGGTGGTAAGTTGGAAGCGCTTAGCCACATATTCTAGTAAACGTAATAATAGCGGTGTTGTAGTAGGTGCAATCGATTATGAGTTAGAGGGGTGAGATTATGAGTTAGCGGGGTGAGATTATGAGTTAGCGGGGTGAGATTATGAGTTAGAGGGGTGAGATTATGAGTTAGCGGGGTGAGATTATGAGTTAGAGGGGTGAGATTATGAATTAGCGGGGTGAGCTTATGAGTTAGAGGGTGATATTATGAGTTAGCGGGGTGAGATTATGAGTTACCGGGGTGAGATTATGAATTAGCGGGGTGAGATTATGAGTTAGAGGGGTGAGATTATGAATTAGCGGGGTGAGATTATGGGTTAGAGGGTGATATTATGAGTTAGCGGGGTGAGATTATGAGTTAGCGGGGTGAGATTATGAGTTAGCGGGGTGAGATTATGAGTTAGCGGGGTGAGATTATGAGTTAGAGGGGTGAGATTATGAATTAGCGGGGTGAGATTATGGGTTAGAGGGTGATATTATGAGTTAGCGGGGTGAGATTATGAGTTAGCGGGGTGAGATTATGAGTTAGCGGGGTGAGATTATGAGTTAGCGGGGTGAGATTATGAGTTATTGGGTGAGATTATGAATTAGCGCGGGTGAAATTATGAGTTAACTGGGTGAGATTATGAATTAGCGCAGGTGAGATTATGAGTTAGCGGGGTGAGATTATGAGTTAGCGGGGTGAAATTATGAGTTAACTGGGTAAGATTATGAGTTAACGGGGCGAGGTTATGAAGTATAGTATAGTTGGCGAGCTGATATAATAATATACTCTGATGTATATATAAGTAATACTTAATCACTATAGTGATATGTATTATATTATATATTATATATTATATATTATAATATGTGTTAATAAGTATAATTAAATAATGGTTATTATAACGTAATATACTACTAAGCATTACTCTATAATATCACGTACTATCAATAAATGTATTAATGCTAATACTACTTACTCTCTGTGCAATAGCGGCCGGTGTAAGGACTGGTACAAGTACACTCGAAGCGTTTCACTTGATTGTGACATGTGCCTCCATTCTGACACGGGTTACTCAGGCATTCGTTTACGTCTGATATCAGAGTATATGGAGAGGAGTTAAGTTTAGCAAGCGTCGTGGACAGTTACGAGAAGCGTAAACGATTAGGGGTTATCGGGTCATCGGGGTGGGGGCGGTGCTACGGGGTCAAGAGAAAGGCTAATTGTTCATTTATAATTATATAATTATATCTCTGGAGATTAGTTCCGATCCTAGACAGCTAACCCTGTACACTATCTAAACATTTTACTGTGACATTAAGCACTGCATCGATGTCTTTACAACTCGGAAAAGTAGCCCAGACCCTAGCTCGGCACACCTACTAAGCTGATTTCCTATATCCGGCCCTCTATCTAAACTCTAGCTCGGCACACCTACTAAGCTGATTTCCTATATCCGGCCCTCTATCCAAATCCTAACTCGGCAATTCATACACCACTTCTTACCATCGCAAGTTGCCTGTACGACTCTGTCCACGAGATGGGGCAAATAATCCAAACTGTCGATAGTAAAGATGTTATCTCTGTACTCTCTGCTGGCGATTCCCCGGATCTCGAACATCTTGACCGATTTATCCGAGCCAACGGACACGGTGATGATGTGCACTCCGGCCTGGTTTAGAGGAGGGTGTATTGGTGTTAACGAGGCGAGATGTGGTATTTATGGGAGAGTAAGGAATGATACAAGTCTAATAATTGTCAACTTATATGTTGTTAAATGTATATAGAGTATGGCTCACGATCTAGTAATATACATGTTAATAAATAGGCATATATTTATTTCCGACATACGTTTTATAATCCGTTAATATCGATTAGGATCAAATCATTATTACTGATCAAAAAACTAAAATAGTTGGAATAGTTGCGTATAATAACACTGCAAAATTAAAATTCACTATATTTACTTTCCGAGGTGAGAATTATGTTGTATCAAACCTGTCTGGCTTTGATAGCTGCAGGAATCGTACGTTCCTGTTCGATGTTAGAGTTACCGTCCGTTATCACTATTGCGTAATGCTGGACGTCGTTCCTTCCGCCGTTGGACTCGAGAAACGCCGTATCTATTACGCAATAATAATGGTTAGGTCATCTTCGCGGGTGATCAAACGTATGCGTTTCTTAATCATTATATATATTTATGTATAGGTTATAATGAAATGTGTATATACATATCGCATGCAATTTAACAGCACTAACTTCCTAGCATATCAAGAGCTGAAGCTGTGTGAGTTTTTCCTCCGTCATATTTCGCGAAACCTATCGCTTCCTTAACATCGTGTTTATTGTAGTGGGCACGCAGGTTGAACTATATCCGAGTAGTGGATTTATAGTTAAATATCAGAGTATATAATAAATATAATAGATATGATATATGTTAGATATAAGGTTATTGGCTGGCTATACTTTAGAGATTAAGATTATAATTCAACGATAAATTGTAATGAAAATTAAGTTATCGATATAGTAATAGTTCTAAAGATAGTGGTTATAATTTAACTAGAATATCTAGTGGAATAGTAAGAATGGTTCTTTGGTAATTATACATAATATATAACTAATATATGAACAGGAGTAGTGTAGTTTTGCTAACCTCCATGTGAGCGTTATCTCCCCAGGTGATTAGACTGACCCTTGCTTTATCCGAAGATATTTCGAGTTTATCAACTAATGCCTGAGTAAACTTTTTGACCTTTATGAAACGCTCTGCGTGGATAGAACCGGAAGCATCCATTACAATAACAAGGTCGACACGCCCACTGCAATCTATCCGAAAATAATAAACATTGGTCAATTCCATTGCACCGATATCGGAGTTTGGTAAATATCCTACATTCTCATTTACATTGGCATTACAAAATGTTTATAGTATATAATATTATTATTATTATATATATATATATTAGATAATAGTTATGTAACCTCTTTCGCATGTTTTTCCCGTAGTTCCAAGAGTACACGAACATTTGAATCCATTAGAGTCGCTGGTACATTCCCCACGATTCTTGCAGGGGTTAGGTTTGCATGGGTCTTCGTCTAAGCAAATTAGATGGCAGTAATTAGAATATCATTTATTTAGGTGATCAATGAATATTAGAGATATTGTACTTTTATTATACATAAATCAGATATATACGATTATCGGGTATTATTATCTTTTAAATATATAATCTATAATTATTGAATACTAAATAAAATTGTAATATAATAACATATGTTTATAGATTGCATTCAAAATATGTTATGATTGGTAGTATATATGTGAAAACGTATACGTTTTCACAACTATAGTTAGGATATGTATATATATATATATATATATATATATATATATATATATATGTATGTATACATATATATATATATATATTATATTGAATAAATATGCATATATTGCTGTAGGTTATTGAATAGTATATTATAATATATTGGTATATATATAAATGCATCTATTTAGTATATGTATATTATTATAATGCAGAATATTACATCCTATTTGATATATTTGTAGCAGTGTTTTGTTAACAAGATGTTAATAATATTCTTTGTAATAATATTAATAGTATATGTATAATTTTTACAAAAATGTACTATATTCGATATATATTATAAGTTATACGTGATATGTCTTGTAACAATAATTAATATATATGTGAATAATATGATATACTCGTATTATTAGTTAACGGATATATTGAAATATGTATGCATATATAACATCAGATAAATTAGTAATGAAAAAGTTATGTATTTTATGTTATATTGATTTGATAACAAGTATTTAAATATATTAGTTAACTAATATATATAATTATACATTATATATTTATATAATTATACACTAATATATATAGTACTAATATATACAGTAATATATACGACGAAACATGGAATAAATCGACAAGCATTTTAATATATATTCATAGAATAATATATTTTATATATTTAAAATCATCTTGATTATGCCATTTTGTTTAATATTCAATTGTTCTATTACTATTTTTAATAGTAGTTTTATACCGAACACCGTTATAAATATATATATGATTACAATGAGATTGAGTATATAAATGTATTATATTTAATAACTAAAACTGGTATACTTAACACAAACATTATTAAATAATATTATTAATAAACATTAAAGATAAACATCTAGTTATGGATCAATATCGAGTAAAAACAATGTAAAATAATTCTCATTATTACATATCTTACGCTATCTAGAAAACTAATCAAATAGGAAAAGCTAAATTCAACACAAATGTAAATAATAAAACAATGAAACATATCAAACACTAAATTAAAAAAGAGAGAGGCTCTAGCATTCTAATGAAGATATTTTGAAAGAAAACAATACCAATATATAATATTAACTACAAATATGAAGGATACCGTTATTTTGTGCAATTATAGGTTTATAATTATAATTATAATTATAGGTTATATTATAGTATACACAATAATATAATATATACAATATTACAATATATATTCAGATTTTACCATAAAAAACAAGTGAAAATATTTTATCAATTATCTGAAATTATTCACCCGAAATGATTTATGTAATATATATATATATATATATATATATATATATATTATATACGAATATTACTTTTACATATGTAGCATAATTTCAGATAATTGATAAAATATTTTAAAATATACTATATTATATTTCATACTATAGTATATATTTTACTATAATATATATTATATTATATTATATATTATACTATAGTATGTATTCACACTATAGTTCATATAGTATTATAACGGTATTCGTTACTATTTCACTGTGTTCTGCTACCTGTTTACTGCGCATACTACTAACTGGAACACATCGTTGCGGCGAGTTTGTCTACAGCCCCGGATGTTTGAGCATCTCCAATCCAAGAATATATGACATTCTTCTCAGCGGGCGGGCTGACCACTCTACTCAACTGACGGATCTGTGTCAGGTCTTTGCGGTTGTCTCTGGACAGTGCAACGGCCACAATGCTGATACCTATTGAGGGATATTACGATACGTGTAATCTATAGAACGCTTTTATATCGTTTTCGAGTGCTGTTATCTAAAATCGATATCCATAAGATAATAAGTATAGATAATGAGTATTTAAAATAACCTTTAGCTCTGACTTCAGCAGACTTTTCCCAGAAAGGTTTTTCTTGTACGTCGTAAGCCAATTTACTGTCCGTAATAATTACTATCATATTTGGTTCTTTCTGTAAATATATTAGATATTTATATTTTGTATCAACTGAGATGGACATTTTTATATATTAAATTCAAGTAATGATAATCTTTAGAAATACAATTTTTTGAAATTATCTTATGAACATGAACAATTATAACTAGATATAACACCACTGACCCTGTCTCCTTTGGCGACTGTAAACATATTCTTTGCTACCTCGAGTGCTTTCGTGTAGTCGGGAGAATCGACAGAGGAGTAGTGGGGTGTAAAGGCGTTCAACACGTCGTATTTAGTAGCATAGGTGTTCAGGTTGAAGTGTACTTTCGTGTCGACATCAAATGTCATAAGACCTGTGAAATTAGTTATGCAATTATATATTAACTAGATAGTAACATAGTAACATAGTTACTAGATAATTCAACTTCTTTCTTGAAATGATTGATTGCGAGTTAATGTAACCGTGAAGAAATAATTTACATAAAGGACAGTTTTTATAAAACTATTAAATAGCATATGAAACAAATAAATAGAACAAAAAATGTTGTTTATTAAATTAATAATATATTTGGCGAATTAATAAATATTACTAATTTAGCATCAATAGATGTATTTTAGTTTCAATTACATCAAAGATGCATCTAACATAATAACTAAAATAGTAATATCTATATATTCATATTATATCAGATGCAATTCAGGATGCAATACCTGCCAATAATATGGCCAATGATCTAACCGACTCTGCTTTCACCCTTCCCGTTAGATGATTGAAATTTAAGACGCTCTATTGTTGAACGCACAAATTCCATAATTTTCGAAAAATCTTTGTTTCCGGAGTTTGATGAGGTGTCGATCATGAACACTATGTCTTTACCATGTTTACATTCTGCAAGACACACATGGTTACACGTTACTAATACTATTGTTAAAGAGTATATATTAATGTGTTATATTATAATATCGTATCCAATACAGTAACATATATTACTAATTTAAATATAAATATTTGTTATTATATTGATGAATTTACATTCGACACAATAATTTTTAATTAACAAATTCTTACTTCAATTCATTAACACGCATTCATCAGTTTCCTTGATAGTACTCGTGTTACTTATTATATCTATAAATCTATTTAATTGCTTATACTCGCATTCCAAAATTACTATATTGCCGGAATACGTTACATCACCTATATGCACTAACCATTCTTGCAGTCAACGCCTGCATACCTCTTGGTACATGTGCAGTGATGGAAGTTTGTATGATCCTTACATATCCCATTGTTCTTGCACGGATTGTAATTGCATTCCTTCGTAGCTACGGTAATGTAGAGGGTACACTATTACTACCGCTATGATGTGGTACGCACAGATGTGCTAGAATAATAATGGGGTAGATGACGTAATGAGGGCTTATTTACATTTGATGTAATCAGCAAATGCTAGATTACTGGAATACATTCGTTTTGCGAGGTAATAATGGTGTTTAATGTACTCAATTGCTAACCTCCGCAAGCGTGGATACCGTAATCAACACCGTGTTTAGGAAGATCTGCCGAACTAGCCACTTTCAAAAGGTTTCTAGCAAGTGGATAACTGGCCAGTCCGTTAACTTCGATTTTGTTATACCAATCTCCAACCACGACTACCATAACTTGAATACCGTGGTTGCGCAGCTTGACCGCTTGCTCCATCGACTGAGAAATGTGACGTAGTTATAATAAGGGTGTAACTATCTAGTCTACTTGATTCTGTCATGATATTTTATAAGTTCTATAGGTAATTATTTATGCTATAATTATACTTTAATGATTATCGGATATGCAAATGCATACGTTACACTGGACAATAGCATTCCGCATCTATTGATTGAATGCGACATAGAGTCACCACGTAATACTTGTGTTTCTGAAAGAAGAAGGTACGGACGGCGCAAACAATGTCGAGAATGTCAAGCATCTCCGCCGGTTCACAATTAACAATTATCTTTTTGCGCTTCGCAACCGAGCGATTTATAGCCGACGATTATATAATAAAGTAAATCAACGACCAAGAGGAATGTAGCGTATACTCGTACTTCTGGAGAACACTATGTACTTAATATGTAGAGGGTACGCGTCGCGCATAGGTGTCACGTGATTTACGGAATGAGCTCCTTTTACCCTACGGGAACGCAGCGTTTCTATGAAGATGAGTCACCGGTGTTCGTGCCTCGACGTGAGTTATCGTTAATTGCAACCGTGTACGGATAGTACGGACTCTGCAGTCTCAGCATAGCTGAGCTATTTCAGCCGTTACCGACCGTGAGAGGCACTGCTGGTAAACCCGTCGGCTATTCATCGCGACGCGCGAAACTATTTTTTACGACTTTCTTTTGTAGAAGATCAATTTTCTCTCGGCAAGGATAATCTATCGGCGTATGCTGTGGGCTCGCTTCTATATATAGACCCTCTTTCTATTTCGAAGATACCCGGTGATATCGTATGAATCATGTCTGCCCATGCGTACACGTGACTGCTCCGATCCCGTAGAGATCAGTGACTTCAAATAGAAAACATCACATTGTTATTTACAGTTAAAATCCTACTTAAGTCAAATATCATCGGTTGAGAATCGATATTGCCATATTTGTACGGATAAATAATCGCCCTATTTTTTATTACAAATATATGGTACGACTATTATGTTCCTCGTCCTATTATTGATATCCTATTGTCACGACACCGATGTTTTAGTACATGTAACGTGTCCGTACAATCCATCGGTCATTAAACCCGTCTAAGCGGATCACAGCGAATTCTCGTCGACTCTTGCGAGAACTGCTGAAACCGATCCAGCGAATTACAAACCTCCTCGGAGTGACTTCCCGAATCTCCTTTGGTCACCAGCACTACGAGGCCGCGTACGTTCCTCCTACGGCCCGAGTTCTTTGTGAACATATCTTCCCGCGCCGTGCGTAAAGCATCTGCGATATTACGTCTGCCTCTCGTGTACTCGACTCGCGAGATGGCGTTCAGTACGTCGTCGTTGCTGCTATATCTGAAAGGATGTATTTATGCGAAATCAATATCAAAAACGCAATCATTTTATTAACGATATGAATTTCGGTGAATTGTACATGGTTTATTATTTATTTCTTAATATATTCCAATTTAATAAAATAACAAAACAAGCATTATCATCGTGCGAGACTCTATCGTAACCATCGGTGTATGTTATTAATAACTCATAATATTTATACCCGTGATGGAATTATGGTCATCTCGCGATTATCGCATCAATAACAACTTTCAAAATAAGGTCGACACATTTCAGAATGCTAGTCGTAAAGGTACCATCTATTAATAATTATATATCTCAGCAAAAAACAGCAACACAACAGACTTCAGTAGACATATAGAGTGCCTCAGTTAATTTCCATAAAGGAAATCATTTACCTACGGGTTTATTATCTTATCTAACTTCAAGTATTTTGATTTACAATGCGCTACGAGATAGCCTAATTGTATTACATAGCTATATAGATATTTACAACATCTGCATATCTCTATAAAGCTTGCGCTTTGCTTTCGAATATTTCTTTCGAGGGCCATTAATTTAGAATATGAGTTATCACTTATGTGAAGAGTCTTTAGAAGCCTGATTTAGAAACCTACTTTAGATTCTTACTTTAACGTCCTGACTCGAGTACTGCAAATACACTAACCTAACTATTTGATATATATTTATATGCTTGATTCTCGAAGCTCTTAAACTATATTTCATGCCTCGTGAAATTCGCTAACGTATTCAGGTTAAAGACGACGTTTGCCTGAGAAGCCATAGTGAGGAGACCTACTCGTGTGCGATCATGTGTGATATCCACATTCCTCACTACCTGCACGGCGAATCCGAGGTAGTCGTTATGGAAACGAGTGTAACCCACAGATTCCGAGGAGTCGAGGATAATCACGACATCCATCTCTTCATCGCAAGCTGGGGGAAATAGTAATAAAATAAATGGGTTGGATTATTTTACATATATATATATATATTTATATATATATATATATATAAACAATAGTGACAAAGCATTGACTATTTCAATTCAATTAATTCATTTTTACGAAACATAATTAAAATATTAAAAATAATATCAATTAAAATCAATAATTTCCATTGATATTTTATTAAATAAAGTGCATTTATAAGGCATACTAGTATATGTTTTACTGGTATTGAAATGGTATTTATTAATTTTAAGATATATTACGAAAAGAAATTTCGAATTTTCATGAAGTTAGCATGAATTGTGTGTTTCTTCATTCTATTTATATATCAATATAACAATAGTTTGAATAAATTATACTTTAAAACACATTATTACATTTCATTATGTGGTATCATTAATACATCCGAAACGATACTATTACGAAATACTTTTAGGTATTACGAAATATGTCATAGATCAAGGATGTATAATACATATATATATATTAATATATAGAATGGATATAGGTTGTATCGTCTATATAGAGTTATAGATGAATTAATAAACACTAACTGGGAAGGTTCTCGTATGCAGTTGTGAAGATGGAAGTTGTTGGTGTGCTGTGACAGGTAGTATTGACCAGTGTATTTAGTAGTGTCTGAAGCTGGTTGTACTCCTGTACCTTGAATACGGTACTATATGGTTTCTGGGAGGCGATAAGGTGCAGTTGCGAGTCATTCACATTGTTCGTAATTCCCACAGACAACATTGTGATATCTGCGTAAGGTGGTAGAATTAATCACCTATCTCAATCTTTCTCTCACTCTCTCTCTCTTTCTCTTTCTCTCTTTCTCTCTTTGTATCTCTCTCTCTCTCTCTCTCTCTCTCTCTCTCTCTCTCTCTCTCTCTCTCTCTCTCTCTCTCTCTCTCTCTCTCTCTCTCTCTCTCTCTCTCTCTCTCTCTCTCTCTCTCTCTCTCTCTCTCTCTCTCTCTCTCTCTCTCTCTCTCTCTCTCTCTCTCTCTCTCTCTCTCTCTCTCTCTCTCTCTCTCTCTCTCTCTCTCACACACACTGCCTATATGTTTCTACAGCTCCAGTTGCTAACCCATGAAACTGGCCTCTTTTGCATAACGGCCCAGCAGATGGGTATCTCGAGTGGAAGCTCCGTCCGTTATAACGATACCGATATTTTTGACTTGAGGTCTATCTCCATTACGCCTCTGGAATACCTCTGACATCATCTTGTAGATACCTCCACTGGTATTGGTCACGCCACCCGTGTACTCTATCCTCGAGATGACTTTGCGCATCTGGCATGGCATGTTAATGAGACGTGTTATTTTAGGTTATATGATAAATATACACCGTTTGTAGCGGATATATCTCTATAATTGGATGTATCTCTATAATGGGATATAACTATGTATGTAAGCCATTATCACTATAGTGATGCATTTGGTTACCATTTATGGTATCCATTGGAAGGTTATTTAGAGATAGATACGATTATAGCGGTACTTAGTAAACTTATGATATACGTGATGTATCGATGATATGATAATACACATTCCGAATTATATTCAATCTATAAATACATTTTTACAGTCTAGATTGCCAGGTAGATAATTATTATGCAATTGTTTATATTTACCCATTCTCGATCTAAACATACCGCGATGAATTGCTATATCACGCTACACTTCCTCGTTCAATACAAACACCCTTTTCAATAGAAAACCAAGTTCAAATTATAGTTAGATAGCTTAGATGAGTCCCGTTCATAGCATACCTGCGATGAGTTACATATCGCTAACGTACGACACGTATCATATTACATCAGTTATTAACAATAGCAGTGTAACGATTTAATTATTGCGAAGGTATGCGAGAGTGAAAGATGGCGCCCTACTTATCCTAAGCATGGAGCACGTAGGGCGGCATCTTATTACGAGACTCGATACCTTATAAGGTCACGAGCTCGATTTTGGAATTTCAAATAATGGGAAATAAATATAAATATAGATATTGAGAAAAAGATGTATAGATATGTATTCCAAAGAATTGTTATAGGGAAATAGATTATTAGATAATAATATTAATAAGATAGCAATTATATATATTCCTTATAGAGATATATACATAGCAATAGGAAGATAGAAAGAGATAAAGAGAGAGAGAGAGAGAGAGAGAGAGGAGAGAGAGAAAGAGAGAGAGAGAGAGAGAGAGAGAGAGAGAGAGAGAGAGAGAGAGAGAGGAGAGAGAGAGAGAGAAAGAGAGAGATATACAGAAATAGAGTATGTATATAAATAAATATATAACTATATATAATAATTATAATTGAGAAGAGATACACATTGAAGATCCATTGTGAAAGGAGAATGTTTTGATGAGAAATTTGATACGAATTTGCGTTTTTCCTTTATGTTACACAAATTATATGTAGTAGTAGATGTTTTCAATTATTTCTCAAAGACGTCACGTACAAATACATTCCTGCATTATCACCAATTCTGGTTTGGAACTACTGAAAAGAAACTACACTTGATCAATATAGTGATCACTTAAGTGCCTAAGAAAAATGTTCTCGTTATCACTACAAGGAATAATATAAACCATGAAGTAGAATTGTATTATCGCCCATTTTAATATCTACTGTATTATGAATTAGTCTCAGTTATTTATTACTGCATATGATATTAATTGGCGTCTGCTGTTAAATTGCTTTATTATAAACATATCCATTAAATTAAGATTCGCATTACAAGTTCAATATATAACTATATGGGCAACGACAACGATTTTATTCCCAGAGAGTATTATAGATAGAAACATAATTAAAAAGTAACCTCGGACTTATCGAAGATATCGTCCAATTGAAATACCACGGTTGCAGTATCCGCGAAAGTGATTACCGAGGCCCGTGTACTGGACATAGCAATGGGTAAGTTATTCAAGATGTCGCCGGCGAATTGCAACATAGTGTCCCAGTTACTAGAATCTGCGTCGTTAATCGAACCACTAGCGTCTAGGAGTATACATATGTCACTCTGCTTAGAGCAATCTGTGGGTAGGGACATGGTAGGGTTATTATAGAGGAGGATAGACGTATGTTATGGTTAAAGTTGGGTAGGGTAGTGGTAGGGTGGTATTAGCGTCATCGTTAGTTATGCTTATTTATTGAGGAAGTGATTAGGCATGAACTAGGGCAATTGATTAAATATGCTATTAACAGAATTACTTAGAAATATAAGATATGTGTAACGTGTTATGATTATTATTATATATTATTATGTATTAATATGTATTAATATGTATTAATATGTATTAATATGTATTATTATGTATTATTATGTATTATTATGTATTATTATATATTATTATATTATTATGTATTATTGTATTATTAATATTATGTATTATTATGTATTATTATGTATTATTATGTATTATTATGTATTATTTATGTATTATTATGTATTATTATGTATTATTATGTATTATTATTATTATTATGTATTATTATGTATTATTATGTTAGTATTATATTATTATGTATTATTATGTATTATTGTGTATTATTGTGTATTATTATGTATTATTATGTATTATTATGTATTATTATGTATTATTATGTATTATTATGTATTATTATGTATTATTATGTATTATTATGTATTATTATGTATTATTATGTATTATTATGTATTATTATGTATTATTATGTATTATTATGTATTATTATGTATTATTATGTATTATTATGTATTATTATGTATTATTATGTATTATTATGTATTATTATGTATTATTATGTATTATTATGTATTATTATGTATTATTATGTATTATTATGTATTATTATGTATTATTATGTATTATTATGTTTATTATGTATTATTATGTATTATTATGTATTATTATGTATTATTATGTATTATTATGTATTATTATGTATTATTATGTATTATTAGTATTATGACTATGTGGTGATTAAATATATAAAAATTACTGTATTTAATCTGCTATTACATAAAATAGCTAAAACAGTACATTTAAATTGATTATCTCTTTATTTCTAAATTTAGCTATAGGAATATTTAATATTATTAATATCTTGCAATATATTTACGTTCAATTGAAAGAACAAGGTCAAGGTGTGAATTTTTATCATCATCCGGGGTGTGGTTATCATAGATCTAGTCCCATTTGAGATAGAACAATAGCGTTCCTTGTCATAGCTTTGAAAGTGCATCTAACTCGGCTT
>OZ038313.1:15858698-15954647 GCA_964035775.1 Osedax frankpressi | reverse complement strand
ATTATCTCTTTATTTCTAAATTTAGCTATAGGAATATTTAATATTATTAATATCTTGCATTCTATTTACGTTCAATTGAAAGAACAAGGTCAAGGTGTAAATTTTTATCATCATCCGGGGTGTGGTTATCATAGATCTAGTCCCATTTGAGATAGAACAATAGCGTTCCTTGTCATAGCTTTGAAAGTGCATCTAACTCGGCTTGTTTTTATAACTATTTACTGAACAATTAATTTATTTACGAGTTCTGAATAACATTAAAAAAGTACTCTAATATTCAACGCGAAAACAATAATACAAATAATTACACTAATTTACTGTATTAACAAGTAAAACCATTCTCTTATAATTGATATGTAACTACACGTATAAGTACTTTATACATTAAATATATATAGTATATTCCTATAAATATATATATTATATTCCTATAAATATATATATTATATTCTTATAAATATATATATATATTATATTCCTATAAATATATATATTATATTCCTATAAATATATATATTATATTCCTTCTTTTTTTAAAAATTAACAAAATATATTTTCTCACTGATTATTATAATTATTTTATAAATGTCATATATAATCATATATGCAGATTAATTATATTACTCTATTTATTCAGAGAATAGATGCAGTTATCTATATCATACGGCTACTTATTACACAGTTTTTTATTATACAGATAATGTTGTGATTAACTATTTCTATGTGATGAACTCTTCTACTATCGCCCTTTACTAACTAGATCCGTTAGTCGGCGGTGGTCTCGTTGTCATTACCGGTACGCACGTCTGGATTTGCAGGGCTCGCACGATCGTAGTTAGTTGGTCGAATTCGTCTACGTTGAAGGTGTTGTATTCTTGCGGGTAGCTGGCCAGAGCGGTCAGTTCCGATTGATTAACATTCGACGTGATTCCAACGGCTAGCATGCGGACTCCTTTGAGTTTCGCCTCGTCGGCGTAAGACTTCGTGAATTCGGTATCACGGGTGGCTCGGCCATCAGTTATGATGATAGCAATATTGTCGACCTAGCGACGTGGAGATGAGGTAAAGGAATCGCGGAGAGTGTCCAGAAAAATATCTATATAAATTCATTTTTTATATTATATAATATCATATATTTATATTTTATTTATAGAAGATACTTCATTTATTTATATTTTACATTTGCTATAATTAGTTCATTCTGTTTTATGAGTGATTTTTAGATTTTGTATGCCTGTAATTAATAATAAGCCATCTGATGTATATACTCTCTATCATATATATATATATATATATATATATATATATATTATAAATCATATATTTTTTTGCAATTGCATTAAATATTGCGAGTCTTGGCTTAAATTCCAGTAATTAAAGATGTAACGTACATTAAATTCTTATGAAATATGTAAGTACGGAGGTATTTCAATTTATTGCTTTGTTAAATGTCATGTAGAAAAAACACATTTTTAATGAATGGAAATATATTATGAAATATTTAGTATAGTGTAGTAAAAAAAGATTAAACAGTTAACTTGATATCAAAACATATATAAATATATAAATAGATGTATTGCTATATTATATACTGACCGTATACTTTACTAGTATGTCAATTATAATCAGTAAAATAAGTTGTATAGAGAGATATGTGCGTAGTGGTAAGAGGTATTGCAAATATAAAACAGAAAGCTAACGTTAGGTCTATCTCCATTCTGAGGTTTGAATATTACGTTGTTCATCTGATAGAGTCCTCCCGAAGTATTCGTATTTCCATTCCTGTACTCCAAGCTATCGATGCGCTTCTGAAGAGGCCGAACGGAAGTTGTTAACAACACAATAGATAGGATGAGCAAACACTTGTCAATGTAGATACCTTAAGCTGTTCAACGTTATTGTACTCGTTGAGCTTGGCATCAACGTAACCCTCGTTAGCGAACGTGATGAGACCCACGCGAGCTGCGTTCTGTCCAATATCGAAACTGCTTACGAATTTCTGTAGGAATGCATTCGCTCATGAATTCAATATCGTATGTAATAACCAAATAAATTTTTGTTTCTTGTTAATCCTTTTAAAGCATATATATTACATTGATTATTACATGATGCAATTCTATCAATTCAAACTAAAACTATAGTTATAATATTATATAAATATTAAAATATATACTTGTTTTCTTTAGAAATCAATATCTACAGACTAATAAAAATAAATAAAATAAATATGAATATCAATATATTTATATATAATTAATAGTGGAATTGAACCTTTAGGAAATTCTTAATGAGAGCCCAATTTCCTTCATCTAATTCGTTGATACTGCCGGAGGAATCGATAACAAAACAGATATCTGCCTGCAGGTGGCATTCTGAAATAATGTATAGATAATTAATAATTTATATTTTATAAATTAATTAAGATATATATTAAAATTAAAAGTAATGATGTGAAAGATATATTAATATATATATATATATATATATATATATATATATATGTATATATATTAATCTTTGTATGTATGTATTTATAAATTGTTTATGTAGATTGTAACGTTATATGTATAAATAAGTATTACCATATGTTCGCCATTATAATTATGAAACCCATACTAACTTCCGCCAAGTTGCATATGTCCTACTTCGTGGCGTGAAAGCGTGGAGCCTCCAACCACGAGCAATATGCATGCTAGCAGTAAGCATGGAGAAATAATTCCTTTCTTCATTACTTTTTATCAATATAGATCCTTTTCAGTTGGTGTTTTATTCTGCTGCGAACACATTATAATACATTACGTAATACTACCTCTATAACAACGAATGTTCATTTAATATACAGATAACTATATACTATTATTGCGTTTCTTTGTTAATTACACACGCATACTATTAAGGATGATATATCATAATATACACAGATTATCTTTAGATATACAATATATATATAGTATTAGACAATATATCTGATTGATATTGTTACATCATGTACATTATATAGGTATCAAACATGAATAATACAAATATGTAATATGTATTATTTTGTATACTATTTTATATATAAGATAGGTTATTAAATGTTTAAATGTAACGTTAATTAAGTATTAACAACAGCCTAAACATATACATTAAACCAAATATAGTGACCTCTTGTGACTGGTGTGAAATGATAAGAAATAGTTTGTAATTCAGTATAGTTATCATCAGTGGTCAATGGTCAACGTTCCTGTTACAATACCGTGCATTCCGATGACCATTCTTAAACGCGCTTATATTTGAACATACTTGAATATCTTATAAAGCAATTGTTATGCTATGCCAGGGGCACATTTCTTCAAATGCGCATGTTTGTGCGGTATTATGGGTTATATAATGTACTCGCGCAGTTTATTTAGATATACATATATATATATATATATATATATATATATATATATATATATATATATATAAACTTTAATAATTCTATAATATAGATATATTATAATAAAATGTGATTTTAAAGCTTTACACTAATAATAATTCTAATAATACTAATAATACATATTGAAATATATTCATGAAATTGTATTTTTGTTGGTCCGAATTTGACAAACATTTATTTTAGTCGTAGAAATACTTTTTTTATTGGATGACGCAATAGCATAATATGTCATCACTCAAAATCTTTCTGTAGATGTAATTACTTCATCAAACGATTGATGTAACCAGCCGACAAACTCGTTAACGATTAGAAATATCCTGCTAATACTAATTATAACTAGAATTCATAGATTTACGACGTGTAATGATATAGCCTTGTTAATACATAACTATGTCTGCAAATTTAGCAATATAGGTTAGAGAAATCACTTATTTCAAATTATTTACTGGTATATTTGATGCTTTATTTTATATAGCATCTCAATAATGCGATTATATATAATACTATAGATACTATATATTTATATTTAATACAACAGAAAGCAATAGCTTTATTCGTAGCTTCGAAATGTATCCTATAGGATACTTTTCAGAACTCAGGATACCATTTATAATTATATAAATATATGTAAACTTATATACACATACGCATGCAAATACATACAATGTATGTACACATAAATTAAGACACGCGGCATAACTGGCTTCAATATACGCTAGAGTTTCGAGGAGATGCGTTCCGGGGGGCGTGGAGTATAAGGGGCGTGGAGTATAATGGGCGTGGTCTATTGCATATGTTACTTCTATATCGGAGTTGTCGCATAACTTATTCAGCGTCTTTATAACGTTTTTCTGCCGCTAGGTGGATGCGCACATCGTGCGGTGCGCTAGGCGGGCGGTGTTCAGTCGACCGTAGCCGGCTATCGTTACACCGTTATCCATCATCTCCACGCATTCCTAACACTCCGGCCCTTCATATCTCCTCAACTCAGATTATTATATCAACCAAACCTCGGTTAAAACATTTACACAGTTGTACATGTATGTACGTACATTCATCGTATAGATCAGTAGCCTAAATATAATTATTTTACGAAGACGAGTTCAGCTATTCCAGAAATGAGTACGTAAATCCACATACATAAATATATACCCATATACACAAACAGACACACAAAAACACACACATATATATATATATATATATATATATATGTGTATATATGTATATATATTTTATTTATATTCAAGGAATATAAAATATTGATTTAGACTAATGTATAATAAAACAATTCTTGGCATTTGTATGGCTTATATCTAGAGTATAATCTAGTCAAAAAATACATATATATATATATATATATATATATATATATGTATATATATATATATATATATATATATATATGTATATATATATATATATATATATAAAATGACTGTATCCGAAAATTACGATATGCCATTTTTTAATACATATGTAATGGATGAATATACTTGTTATCAGAACAGTGTTAGGTATGGTATTGATTTTTTTCAAAATATAACGTATGGCAACATAAACGAACAAAATATAATTTATAGTATCCGACTATAAATCATTTGGCTAACGAATAAAGGGACAGTACATAAACACAAGATAATAATATAATATATGCATTGTCTAAAACGACAGCGGATGAGAAATTTAACAGATAATATATATAATCATAATATCGAGGAAAATATATAATAATATAAAAAATATATTTCACCTGAGAAACGAGATGTAACTATCTTGAATTATATATAATTATTTAAAATAAAAAATAAACATTATATATTTTGAATGTATATAAAATACATTTTCACTTATATAGCAAAAAAAACTAAAATTACATTAATTATCCGAGTATATATGTGTGAATTATATATGATAATTGACACTAATATTCTATAATAATTATTATACTTAAGTAACCTTATACTTACTATATTAGCTAGGGTGAGTAGATTCAATTAATATAAATATATTCTAATGTTGTATTGTATTATAAGTACATTACTAGCATAAATTCTTTTGAGATTAAAATATTATTAAAATATTTCCTTAGAGAAAATTAATTATAGTAATATATTAATAATAATTATTTGACTTATTAATTTTAATTTAATTAACTTTGTACATACCTTAGAAATGTTTTCTTGAAATTAAATAGATTGTTATCAACTTGTAAAATTCTAAATATTTTCTACAGTAGTTACAATACTATAGTTTAATAATAAAAGGACTTCTGCAATAAAGGCGTAGATTGCGATCTTGACTTATTTAGTGATATGTTGTAATTCGTTGTGCTCTTGTCTTCGGAATGGCATGTGACACCTAACCATCGAGTTATATAATGGGTTCGAGAAAAAGGGGCGTGTTAAACAGGCTATACCTTAAAGTGGGTGTGTCCAATGATGATAAAATAACCAGTTATGACTCATCACCGAACACATCTTCTCATGTGTGGGACTCTATCTATTCGCAGTAATATATACGATGCAAACGTCTAGAAAACGATTTACAAATATTTGTTTTTATTACTAATATATTTTATTTCCCATATTCGTAATATCCATGATTTCAATCCTTGCTTCAATAAGTTATAATTGATATAATCGTTAGCAAATTTCTAAATAGTTCACATTTATTTAATATGGTTAGTCACTTCCTTCGGAAATGAGTCATCATTAAATATTTGATATTTTTAGTTCTTCGGATATCACATAAAATAAAGAATTCGAACAATGACTCGTAAATCTAAACTTGATCTACAAAACCTACGCCTAGATATATATATATATATATATATATATATATATATATATATATATATATTTGAAGAACATCGTCTATTAAAATTAAAATTTAGTACTATCGTAATTAAATTAATGTAATATAATTATATTCAATATATATTAACAATTTTAATTATATATATAATTAAGATTGATCATAAATATATATATATATATATTTTATATCAAATATAAAAATAAATGTTATAATTTGACAGGATTTTACAGAAATATAATATAATATGTCATTTTATATATCCTCTATAATTGTTTCATTTGGCTTTGATGTCGTATATATGTATATATGTATATACAAATTACTAACATTTTATTACTTGTGATTAAATGATTTTATAATATTAACAGATATAGTTTTAGTACAAATTATTTTAATAAATTAAATTATAATTAGTAAAAATAAATAAAAAATAATAATTTTATAAACAAATTTATATGATGTATACAATACAAATATTAAAATATAATAGTAAAAATATAGATTTTATAATATATAGTTTAAATGAAAACGGGTATTCGTATAATACGTTATTTGGTGTTCTTTCTTATATTGATTTTAAAACGATATAATAATTAAAAAAAATGTTAAGTATATAACTATAGTTTTAAATTATCATATGTGTGTATTAATTTAATTCACTGTTTTATTAATAAAAATACGATTAAATATTTATATTTATCAAAAAGAAAAAAATATGTTATTAATTATATATGTAATTGACCGTATTGTATTTGGAATTTTATACATTGTTGTAATTCTAAATGTCCATTATAAATTACCAACGTTTTATAATACAACTTATTTGACGATTTTTGGTATTAAAATATACTATATTAAAACCATAATAACTTATATATTAAAAAGTCTTTATTAGCTTTTTAAAGCATTATTAAAGTCAAATTAATTTTAATTTATAATTTAAATACAGAAATTATATATTGTAATGGAAATTAATTCTATGTAATCTAAATTTTTATATTTTACTAAAATCATTATAATCATAATATATAATACATATGCAGACAATATGGAGCTTATTGAATGTTTAGAATAATTTAAGTTATTATTTACGAGCGATAATGTATTTTTATAAATAAATGGTACCGTTTTTTTTCTAAATCTTCATTTTCTACACGAATCCAATATAAAACTAAATATAGATTCATAACAATGTGGTGAATCACTGGAATAATAGTTTTCAGTTATATTTGGTTATGGGTGTGTCACAAAAGAGTCAATTTTCAAATACAAACTAGATCACGCTAATTATCTAGTGATTAACGTTAGATTTGTATTCCAATTTATGTGTCTCCTACGAAAATAATAATTTCTTATAATAAATCTGATTTTCATATAAATCATTTTTTTGTTAAACTATGATATCATTATTTCAATTATTAATGATACCCTATCAACTTTTATAAATGTCACTAATTATATACTATATTGTATATATATAAAAACTTTAAATATTATTTCCAATTTAAAATTAAATCTTATTTAAAATATGTCTTAATTTTATGAGCATATATGCTGGCATATGATCATATCTCTGCACTGAATTGTCGTAAAATATGATTAAATATAGTTTTATTATGTATTTATTAATATATTATTAATATATATAATTTCAACATTATTTAGTAAATTCTTTAAAGAATATGTATATATATATCGTGAATATTGTATATGTTCATAATTTATATGTATTTATATTATATATAATAGGAATGTAATGATAATTTATATAAATGTGTAATAATACACTTACATATATTTAAAAGTTTAATTTTTTAAATGAAGTAATATATATATAAATATAATTATATAAAATATACACATCAAATTTTATAGCTAAGGTATACATTTATTTAATCTAATTAACCATTGTATTACGATACCGTACTATAAATTATAGTATAATGTAAAAAGTATGAATATAATTAATAGTAGTTTATAATATTGTAGTGGAATTGTAATGAATGATTTAAATTGATTAAATGAATATAAATCTTAATGATGTTTTCATTTATAAGATACCGCACCACATATTATGGTATAATATGCATTGTATGAATATAATAAATAGTAGTTTATAATATTGTATACAATATTATACACTTTATAAAGTGAAATTGTATGAATCATTAAAATTGATTAAATGAATATAAATGTTAATGTTGTTTTCATTTATAAATAATTTTGATATGATATATATTTAAAACATTTGATTCTAATGTTCTATGAATTATTTATTACATAACTTAAATAAATATATTATAATTTATAATAAGACTGGCTATATATTGTATTATATAATCATTTGGTAAAATTGTTATAACAACAATAAAAAATGATTTAATGTTTTATAATTAATTGAAATTTACGATGCCGTTCGTATTTGTTCTTTAATCGTATCTTAATAATTCAACGTAGGCTTATAATTATAATCTAACTTGGTAAAATCATTTCCGAAAGTAATTGCAATTTTTTATTTGCCCGGAAATACACATCCATTAGTACATTTTATTAAATATAGCATCATGTGTTGGATATTGTATAAGATATAAATATTGCTTTCAGAAAATTAAATCATAGATGTACTTCCGGTAAATTAGTCATTTAATATGCGCACTCTTATTGGAATTTAGTTGTTGTTTTACAAACAATATATTTTGTATTAGTCATTTAATATGCACAACTTTATTTGGAATTTATATGTTATTGTGCCAACAAGATAATTGAATAAAATATAAACGATATTTATATAACATATATTATAATAAGAACCTATACATGTTGTGTATTGCTATATAGTAAATATAATAAGAATGAATATGAAAATTGATTATTAAATCTATTAATCTATTAACAAGATTATTATCAAAATAACGAACACTTTATAATATATTACGACTGTAGATGATATATCGTATTCATTAAAACATACTACATAATGAATATATAAACAAATATATTTTAAATGCAAATAATAACGAAATATCACCCAAGGGAACAATTATTCATTTATATAAATGATTTATTATTTATATAATAAAAGTAGAAAAGTATATATAAATAGTAGAATATATTCATACATCATTTATGTAAAATAATATGTAACATATATATGTTATTTCTTAATTTATTATCACAATACTCCAGCTTTGCCGAGAATATATTTGGCAATATCGGCAAATTGTGATTTTGAAGCAATTACCGACTCTTTGCTCATTAGTTCTGGCGGAGTAGGAAGTGTCCAGTGCATGGCAAATGTATCTTTCCTCCAATTAAACCTATGCAAAAATGGTATACAGTTTTAAATTATGTAGAGTATAATCACCACAATATATATGTATATACTGGTGTTGTAAATTAAATTAAGATTGGACCAAAGTTTAATAAATGTTATATAATCAATTTTCAAAATAAAGAAATTAAATCAAATGCAATGTAAATTTGAACTGTAAAAAAGTAGGGTACAGAGATACCAATTTTAAGTTGCAGAAAACATAAAAACACCTGATTTTTGTAATATACCACAATTAGGGCATATGATTACAAATTTAATTTGTATATGCTAATTAAATGTGTAATCATGTGACCTAATTATGGTAACAAATCAATGCATATAAATGCATTGATTTTTTTATGGTACAGCATTCCTATTTTTAGGGTAATTAAGATGTAACATTTTAAATTGATAAAGTGTACACTAATATTATATTAATTGTATATAATATAGAATATGTATACGTATATAATAATTAAATTACAATAATTACAATTAAAATTATAATAATCTAACAATAATATACTATTTTTGTATTTTTATTGCATGCTAATGGTGTAAAAAAGTACTTAAGATGCAAATTGTATATTTTGTAACTTATTTAAAAAAATTATTGGTATAACTAAATTGTCAGTATTAAATATACATATATAATGATGAATAACATATGTGAGATAGTATATATTGTATATACATAATATATATTAGATACTATATTATACTACTAAGTATATTAGATATAATATAATATATCCTGTATTATATAATTAATGTATACCTAATAAATAGATAACATATTACATATATTAAAGTATATAATATTATTATAATAATGCCTAGCTTTTAAAATTATTTTAAAATACTTTTAAAATGAACGATATTTACATCATTTTGTTTCTATATTTTTTATATTTATATATATTAAATAATAAATATGTACAATTTTATGTATTATTATTATTTCATTGTGTAGGATATTTTAATTTATCTGGATACCATATGTAATATAAATTAGGGTACACAGTATTATATAAATGTACATATACAGTATTATATAAAGGCTACGTTTTAATTAGGGTATATGAAGACGTTTTGTGTACCAAAATACGTTTTACTTAGGATATCGGAATAGTCTTCAATTAGAGTACATGAATACTTTTTACATGGGGTACATTAATAAGTTTTATTTAGAGTACAGTTGGGTGTACCGTAGTAAGTAAATTAGGGTACATGAGCTATATTGTTTGGTACAATTCGTTTTTATTTCATATGTACACGAGTACATTAATTTTTTACAGTGAATAAATTAAATTACTTATATATTTATATATAATTTTGGGTATTTAATAAATACTATTTATGCGTTATACATTAGTTATTATGTTGCTACGATTATCAACTATATACACCGATTCAAAATTTTGATAAATTATTTTTTTATTATTTATAATTATTATATAAATTTACTTATTAAAATATTAAATCAGTGTATAACAATACTAATATTTACTTGCAATTATATATTTATATCTAAATATTTATTTTGTTGTATATGAATTAAGAAATTTTATAATTCAATTAAATAAGTAGTCTTAGTTATTAATAATATATAGTATGTATATTATTGATAATTATTATGTATTAATAGTTATTTAAGCAGATTATTAATAGATTCACAGAAGCTTTTATACACTCATATTTAAATATTGATCATAAATTAAATTAATAATTATTAAGATATATATATTAGCTATTATAGTAACTAATTTATTATGTCTAATTAGTTGATGTATACATTATAATATAATATAAATGCTATATTTATAACTAGATCATTATTTGTAAGCTTTAACATTGTGGGATAACAATTTGACTAATACATACAAATAAAATTAAATAATGCTTATAGTATACGGATTAATAAATGATAGTACTTTATTATCTTTTTAACCATAACTTAATTGTAGTCCATAACTTGAGAGTAATTGAGTGAAATTAGATCGAATTTGTAGCTTATTTTTTATATGATAGATAAATTTCATATATTAATACTAATAAATGATATGCATTTATAAACATTTGTAAATAAACTACTATTATATTTTAGTATGTATTCTATCTATAGATAAAATATCTATATTCGAGAATTTGTATTCAAGTTATCTGAACAACAATTACTATAAAATATATTTAAATAAAATATATCCTAAACGATCAAGATTATCTGTGTTTATGTAAGATATAAATAATAAGGTAATTTCTAACTCTATAGATCATTGATTTATATAACAAATGAAACAATAAATGAGTCACTATTGCGATTATAGTTATCCAGGCAAACAGACAGTAAACTAAATGATTTAATGGTATGCAATTATGATTATATTACAAAACGTAAGTATTGTTCTCGTAGTAACAAAATCTAGGAGATTTGATCATTATCTCTAGATGGACTGATAAGTTATCTCAAACAATGTTTTAACTAAAAGTGAGAAAATATCGCATATCTCAATACATTATGTTATATTGATATAAATGGTTTACCTAAAATGTCTATTATGTAATAAATAAACATAACGTCGTGGTGTATGAATTGTTGTTTATGGGTAAATATAGTTAAAAAGTGTTAAGTATACCAATTTAGTAGATGTAATCACATCTGTGGCATTTGGTTAATGTGAATTTGGTATGATTGTATATATATATATATATATATATATATATATATATATATACTCGTATACGATATATCGTAATATGTATATAACGAAATATTACATACATATGCAATTTTTAATTTTTACTTAAACCGGAAATCACAATAATAAAAATTGATTTATTGTTTTCATTTAAATTTACTAGATGCAGATAATTTGTTATATTTTATAAAAATATATTCTAAAAATAAATTAGATCTCTCACTATATATATCTCACTATATCTCACTATATATAGTAATGCAGTATAAATATAGAAAATTATAATATATAACTTTTTTATTAATACTATAACAAAGTTTTGAATGTAAATATTAATATTTATATGTTCTGTTTCATAACAATATAGTATATGTAAATCTATTATTAAATGATCATAATAGTGTTATCATATCGGAACTTTATTAATATGATCTTTTTTTATTTGTGATTTAATATATATTTATAAAATAGAATATATAAATTATATTAAATATATTTGTTTTAAATATATATCCACTTTTAAATATGTTTATTATAATAGTAATTTTAAACAAGTTTATTATAATAATATATATACTATACATGACTGTAAGTTTTGTTTACATATATACAAATATTAAATGAACCCGTATTTTTAATAAATTAAGAATATATTACAGAATTTACATTTATATACATAATAATATTTCTGTTTAAACTAACGCTTTTCCCTTGTGGTGGATGGGATTCACGTGTGTCTGATTCTCATCGTGGTAACCTTTCCACCAAGTGGGATGGCAGAGTTTCAGATAGCAGATAGTTTGCAGGTGTGGATCTACTCTAATCAGTTGAGGATAGCGTTCCTGAATCTTATAAGGTTGCCGCAGACCGTTCCACGCCCAATCATCATCCTTAAACCATCGCATGGATTCCTGTAGAGGTTTTTAAATTAATTATATTTATTACTTTGATTAAATATATCGCATACTATATGAAACTAGCGTATTCAAACAATCCTTCAGCTCAAATATTTTAATTGGATTAAATGAAATAAAAATATAGTTTTAATACTACAGTATACAGTGTACAGTGTACAGTATATATATAGTGTACACTGTACACTGTACATATATATTATACTACTATATTATACTATATTATACTACATATATATTATAATAATGGCAACATTCTACATAAATTAATTGGCATGTATTATAACAATATATAATTGAAATTATAAACTAATTATGATTAAATTAAATAATAACATAACATCTCATATTTTATATATATTTTCCATATTTATTAATTATTATTAGAATTATGATATGTATATTTCCAATAGCCGAAGAAATATTTTCTGATAATTGTTAATTTGCTATTATAGTGGTGAATAAAGTTATGAATTAATATAAAAAATTAATATATGAATCTCTAGAATCTAAATACTAGTCGATATATGCTGTTATCTATATATCCGAAATCTGACCAACTTTCTCACTTTTGTTTATATTTAGTATCAATATCTCGAATCTTCAATATTTTATAAAAAGTATGTAATTAAAAAAAGAAATTATCTTGATTTTTTCCTGGATATGTTTCTTCTAACTATTTAACTGAAATATATATATTCTGAAAACATATTTCCAAGTCCATTGTACATACACGTTATATCATAAGTATATATGTATATCATATTATATATATATATATATATATGCAATTACATATTAATATTATAATTATTTTCTAATATATTATAAAGATGATAATTTTTATTTTAATATATCTTAATTTCACAATAAAATTATTACAAATAACAGCAAACATATTGTTTGTTATAAAATAAGAGTTGGAATAAAAATAATTGTAATGCATGAATATTTGGGAATATTTGATACTATATTTATTTTTAAGATACAGTTATTTATTCTGAATATTCTAAATAATTATTTCTTATATTAAAAATATATTTATATAATTTTTTTTAAATCAGAGATGGTAAGAACTCAGTGATCAATCTGAATAATTATTTATCCGATACATATGTTTATGTTATTTCTGTGAACATATCAAATGATTTTTACTTTCATAGCAACTAGAGTGATATAATGTTGTAAAATCCATTGATGTGTTCACAAAAATAAAAAATAATATAAAAGAAATTATAAAAAGAAAAAAATGAAATTACCTGGATTATTATATATAATATAGATAGTTTAAATCACTTTGTTTAATTGGTAGTTTCAAATTAAATAGTATATTTTATTAATAATAATAATTATTAATTAAATGATAATTACATTTAATTATTTTATTAATATTACTAATATTACTAATACCACTTAAAATAAAAACAAACTATCGTCTGCAATTTCTTATTTAATATGTATTTTTATAAATCAGAGAGGGTGATTAGTAGCAACCAATTATTGACAACTCAAAAACAAATCCGAATAATGATGTTTTCCTATATATCCTTTTTTATATTATTTTTTAAATTTCTATGAACATCTACGTTAAACTTTACATTGTTAATGTTAATAATACATATTAATAATAGTTACAATGAAATTTTGAATTCGAAATTCACGTATATAAATTTGAATTTTAAATAATAAATGTTAGATACATTTACAAGTAAATAAATAAATTCATGAATTATAATATTTTATTTAATACATTATAGAAGAAATTTATTCACAGCAAATTAATGATTATTGTTAGTCTGTAATAAATATTTATAAATAATTGTATTGATATTCTAAGATAAAAAATAATATCCTATGATTTAATCCATATTACATAGCAATCCATATTACACTGTCCGTTTTTTTGTATATTTAAAGTGAATTTATAAATGTTAGAATTATATAAAATATATAAATATGTAAACGGCGCTTCTAAATATACAAAAACCGGATATTTTGCCAGGAAGTGCAAATTGAGCACAACAATAATATACAAATTAATTTATAATTATGATAAAATATTTATATGCAAAATATTTTAAATATTACAATATATATGGTCCATATATTATACATAAAATGTTAATGATATCAAAAATGTAATAATTAATTAATAAATCTTCTTTTTATACTAAATTATGCTAAATATTATATTAAACTTTTTATTATAAAAATTTAATATTTTAATAATTTGTTATTATATATTCATTTATAATATAGATGTATAATATATATATATATATATATATATATATATATATATATATTAATTATAAAACTCTAACCATAAAATGTTTAAAATATGGGGCACCCTTTTTTCCTAACATGACCCCGAAGTTGATAGTGTCTGGAAACGGGGCATTCCAATAAGTCCAATCATAGCTTCCGACAACATCATATGATCTCATCTTCTTTCTGTATTGAATAATTTAATAATATCACTTTAATATTTATGTTATATGCGACTAGATATTTATATAATATAAAAACACAACGAAAATTTCACACATATTCGAAATAGATCATTAAATTAAATAATAACATAATTGTATTTATAAACTCATAAAAATAGTGATGTTTTTATTATATTTGTATATAGATATAAATAATACACATATTTAATGTAATAACAAAATTTCATCAAAAATAAAATATATTATAAATGTTAGTATATAATTAAAATAAAAATAGAAGTAATTGAATAGCCCATAGGGTTGTTATAGAAAACAAAGGTATGTAATATTTAGTAAAATCTTTTTATATATCTTAAAAAATAAATAATTGTATAATGCAAACAAAATAAAATTGATAGTTTTCTGTGACTCTATGTAACAATTGCTACAGTACATTTGTGTTTATTATATTTTAATAGTAAAAGCAAAATATTAACATATATACATTTATTAACATAATATTAAGTTTATATTATAATAATTAATATTTATATCTTAAATGTATATTATTTTAGAGAATAAATATATTTGTAATCACTTTTAAAAATTATATAATTCAAATGTATTGTTAATAAAAGTTATATATTGCATTTGTATTTAAAATATATAAAGTTTAGTTTTTATATACGATATAAGATATATATAATAATTATATCATCTTATTTATCTGTATTTACTATTATAAATTTTATAAATTAAATTTATTTTAGTTGAGATCTTTGATCAGTTATCTTTATATGAATAGTTAATTATTTTATCTTTATATGTATCGTTGCAAGTGGGTCCCAATATATAATTTAATAATACAAACAAAGTATATAGTTAGGAATCCAATCTGATAGAGATCACTGAGTTTATTAATATCTCAATATTTATAAAATATCAAAATATGTTTTCTCTCGCATTGTAATATGTCTATGAAATGACGTCATTTTATTTAAGTGTAAAATTTATAAAATAAATAATAAAAATTATTATTATTATTGTAATCAAATATATAAATGGGTAATTGTTGTAAAAGATGATAAATATGATCACCCTTAAATTCTAAGAACAGTTAAATTATTGGATTGTTATTAGAATTTAATTAAATGGATTAGTAATTACCTATAGGTATCATAAATAAATAAAATGAAAGATCATAGAGTATATAAACGAATATAATATATATTAAAATTATATATAGATGGTAATTTCATGGGACATATATTACAAATTTAGCGAAAATAGTTATCGAAACTTGATATCTTTGATATTTAAATAATGATAAGTTATGAATAATTTAAAAATAGTATTTCAATAATTTCAGTAATATTTGAACTACTATATATTTTATAGAATATTTAGTACATTTAACATATATAGTACATATATGTAATAATATATGTTAATATATATATATATATATATATATATATATAAATAAAATGCATGTGAATCTATCCTATATTGTAAGGATATGTTAATTAAAAGGGATATAAATTTAGATATACTTTGATATAATTAAATATATTAAATAATATATTAGAAAATGCATATATTCTTAGAAAATGTAGATTTAAAATTATTTAATAAACTCGTTTATTTGATTTTAAGAACTGTATGAATTGCATTTATTAGTGATATTCACTTTTTAAAATCCTTATCTCTCTAGCAATGTATATAAAACTTGATTATATTACTCGTAAATATAGTGGTAAGGATTTCAATAAAATGTATAAATATCCCTAATAAATGTAGTCGACATTTCTTTCACTAAATCAATAAAAATAAACTAATATATTAAATAATATTAATTATAATTCATTATATATATATATTTCTAAAAAATTCATAAAATAATATGGAATATTAAAAGATTATGTAGTATATTTACGATCTAATAAATATTACATTTAATATTTTATCATTTAGAATAAGTATGTTTTACTATAAAGTAATTTATTAATAGATTAATAAAAGTTTATAAATACAAGTGAAATGCACATAATAAATCATATATTGAAATGTAATTATTAATAATAATTATTAATGTAATTTGGTATAAATGTAATTTTTCCCTATCTATTACATGTAAATTCCGCGAAAGTTACTTATATCTATTTGGATATTATGAAATACTAATGATTAGGTTAGTTTAGTGAAATGAGTTTATATTAATAAATACTAAAGTATACTTATATAATATATATATATAATTATGTAAACATATATGATATTATATCTAAATTATAAGTTATAAAACCTATTTGGAAATATTAGTTAATTATTAATCAGTAACTGGCAAAAAAGCGATACATACAATAATAGATTAATTCTAACGTGAGTTTCTGTACAAATACCGCATCTGTGTCAATGTATATTCCACCGTACTTTAGCATGAAGTCCACCCTCCAAATGTCAGTGACGTGTGAAATGACACTAACGTCAGTCCCGTAAATTGTACCAGCACTAGAGTATATTATAATTCATTTCAAGTTAATATTGAAATATACCATTTACATTGTTCACACGTACACACATACACGCGCACACACACACACACACACACATACACATACACGTACGTACATACATACACACACTCTCTCTCTCTCTTTCACACACACAATAACACATGCATATACATATATATATATATATATATATATATATATATATATATATATATATATATATATTATTTACTATTAACTCAAAAATGATCATAACTAGATATTTTATTTAAATATATTAAATAAGTATAATATATCATTATGAATATATATATATATATATATATATATATATATATATATTATATATCGTTATAGTAACGATATATCATTTATAATACATTGATACATAATGTTAAATAATATTTCAATATAAAATAAAATGTAAATTCATTAGAAATTTTACTATAGTACGAGTATATTAAGTTTATAAAATGTGTTTTAAAAATAAACTTTTCTCTGTAGATCAATTTGATTTGAGGTAAATCCTTGACCATGTTCCAGTATCTACCGGTAGGTGGAGCGTCGCGGTATCAACCTCGGCAACGTAGACCAAAGACAGTACGCACAGGTAAAATAGGAAATCCATCGGTCCTCCACCCAGCCATACTAAGTGAGCGATATTAGGTACCAGGTCTTCCGAACTCACCCGTTGTGTAACTGCATTACACGAGTTTGATATTATATTACGCATCGATTTTATAAATACTTGTATTTATGTTTTTATAGAGAATACATTTATATCGGAATATAAATAAATCGGGCACCCATACAACTATAGTTGTACGACCAATATATGTGTGTATTGTTAAAGCAGAAATAGTTATTTTAAATATTGCCATATTTGATAGAATCGTGTTTACAAATAATCAGTTTATTCTTCTCCATACAATTTAGACATGTATCAATTGTAAATATAAACCCGGTTCGGGATCGCTGTACATTAGCTTCCTAATTGACCTTGCCACGTTCGAATCTTTGGTCCATATTTGATATGGATATGTTTTTTGTTTTTTCGGATCGAGATAGAAACAAATCGGTGTCCTAGAAGCCTTATGTTTCGGTTTGGTTAAATTATTAGTTAGAAGAGTTACGTGGTACGTATTAAAATGATACTTGTGTGTGATTATAGTTATATTTGTTAGCCATTAATCGTTGAACTCAATTATGGGTTGTCATTCGTGTGTTTAGTATTTACTTACTGGATATTACTTCATCGCATGATTACGTCACATCGTTTAATTAATAGGTTACGATTACTGCGCACGTACCGAATTAAAATCCAGAGCACTGGAGCACACGTTATCAGTTTGAATCGGTTGTTCGGCGAGTGCCTCGGCCAAAGAGGATTCCGTTCGATACTGTCCGTCCGTGGCCAGGAAGCCGGATGCGAAGTCCTCGTCGACGCCGTTGACCACGCCCACGTTCCGCAGTCGCGCCGGGTAACGGTCGAACACGGTGCGCGCGTCGACGTAGACGGCGCCCCTGGACTCGGAGGCTAGCCGTCCTACGACGTACGAACGGTTCACCGAGTCGTCGCCGAGGCACGCCAGCGAAACGATGTCGTCGGCGAGTTTGCGCGTCACGAAGAACGGGTAACGGCGTTTCAACTCATCGAACCACGTGTTGTACAGCCAGTAGTCGAGAACGGGCGGCGTACGGTACTCGAAGACGACGCGGTCGACCGCCATGCGGTCGAACGCGCTGCGCACGCTAAGGTAGTGCTCGAACTGGAACCAGTTGCGCCCGCACCACACGTACAGCGCGCTGCGGGCGCCTTGCGACGCCCGCAACTCGTCGAGTTCGAATCGCGGCGCCGGAAATTCGCCGCCATTTCGTACTCCTATTCCCGCTCCCGCCGCTTTGACGTCCGTAGGCGTATTCGTGTAGTCCGCTTTAGAATCCTGTTCTTCCGAAGCCTTTAGATCGAAACTTACGGCGATGACTTTGATCGCAGGTTCGGAAACATCCTTTTCGTCGTCAGTTAACTTGACCTCGCGATCGTCGGCGAGAAGGTTCAAAGTCACCAGATAAATGGTCAATAGGCCGATGAAACTAACAAGTATTAACCGCGTTTGCGATCGTAACATCTTTCTGGCGTATTGTCCAATGCCGCCGATGGAGGAAATCAGCTTTAAATAGAATATGTTCATATTAGTAATAGTATTATATATAGTTTAAATTGATATGATATTCAATATAGTAAATATATTATCTAATAAATATCTACTACGCGGCTATACTTCAAAATTCTTATTTATTGAATTCTTGTTTATTCCGAATAGTTATCTCTAAACGATACCTTGCATACATAAATATAATTCATGTGGCTGGTATTGTAACACGTATGTATATATACTGAAAGCTTTTATTTACCTTTAATTTGTATGCGGATGTACACAATAGACTGCAATGCAACATATATATATATATATATATATATATATATATATATTTATATATATATATATATATAAATATATATACACACATATATATATATATATATATATATATATATATATTTATATATATATATATATATAAATATATATACACACATATATATATATATATATATATATATATATATAATTAACATTGTAGTCTATTGATGATGATTCTAAAAATCTGATTATTTCTTAATTTCTGTTAATTCACACTGCAGTCAATATATCTAGATATGACCCTTCTATAAATAATCAAGTTCCATACTGGTATCACTGTTTCCTATTTTATGAAATCTAATCTGTATTTAAAATATACTGAACCATATAGTACCTACTTCGTTTTGCAATTGTGCATATATTAATTGTTTTAATTAGTTTCCCAATCCATAAGCCATACTATTCTTATCAACATAGGACAATGAAATTGAGATTTATGTTGTATGTATTTTCAGAAAAATGTATCATTACACTTCGAAATCACTATATAGATAATAATTAGAATATCAGTTATTTAAGATTATATCTAATATTTTCTAAGTCTATTGTAAAAGGGAATGGTTGAATCCTTATAAGGATTAGTATACAAATTCAATATTTTACTAAAATATTAAACCAGATTCTGAGAACTGATCGATTAGAATAAAGAAGTTATAAAGTTTATGGTTACTAGAACTTCAAGGCAACAATGAGAGCATTTTAGTAGTTATCATGGTTTCAATTGTTTGCCAATATTAGTTTGAGTCTATGGTAATTTATATAAAGCATATGCATATGCATATTAATATCAATATATTTAATATTAATTATAATTACCACATATAATGTTTACATATATCCTATATATATATATATATAATATATTATATATATATATATATATATATATATATATATATATATAGGAATTGTTATAAATTCTTGAAATATGATGTATTTGATGTATGGTCACCATATAGTACTTAAATACGAGAACATATGATTTCGTATCATAAATAGATGTTCTGTATTCTATAACACCATCGTAAAATGAAATATATCTTTATACTATGAATAATTATATTTATTTCAGAGAATGAATAAGAGAGAATAGCTTGATAAAATGTATATTGTATTAAATTTGTCATGATTTTAATACTTTTCATATGGTTGTTTATGATATTAAATGTAATACAATTTGTGACCATTGACCATTGACCTTCTTAATATCATAGGTTGGTTCCATAAATAAATCATTATATCGATTTGAAGCATCAGTATAAATATCTTGTAGTATGATTGGTATTATCTGAGGAAGTATTTCGAATACTATTATAATAAAATACAAAATCCAATATTTTCATATAGCTGAACATTTCAATTTGTTAATTTTTCAGGAAGTTTAAATGTATAATTAAAATAATTTTTTTTTAATTTTCATTTGAAAACTTCTGTATATGGAATTAACCTCAAGACTTTTTTCATCGATAATCTTCCAAATAAAGAATTATCTGTTATATTCTAGATTATTTACGTTTATTTTTTCTTTTTATATAACCTATTTCTTTCCTTTTTCAGTCATTAATGTATAGTTTTAAGTATTATTTTATTATTAATATATTATTAATATTATTTTATACTATATAGTATTTATTCTATATAGCATTGATATTATTTTCTTTGTGTAGTGTAACCCTAAAGTAGATATAATAGGCTCGAATTCTTCTTTTTCATAATTAAGCATTATGCGTATCCAAATATACATTATATATATTAAATATCGTTCGGTGAATAAATTGTGAAATATATTTATTTTCCTAGAGAGTTACTTTATGTTTTTATGGTTAGTTTTAATTTGGAAATATATTATTTAGTGGAGTAATAAGAATTTAGTGAAAGAATAACATTAAGTACTCGATGGATTGGTAATATGGAATACGATGAGTTAGAATACGAATAAAGTAGATAATCAACCTAAGCAATTATTTTAATATTGACAATATAATATATATATATATATATTACTTTTTCTATACCCTGGTAAGTTTATTAACTTAACTTAATCATTATTGTTTCATTTGATTTATTTTTTCATTATTACAATTTAAATAAATACATATATTTGCATTTGTTGTATTATAAAATTCATTTATCTACAAAAAATTATACATTTAGTAATTTACAGATTAAACTGCCATAAATTTAATACTTGTATTTCACCCTTTATAATAAAATATTAAATATATCATATATAATAGTTTGAATAACAGCTATCAATATAATCCATATACTATTACTAGCAGTCATGCATATAGTTATAATATATTAACGTTGTTAAATTAAATAATAAATACGTTTATAAAGTAATTTTATAAATTATTTCCTAATTTACATCAATAGCTTATTATACAACTTTCTATTACGATGTGTACAATTTGTATTTTTAAAATTGTTTTTACTTATATAACTTATTAATCTAGTTATATAGTTAATTAATGTTACTAACTTAATACAAAATTCAATTTTCAAATTTATTTCACTTGTTCATTCATGCATGACGGAATAAACATTATATATATATATATATATCTATAGTTGATTATGTTTAGGAATTTTATATATACACCCAACATTATATAATATACACACATAATATAGATGGATAGAAATATCAAAAATATTGTAAGATTATAATCTTGTTTTACATTTAGATATTTATTGTTTAATATAATAGATATCTTATCAAGATGGATATTAAGTAAAAATAATAATTAATATCCTGTTCATTAATATAGTTAGAATACTTTTCTATATATTGAGTTTGATATTAAAATATTAATTATTGTGTATAATTTATTATACAAATGGAAAATAATATAAATGGTATAAATGGAAATATACACTGAAAAATTAAATTAATATAATTAATTTTTCATAAATAATTAATATAAAAGATCAAATAAGGTACAGAAAAGTTGTACAGTTCACAAATAATATTATAATACTCATACTAAGTGTTTATAAGAAAAACATAATGAATTATCAATAGATTATTTTTAAAAACACATACATTACAATTACATGATGATATATAAAGAGTATTAAAATCAATTTAATAAATTGTACCAAAATAATTTATAAAAGTATTTCAATTGTAATTTATTTATAATAGATCATAAATAAAATGGTTTATTTGACATACTTATTACCTATATTATCACTAGATCAACAATCTTATCACAGACAAATGCAACTATTTTGTAGTAAGGGGTATATATAAGTTAAGTAACGATAATTAATTTTTTCTATAATTCGAGATTCAAATTCGAAAAACTACGATTCAAATAATGTCGTTGGCTGAAATTTTGATAATTGTAAATCACTTCAAATTGTATAAATATAATATATAAATAACGAATATAGTATGATAAATAACAATAAAATATGATAAAGATACTTTGAATACCTTAATATTTTGTAAGTCATAGTGGTTACTCATAGATGCCGATAAATGGCAATTAATGCTGCTTTTGTGAGTACCATTCAAATAAATAACAAAAAAAGTAACGAAAAAAATAAGAAAATGGACCATAGTCCTATCTCGGATAGAACCTATCTCGGATATATCATAGCATAATAATTTATTTTCCCGTCGATCGTTCAGCCTGAAACGTCTCCCAGCGTACAATTGGCGTCGAGAGACTTGTAATGCGGTATTCCCAGACTCGGCAGTTTGAAGTTAACGCCAGGTCTCGCTACGTCGCCGCGATTCGCAGGATAAGCTTCCCGTTCTTCTCGTTGCGTTTCACCGCCGTTCTCCGTGTTGTCCGTATGCCCTCTGCAGCCGATGCGTACCGCCGTTACAGACTTTGCCAGTTCAACAATCTTGACCCGCATGATGCCCTCTACGTCGGGCTGGTAAGGTTCAAAGGTCGACGCACCCGTTAGAATCTCCAAATCGTCGCATTCATCCTCGGGGATATCGAAATTGAGATTTTGTAGGGAATCTAGGAGAAAAGAGATAAATCTGATCAGATAAATAAATAGATATTCTCAACAGATAGTAATCATAGAATTATCTAGTTGGTACAAAGTGAACATAATAAATACTAATTAACTAAGCGTCCTTTATTGTTGATATAACTATTTTATAAGAACAAAACTTTCGTTATAATTTGGTTACTTAGTAACCTTTGCGACTCTTAGTTTTGCACTTCTTTCTTTTGTTTCCTTTACGAGAGGTGCCAGAGTTACCGCTAGGTGTCATCGGCGTGAGTGTTGAGTTGCGTCTCACCCGCGAATCCGCTATTCTAAAGTTTGGTAGGCTGCAGCTGCTGTGAAATTGATTGATTGGTTGGTAATAGCTCCGGTGAGGGGGAATGATGGAGGCAGGTATATCTATCTTTCTTTAGGTATCTTTATGCCATAATACGGACGAATTTGTTACTCCGCATATTTACATCTGTATTGGTTAAACGTTCTTAATTTGCTGAATTACTAGTTTCATGTTTGACACTATATATACTATTGCCATTATTATTAATATTTTGTATTAATAAATCCATTCTTATTATTTATATTGAATTTATAGATTTAACTTATGTTATTTAAATAAAATCTGATAAATATTCAAAATCCAAGTTTATACTTAGCAAATCATCTAAATCTAATTAAATAAGCTTACAAATTTATATAAACATGAAAAGTACTCAGCAAGTAAAGCAGATCATTTTTATAATTACATAAATTAATAAATTTTTATTAAATTTCGTAAGTATTTTAAGTAATTTACGGATCGCAATATTTACTGGGTACAGTTAGTTTTACCACACAAATAATGACCCAGCCCCGGCCTAGGGGAAGTTAGGGCGATCGACTCACCTAATTAGGTGGCTGACCGGGGGCAAACGGACCGCCTGTCAACTCGACGTCGAAGTCATCGAGGACAGGGAACTCGAGGAGGCGAGGCTGGAGCGTTTCGTCGGGGTACCTAAAGGGGGGCGTGTCTAGGGGCGTGTTTCTCGGCGACGGGCGCGCGTTTATAGGGCACGGGTCGAATTCGGCTTCTTGGGTGTACGGCTGGACGAACGTAAACTAAACTAACATGTTCGAGGACGTTGGCACCAAGTTTAGCGATATGTAAAACTACGATAGCTGGAGATACACAAATTACACAAGCTAGAAAGGTATCAGGATATGAGCTATTGTAGATATTCAAACGAATATGGAATCTATATGAAACTCTGGAACACAATTCTCATCACTTCTCTTCACCACTTCTCGGTAGCAACGCAGTCGCTTACGAAAACGCCTAAACGCTAACGGGACTATTCATGAACACACCTACTTACTAACAGGGCTACTTATAAATATAAATCTAATCCAGGTACTAACTTTGCACGGCCTTCGCCGTATTAGTGATTCCGGAGAGTACTGCATTTGTTGAAACTGTCCTCTGAACGGTATGGTGCTTCACTATCATCCTCTTGGCCTTGTTGACTCCGTTATGACTGCAAAGAAGTAGTCGCAGTGGTGTTGGTGAAATAACTGATTATGTTGACGACAAACTGACCATAAAGTAAGTAAATTAACACTGTAGATGACGGAAGTAAATTAACACTGGATATGAGAGAAGTAAATTAACAATGGAGATGAAAGAAGTAAATTAACACTGGAGATGAGAGAAGTATATTGATAATGTAAATGAGAGAATTAAAGAGAAATGTAGATGATGGAAATAATTTAACAATGGATGAATAGACTAAACTAATAATGAAAATGATAGAAATAAAGCAATAATGAAATATGAACATTATCAATGCAGATAAAGTAATTAAATTAAGAATAGAGATTAATGAAGAAAGATAATAATGAAAATGAATTAATATAAAATTAACAATTGAGCTACATTGAGATGAATTACGTAAACAAAGCAGATAAATGAAGTATCAATAATAGAGATGTATGAAGTTTATTATCAAATTGATATTTAAAGTATATTTATGATGATTTAAGGTAACAATTGATTAGAAAAATTTTAATTATTTAATATAATATTAGGTAATATAAATAACAATAGTTTTAATAAATTTTTGTCTTCGATGAAAATATTTGATCTATATCTTATTTATGGAAGTAATCAGTCAATAAGAAATACTCATATATTTCTACCAACTCTGGTTTGAAATGCACTGGAGCGCTGACCACTCTAGAAATCAAATTCCTCGGTGGATACCACTATGTGTTTGGATGTAAAGAGAATATATAATGAATGTAATACTACTGTGGAGAGTGTAGGAGTGTAGTTAGGACATTAGGAAGTATTACATTTTACTATGAAGTTATAATTACTAGTTATAACTGTGGTCGTATCTAGAAATCCGAAATGTGTTTTATAACAATGAAATTAATATTAATACTACCAAAATACAATATTATACATCTATTTATTATTGGAATAAATAATGAAATAAATTATACATCGATGTTAATAAATAAATATATTGACGGCTATTTTATAGGTTCTGGTTAAACAAAGACACTAGCCTGATGTCTGCTATCTGTCGTGGGATTCTGGAAGTGTAGTTTACGTGCGCAGATATTCTCGAGTAGCATGATTCCTTTCTCCTCGCACCGTCCATACCGGTGGGTCCACGCGGCCAATAACAGATTGTAGTACCTCGGACTATCAAAGTACTTGAGGTACTTGCGGCCAGAAGCACCAATACCTTCCAGCGGATAGTTTACGTTTAATATATATAACTCTTTAAATTTGATTTTATTATCGCTATAATTATAATCAAAGAAAAATAGAAATTAAAATGTGGATTTTAAAAATTGTCTTAAATTAATTAGACTTTGCAATATAACATTTACGATCCACCGAAATAACTTTCATGAATATAAAATTGTAATTTACATTGATAATTAAATAGTCGATGAGAGTAGAGTCCCGCAAACCCGAAGCTAGAGGAGAGGTGTTGGCGGTAGTAGTAGCAGTTGAAGCCACATTTGTATTCAACTGGGTTGCAGTCGCGGTATTGGCGGCGGCGGCGGAATTCGTGGTATTCAAGGAAGCGGTGGCGTTCGAGTGCGGAAATATACGAGCGAAGTTGCCACGACGACTGTGTTCGTCTATTGTCTCGACGAGGATACGCAAGTCATCGGGCGTAATCACGTCGAGGATAGTGTTGATGCTGGGCTGACACGTGGCGGTGTGGCAAGAGGTTAGGATTTTGGTGTATTTAATGGCATTACGGGATGAAGCTATAGGTGAGTCTTGCGAGGGATGGGTAGCTAGAAGTGAAAGTGGAGTATTAATGTATATCGTTAGCTTACCGATGCATATGATAATTCTATATTAATATGCAGACTTATCGATTGGGGCGTTGTCTTAACATAATTTCATAGTGATCATTAAATAGATAGTACATGATATTTAATTGTAATTTACTACTTCTATAAAGACAAACCTCTATATCGTAATTTTGAACGTAATAACTATGTTTAGATTTTTCATCGGAACTCAAAGATGTCGGACTTAATCTCTTTTCAGCACAAATTCCGGATGGTATTATGTATTTACTATTAATAACAACATAGATTAGAACTTCATTATCAAATTATGAATCAATGAGACCATAACATTTATCAATAATAATATACTTAAATTTTAACTTATTACTAATTGCTAAATTACATAATAAATATATAAACTAGATGTGTTTTCATGATTGAAACTTACGTGACAGAAGGTTGTGAACCAGGCACTAAAACTACATCTTCCCTTTGGGGAATCTGGAATCCAGCAAGATTAAACATGTCTTTAACCATACCGCCTTTTATACATATATCCAATGGTGAATTTGAATGCAAACTGAGAAAATGAATTTTAGTTATATTTCAGATTAATTGCAACGATTTTATAATAAATAACATAACTGATGTATGACATGAATAGATGAAAGATAAACATAATGTTTTCACAGATCAACCTCGGTGAAATATTGACTTCTATGATCCATGGTTTGAGATGTTCGTCGAGTAAAACATCAAAACCAAATAATTCATGGCAAGAATATCGTCTTCGTACATTAGCTTTTATCTGAGAATTTATAAACGCCTCGGAACTGAAATATTAATAACATTTATTATTTATCAAACGGTAGAGATAAAATGTTTTCTGCAAGATAAAATGTTATATATACTTTACATATTAAAGAATAATTACTACATAGTTATCCTGAAACCTATTGAAGAATATCTTAAGAGTTCTTGAGGAATATCTTAAGAACTCTTAAAGACATATCTTAAAAGCTCTTGAAGACATATCTTAAGAGCTCTTGAAGACAATCTTAAGAGCTCTTGAAGAATATCTTAAGAACACTTGAAGACATATCTTAAGAGATATTGAAGACATATGTTAAGTGCTCTTAAAGACATATCTTAAAAGCTCTTGAAGATATATCTTAAAAGCTCTTGAAGACATATCTTAAAATATCTTGAAGACATATCTTAAGAGCTCTTGAAGACATATCTTAATAGCTCTTAAAGACATATCTTAAGAGCTCTTGAAGACACATCTTAAAAGATCTTGAAGACATATCTTAAGAGCTCTTGAAGACATATCTTAAGAGCTCTTGAAGACTATCTTAAGAGCTCTTGAAGACTATCTTAAGATCTCTTGAAGACATATCTTAAGAGTTCTTAAAGACATATCTTAAGAGTTCTTGAAGACATATCTTAAGAGCTCTTGAAGACATATCTTAAGAGTTCTTAAAGACATATCTTAAGAGTTCTTGAAGACATATCTTAAGAGCTCTTGAAGACATATCTTAAGAGCTCTTAAAGACATATTGAGTTTAACCTCACAATAGTTTTCACAATCAAATCCTTTATGTTATCCCAGATCGCATTAGTGTTGACTCCTAGTTTCTTCAGATAACCCCATAAAGCTTTCAAACCCCTATATAGTAGGCATGGGCTCCATCATGATAAATAGTAATACAAATACTCATATGAATGAACTTGTGACTAATAAAGATATTTTCTTCTTGACAAAAATTAAAGATAGTGAGTTTATAACTTTTAATCAAAAGAAAAATTATGAAGTTCTAAATAAATTGCATATATTTATTGATATATCAACTTAATATTTAATAATATAATAATCAATAATATTTAATAATATAATAATCAATTATATATTAATGATACTTAATAATATATATAACAATTATATATTAATAATACTTAATAATATATATAACAATTATATATTAATGATACTTAATAATATATATAACAATTATATATTAATAATACTTAATAATAATATATATATCAATTATATATTAATAATACTTAATAATATATATAACAATTATATATTAATAATACTTAATAATATATATATATCAATTATATATTAATAATACTTAATAATAATATATATATCAATTATATATTAATAACATTTAATAATATATATATCAATTATTTATTAATAATACTTAATAATATATATATCAATTATATATTAATAATACTTAATAATATATATATCAATAATACTTAATAATATATATATCAATTATATAATATATTTAATAATAAATATTGATTTAAATCATGAATCAAAGAGTTAAATCAATATTATCAAACTAAATTAATAATGAAGTAGATAATGTATAACTTGTAATATATATTTAATAAGATATAACAGATGAAGAAACGAATTTGCGAAATTGCCTAGATTTAGATGTCGAAGGTAATACTGACCACTTGTGACCTTGGCAAATATTTTGGTCATCATTCTGTTTGTAGCCGTCATTACGTTTGTTAATGCTATAGTTTGTTAAGTGCATATAGCGATTGGAGAGAGTCTTCGTGCTATAGGAATACCTAGGGGAAGAGAGGAGGAGGGTAGGGGAGGGTTGGAGAGGGTAGGAGAGGGTAGCAGAGGGTAGCAGAGGTTAGGGGAGGGTAGAGGAGGGTAGGAGAGGGTAGTAGAGAGTAGGAGAGGGTAAGAGAGGGTAGGGGAGGGTAGCAGAGGGTAGTGGAGGGTAGAGGAGGGTAGGAGAGGGTAGGAGAGGGTAGGAGAGGGTAGGAGAGGGTAGCAGAGGGTAGCAGAGGGTAGCAGAGGTTAGGGGAGGGTTGGAGAGGGTAGGAGAGGGTAGTAGAGAGTAGCTGAGGGTAGAGGAGTGTAGGAGAGGGTAGGGGAGGGTAGGAGAGGGTAGGGGAGGTTAGGGGAGGGTAAGAGAGGGTAGGGGAGGGTAGAGGAGGGTAGGATAGGGTAGGGGAGGGTAGAAGAGAGTAGGGGAGGGTAGCAGATGGTAGGGGAGGGTAGAGGAGGGTAGGAGAGGGTAGGAGAGGGTAGGAGAGAGTAGGAGAGGGTATGAGAGGGTAGGGGAGGGTAGCAGAGGGTAGGGGAGGGTAGAGGAGGGCAGGAGAGGGTAGGAGAGGGTAGGGGAGGGTAGGAGAGGGTAGGGGAGGGTAGGGGAGGATAGGAGAGGGTAGGAGAGAGTAGGGGATGGTAGGAGAGGGTAGGGGAGGGTAGGGGAGGTTAGAGGAGGGTAGGAGAGGGTAGGAGAGGGTAGAGTAGGGTAGGAAAGGGTAGGAGAGGGTAGGAGAGAGTAGGAGAAGGTAGGTGAGGGTAGCAGAGGCTAGGGGAGGGTTGGAGAGGGTAGGAGAGGGTAGGGGAGGTTAGGGGAGGGTTGGAGAGGGTAGGAGAGGGTAGTAGAGAGTAGCTGAGGGTAGAGGAGTGTAGGAGAGGGTAGGGGAGGGTAGGAGAGGGTAGGGGAGGTTAGGGGAGGGTAAGAGAGGGTAGGGGAGGGTAGAGGAGGGTAGGAGAGGGTAGGGGAGGGTAGGAGAGAGTAGGGGAGGGTAGCAGAGGGTAGGGGAGGGTAGAGGAGGGTAGGAGAGGGTAGGAGAGGGTAGGAGAGAGTAGGAGAGGGTATGAGAGGGTATGGGGAGGGTAGCAGAGGGTAGGGGAGGGTAGAGGAGGGCAGGAGAGGGTAGGAGAGGGTAGGTGAGGGTAGGAGAGGGTAGGGGAGGGTAGGGGAGGATAGGAGAGGGTAGGAGAGAGTAGGGGATGGTAGGAGAGGGTAGGGGAGGGTAGGGGAGGTTAGAGGAGGGTAGGAGAGGGTATGAGAAGGTAGGGGAGGGTAGGAGAGGGTAGATGATGGTAGGAGAGGGTAGCATAGGGTAGGAGAGGGTAGGAGAGGGTAGGAGGGGGTAGGAGAGGGCCGGGGAGGGTATGGGAGGGTAGAAGAGGGTAGCAGAGGGTAGGGGAGGGTAGGAGAAGGTAGGGGAGGGTAGGAGAGGGTAGGGGAGGGTATGGGAGGGTAGGAGAGAGTAGGAGAGGGTAGCAGAGGGTAGGGAAGGGTAGAGGAGGGTAGGAGAGGGTAGGAGAGGGTAGGGGAGGGTTAGGAGAGAGTAGGGGAGGGTAGCAGAGAGTAGGGGAGGGTATGCGAGGGTAGGAGAGGGTAGGGGAGGGTAGGAGAGGGTAGGAGAGGGTCGGGGAGGGTAGGAGAGAGTATGGGAGGGTAGCAGAGAGTAGGGGAGGGTAGAGGAGGGTAGGAGAGGGTAGGAGAGGGTAGGGGAGGGTAGGAGAGAGTAGGAGAGGGTAGGAGAGGGTAGGTGAGGGTAGCAGAGGGTAGGGGAGGGTAGAGGAGGGTAGGATAGGGTAGGAGAGGGTAGGGGAGGGTATGAGAGGTTATGAGAGGGTAGGAGAGGGTAGGAGAGGGTAGGGGAGGGTAGAAGAGGGTAGGGGATGGTAGGAGAGGGTATGGGAGGGTAGTGGATGGTAGGAGAGGGTAGGGAGGAGAACGTTATACAGTGTAAAATATACACGGAAAAATAGATGGTCGGTATCGGAAAAAGGAGGCATAGAGCTCGAGTGAAAGCATCGGAACGAGGATAAGGATGAGCCGGAGGGAGGTAAGCTTATCGGAACACAAACTTGCAGCTGGCGAAGCGTACCAATCCGTCGTCGTAGATGTAGATACGCAGCGGGTCGTAGCTAGTCACGTAGACGTACAACCTCAAGTCGAATTTGGATTCGTTGATCAGGTAGGGCCGCGAGATGTAACGTTGCACGATGATTTGGCGGCGTTTCGGAATCTGACTCCACTTGTGAACGACGCGAATGCCAATCCCGCGGGCGGAGGCGGGCTGTCGGCGTAGTTACGGGGTCAGTCGGGGTCAGGAGATTTAGGGGTCAGTCGGATGCAAGAGATTTAGGAGTCAATCGGGGTTAGGAGATTTATGGGTCAGTCGGGTGGAGGAGATTTAGGGGTCAGTCGGGTGCAGGAGATTTAGGGGTCAGTCTGGGTCAGGGGATTTAGGGGTCAGTCGGGTGCAGGAGATTTAGGGGCAGTCGGGTGCATGATATTTAGGGGTCAGAAGGGTGCAGGAGATTTAGGGGTCAGTCGGGGTTAGGAGATTTAGGGGTCAGCCGGGTTCAGGAGATTTAGGGGTCAGCCGGGTGCAGGAGATTTAGGGGTCAGTCGGGTGCAGGAGATTTAGGGGTTAGTCGGGTGCAGGAGATTTAGGGGTCAGTCTGGGTCAGGGGATTTAGGGGTCAGTCGGGTGCAGGAGATTTAGGGGCAGTCGGGTGCATGATATTTAGGGGTCAGAAGGGTGCAGGAGATTTAGGGGTCAGTCGGGGTTAGGAGATTTAGGGGTCAGCCGGGTGCAGGAGATTTAGGGGCCAGTCGGGTGCAGGAGATTTAGGGGTCAGTCGGGTGCAGGAGATTTAGGGGTCAGTCGGGTGCAGGAGATTTAGGGGTCAGTCTGGGTCAGGGGATTTAGGGGTCAGTCGGGTGCAGGAGATTTAGGGGTCAGAAGGGTGCAGGAGATTTAGGGGTCAGTCGGGGTTAGGAGATTTAGGGGTCAGCCGGGTGCAGGAGATTTAGGGGTCAGTCGGGTGCAGGAGATTTAGGGGTCAGCCGGGTGCAGGAGATTTACGGGTGCCGACTAATGGTCAGGGATCTAGTAAAAAGGGCGGACCTATCGCCATTCTCGCTATATATACTATCTAGTAGACCGGGCTATAGGCGAAGCTAGACATTGTTGTTATAGTTAGATTATGTATAATAATTAATTAAAGTATATGAATGGTTTACTGAGTTTTAGAAGTAATTATAGATTTATTAAAGATGAGCTACCCACTGGTTTAATAATCCACTTGTATTTACTGCCTCCATTGTCCCAGGCATTCTTTAGCAGTTTTTGATCAAATGGCAGCACGAAGGTCTGAGGAAAGAAAGAAAACTCTTTCCTACCAAACGACAACTGCGGTATTGGGGAGTAATTGTCATCTTAATACCCAAACCATCTATAGCAACCTATATATTAAAAACACTGACATATATGTATATATTTATTTTAAAAAGAAACACCATATTATATAAATAAATTAAAATTTTAACCTGCATTTTTGAAAGATTTCTCCAGAGTCTGTCTTTGCGACCCATTTGAAATGATCCTGGAAAATGATTGACCTTTTGGTATTCCCGGATTCCTTTGAAACCTTGAGCCTTCATATGTTTACCGAAATATCCAATCCAATCGTAACTGCCTGTTTAAATGAATAATTTCAAATTACATTCTTGTCAAGCTTTCTTATTCGTATAATTAATTAGCGATGATCTTCAATGATTAGGATTCATTCGGATTCATTCAATTATACATATTTATATAATAACGTCACTCAGTTTTATTATTATAAAAGAAGTTATCAACGTTTTGAAGGCTTGAAGTGCGATCTCGTAAAGCAATTTTTCACGATGTTTGGAGTGATTGGAGATAATCTCCATTTCAACATTCTTCTTATCTCCCAGGGTAATACTTCAACTGTAGGGTATTAAATCTTTTATTATGGGGAATAATATATTTGGCAAAACACATTATTTTTACCAATTATTTCAATATTGTATACATTTTTGTTTTCCTAATTAAAGGAAATATTCCAAATGTTTTAAATCATTTTAATTAATATAACTGAATAATTTGTAATCTTCTATAAATGAAATAAATAATTAATTAATGTATTCTATAATGAAAGAAACCTCTCTGTCCATCCAACACGAAATTCACTGTGGGAGGAACATAGGGAAACAGGGAAGGCATGAGTAAAGGCTGGACGTCTGTATCTGAAGATAAAGTGGAAACTGCCGATTGAGCTCTTAAAGTTGATAGCTCATCTATGAAATTCAAATCGATGAGAAATTGTGATCTAAATTACAAACAGCAAGCAACTCTAGCCAAGGTTATGGAAATTTGCGTAGTAAAAAGTATCAAATATAAGTAATTGTTGTTGTCATCCCATGAATGCAACTTAGTGGAAGTTAACATATTTATACAATTTATTAAATATTAGAACATTCAACAAAAGTTATTGCATAACTCGATTATATTCTAGGAGATATTTAAGTACGCAGTTTACTATATGTAATTGATTACGGTAGTTTACTATATGTAATTGATTACGGTAGTTTACTATATGTAATTGATTACGGTAGTTTACTATATGTAATTGATTACGGTAGTTTACTATATGTAATTGATTACGGTAGTTTACTATATGTAATCGATTACGGTAGTTTACTATATGTAATTGATTACGGTAGTTTACTATATGTAATCGATTACGGTAGTTTACTATATGTAATTGATTACGGTAGTTTACTATATGTAATTGATTACGGTAGTTTACTATATGTAATTGATTACGGTAATTTACTATATGTAATTGATTACGGTAGTTTACTATATGTAATTGATTACTGTAGTTTGCTATATGTAATTGATTACGGTAGTTTACTATATGTAATCGAGTGCGGTAGTTTACTATATGTAATCGAGTGCGGCAGTTCGAATTCGAATTATCGCCGCATGGTTAAATACGCGCGCATTGCGTTCCTTTGTTCCGCGTCGACGAAGGGGGAGGAGCCTACGGACTCGGGGGTAAGGACACTCGCCGACCTTTGGAGTCCGTGCGGCTGCCTCGCGCCGAAGTCAGCCCGAGGAGTCGTTTCGTCGCCGAACACATCCTGACCGGCGTTGCGGACAAGCCGGTGAGACGGGCGGCTTCGAGGCTTGCGTCGGAGTCTACGCCGCGAGTGCAGAGGTCAAGTTAATCTAGGCCGTGGCGCGGGAACGCGGTCGACAACGGAAATGGACGCGGCGGCGGGTCAGAGAATTTCGAAGTCTATTGTTCTGCGGTATTGTCTATGCCCGGTACAATGGTTTGTCCGCTGACGTAAACTTAATATATCCTAAATTAAAATATATTGTCAAAGGAATCGATAATTCCACTACGGTCACCATATTTATTTAACTGGCACGGATTTCACTGACAATTGAAAACTCGTTACAAATTGCCTGCGGACTTTCGCCTGACCCTCGCCTGACCCTCGTTATGGTTGGAGTTACGGACTTACCATCGCTGTCCACGTAGTCATCTTCGATACCGTTAATGGCCTCGCAGTCGTCGGCTCCCCAGTCTTCGTTGTCGTATCCGACGTTCTGACTGTCGGAGAGAAGAGAGTTAGCGAGGTCGTTAACGAGGGCGTTAGCGAGGGCGTTAGCGAGGGCGTTAGCGAGGGCGTTAGCGAGGGCGTTAGCGAGGGCGTTAGAGAGGGCGTTAGCGAGGGCGTTAACGAGGGCGTTAGCGAGGGCGTTAACGAGGGCGTTAGCGAGGGCGTTAACGAGGGCGTTAGCGAGGGCGTTAGCGAGGGCGTTAGCGAGGGCGTTAGCGAGGTCGTTAACGAGGGCGTTAGCGAGGGCGTTAGCGAGGTCGTTAACGAGGGCGTTAGCGAGGGCGTTAGCGAGGTCGTTAGCGAGGGCGTTAGAGAGGTCGTTAGCGAGGGCGTTAGCGAGGGCGTTAGAGAGGGCGTTAGCGAGGGCGTTAGCGAGGGCGTTAGCGAGGTCGTTAGCGAGGGCGTTAACGAGGGCGTTAGCGAGGGCGTTAGCGAGGGCGTTAGAGAAGGCGTTAGCGAGGGCGTTAGCGAGGGCGTTAACGAGGGCGTTAGCGAGGGCGTTAGCGAGGGCGTTAGAGAGGGCGTTAGCGAGGTCGTTAGCGAGGGCGTTAGCGAGGGCGTTAGCGAGGTCGTTAGCGAGGGCGTTAACGAGGGCGTTAGCGAGGGCGTTAGCGAGGGCGTTAGAGAAGGCGTTAGCGAGGGCGTTAGCGAGGGCGTTAGCGAGGGCGTTAACGAGGGCGTTAGCGAGGGCGTTAACGAGGGCGTTAGCGAGGGCGTTAGCGAGGGCGTTAGCGAGGGCGTTAGCGAGGTCGTTAACGAGGGCGTTAGCGAGGGCGTTAGCGAGGTCGTTAGCGAGGGCGTTAGAGAGGTCGTTAGCGAGGGCGTTAGCGAGGGCGTTAGAGAGGGCGTTAGCGAGGGCGTTAGCGAGGGTGTTAGCGAGGGCGTTAGAGAGGGCGTTAGCGAGGGCGTTAGCGAGGGCGTTAGCGAGGGCGTTAGCGAGGGCGTTAGAGAGGGCGTTAACGAGGGCGTTAGCGAGGGCGTTAGCGAGGTCGTTAGCGAGGGCGTTAGCGAGGTCGTTAGAGAGGGCGTTAGCGAGGGCGTTAGCGAGGGCGTTAGCGAGGTCGTTAGCGAGGGCGTTAACGAGGGCGTTAGCGAGGGCGTTAGCGAGGGCGTTAGCGAGGGCGTTAGCGAGGGCGTTAGCGAGGGCGTTAGCGAGGGCGTTAGCGAGGGCGTTAGCGAGGGCGTTAGCGAGGTCGTTAGCGAGGGCGTTAGCGAGGTCGTTAGAGAGGGCGTTAGCGAGGGCATTAGCGATGGCGTTAGCGAGGGCGTTAGCGAGGGCGTTAGCGAGGTCGTTAGCGAGGGCGTTAACGAGGGCGTTAGCGAGGGCGTTAGCGAGGGCGTTAGCGAGGGCGTTAGCGAGGGCGTTAGCGAGGGCGTTAGCGAGGGCGTTAGCGAGGGCGTTAGCGAGGGCGTTAGCGAGGGCGTTAGCGAGGGCGTTAGCGAGGGCGTTAGCGAGGGCGTTAGCGAGGGCGTTAGCGAGGGCGTTAGCGAGGGCGTTAGCGAGGGCGTTAGCGAGGGCGTTAGCGAGGGCGTTAGCGAGGGCGTTAGCGAGGGCGTTAGCGAGGGCGTTAGCGAGGGCGTTAACGAGGGCGTTAGCGAGGGCGTTAACGAGGGCGTTAGCGAGGGCGTTAGCGAGGGCGTTAGCGAGGGCGTTAGCGAGGTCGTTAGCGAGGGCGTTAGCGAGGGCGTTAGCGAGGGCGTTAGCGAGGTCGTTAGCGAGGGCGTTAGCGAGGGCGTTAGCGAGGGCGTTAGCGAGGGCGTTAGCGAGGTCGTTAGCGAGGTCGTTAGAGAGGGCGTTAGCGAGGGCGTTAGCGAGGGCGTTAGCGAGGGCGTTAGCGAGGGCGTTAGCGAGGGCGTTAGCGAGGGCGTTAGCGAGGGCGTTAGCGAGGTCGTTAGCGAGGGCGTTAGCGAGGTCGTTAGAGAGGGCGTTAGCGAGGTCGTTAGCGAGGTCGTTAGAGAGGGCGTTAGCGAGGTCGTTAGAGAGGGCGTTAGCGAGGTCGTTAGAGAGGGCGTTAGCGAGGGCGTTAGCGAGGGCGTTAGCGAGGGCGTTAGCGAGGGCGTTAGAGAGGGCGTTAGCGAGGGCGTTATCGAGGGCGTTAGCGAGGGCGTTAGAGAGGGCGTTAGCGAGGGCGTTAGCGAGGGCGTTAGCGAGGGCGTTAACGAGGGCGTTAGCGAGGGCGTTAGCGAGGGCGTTAGCGAGGGCGTTAGCGAGGGCGTTAGCGAGGGCGTTAGCGAGGGCGTTAGCGAGTGCGTTAGCGAGGGCGTTAGCGAGGGCGTTAGCGAGGGCGTTAGCGAGGGCGTTAGCGAGGGCGTTAGCGAGGGCGTTAGCGAGGGCGTTAGCGAGGGCGTTAGCGAGGTCGTTAGCGAGGTCGTTAGAGAGGGCGTTAGCGAGGGCGTTAGCGAGGGCGTTAGCGAGGGCGTTAGCGAGGGCGTTAGCGAGGTCGTTAGCGAGGGCGTTAGCGAGGTCGTTAGAGAGGGCGTTAGCGAGGGCGTTAGCGAGGTCGTTAGCGAGGGCGTTAGCGAGGGCGTTTGGTCGTAGAAGTGGGAGCAAGAGTGAGAGTGGGAGCAAGAGTGAGAGTGGGAGTGTAGTCGAGGGCATTTGGTCGTAGAAGTGGGAGCAAGAGTGAGAGTGGGAGTGAGAGTGGGAGTGTAGTCGAGGGCATTTGGTCGTAGAAGTGAGAGCAAGAGTGAGAGTGAGAGTGGGAGTGTTATCGAGGGGGGTTGGTCGTAGAAGTGGGAGCAAGACTGAGAGTGGGAGCAAGAGTGAGAGTGGGAGTGTTGTCGAGGGCATTTGGTCGTAGAAGTGGGAGCAAGAGTGATAGTGGGAGTGAGAGTGGGAGTGAGAGTGGGAGTGAGAGTGGGAGTGTAGTCGAGGGCATTTGGTCGTAGAAGTGGGAGCAAGAGTGATAGTGGGAGTGAGAGTGGGAGTGAGAGTGGGAGTGAGAGTGGGAGTGTAGTCGAGGGCATTTGGTCGTAGAAGTGTGAGCAAGAGTGAGAGTGAGAGTGGGAGTGTTGTCGAGGGGGGTTGGTTGTAGAAGTGAGAGCAAGAGTGAGAGTGTGGAGTGGGAGTGTTGTCGAGATCGTGGAGAATATCAGAAGAGCATATTGGATTAATATTGTATGCATATGCACAAAGGAAACTCAACGGTATTCATATTGTATTTTCTAAAACTAAACACACAATGGGATAATATTTATTAGAGAATTTGATTAATACAATATAGAAATACGAACGAATGTATTAATAAGTATTTATTTAATGTAAAAAGCAAATATAATGAGCAACACTCAACCATATCTAGAGTAGAACACATTTATTATGATCGAAAGTCTATATACAGATAGTATGAATACATTTATAGGGATATATAATTGTGAAGGTAGTAGATTAATTAAATATGATACATTCAATAAATATATTCCTTACAATATTATTTTAAGATTCACATGTACATTTTTTACATATCAGTTATACTAATTTTATATTAATAATTTAATAATAATATCAAAATATAATTGTTTTATTTTTATAATATAGTTGATTTTATTAAAAGAAAATAAAAATACAAAAATTAAAAATTCTCCATGAATATAAAAAAGTAAGTAATATAATTTAATAGCATTCTGTATATATCATTATATTTATTACGGTAAAAGAAAAGTAGTCAATATAGTTTTGATTGACAGGTACAAATTTCTTATAATTGGTGTTATTGATTAGTAAACACGAAATCTGCAATCTTAATTGTATGTGTAATACACATTGTGTAATACACATTCTATAATATATATCATAATAGTAAGTGAAATTACATTGAACAAATGAATGTTACAATTTATATAATAAAAACTTTACTATAGAAAACATTTGATTCATAAACCATTATTTATAATTATATATTACAATTCATCATGTAACATTTGTTATATAACACTAAATAATAGGATAAGACAATCAGAAATTATTCCTAATGAGAATATGTTTATATATGCAAATAATAAATGAATACATATATCTGAAAGTTATCAAATATCAATACCTATAACTCAATACAGTACATATATACATAGAACTGTAATGAATATAATAAGATATAACCTCAATTAGATAATAGGTAGATATAACTATATTTAGGTAATATGCATTGCCTACATATTAAGAAATTGAGTTTAGGGCAATCCTGTACTCAAATGTACAGATTTACAGAACAACATGAAGTATTTAGTTTACGATATCTTAGGCAGATTAGAGTTGACCTATTTCTCTAGTACAATATGCAGCGGCTATTATGTAACAGGCGTTATGTAATAGCCGTAATTGGCATTGTCTCGATACGGTGGACCCTAGAGAGAGGCCGGAAGTAGTGAGTAGGGTCTAACGGCCTGACTGCGCGGGAGGTGGGAAGAGCGTAATGAGGTTGCAGTTATGACGATGTCGAGAGAGAATGTGGCAACTTTGCACTCGGGAGATTGTTACGAAGAGAGAAATAGGAATTGACAGAATTAAAGGAGGATAATAGCAGGGAAATATTGAACTATATATAGTGGAAATAAGGAAATAATTTGAAGAAAAAGCTTTAAGAACAAATGACAGTTGATTTTTAATAATATATTATTCAATAGATAATATATTATATAATAGATAATATATAATAAAGTGGATAATATATTATATAATAGATAATATATTATAAAGTGGATAATATAATATACAACAAAGTAAAAGCAGAGACAAACCTTTGAAAAGATTTAGCAGTCGAAGGTCTACTGGTAAGATTGGAATATGTGAGCTCCTCGCCTCCTTTCGTGGTGGTGGTGGTGACAGTTGTAGCTGTTGTGGTAGACGGAGAAACGTTCCTGTTCAAGCAAGTAGACGCAGAAGGGTCACAGAGGTCAACCTGACGTACCGCCATGTACGATTGGTTACCAGCGTTCTGTGGATTTCATTTTATTCGGTAATAATGCATAAATTGATATTAATTATTGGGTATCCATATTCTCTCATTCTAGGTGAAAAGCTGTACCAATAAATACTACGACCTGACTTCTATGTAATGTATACATTAGATAAGACATAGAAATGTAATCCAGTTTTTTTCACTTACGAGAATGTGTTTTTATGAAATTTAGCCTTATGAAATAATATGAACAAATAGAAATGATAAAAATCAATTGATCAATGGAAAGGAAAAATTAAATATGAATGAATTTCGAATACTATGAGGTTAAATAATAGATAATTGCGATATTGTATTGTTATGTACTATAATAGTGTATGTATTATTATATTGTATGTACTATTATATTGTATGTACTATTATAGTGCATGTATTATTATAGTGTATGTATTATTATAGTGTATGTATTATTATATTGTATGTACTATTATAGTGCATGTATTATTATAGTGTATGTATTATTATAGTGTATGTATTATTATAGTGTATGTATTATTATAGTGTATGTATTATTATAGTGTATGTACTATTATACTGTATGTACTATTATAGTGTATGTATTATTATAGTGTATGTATTATTATAGTGTATGTATTATTATAGTGTATGTACTATTACGGTGTATGTACTATTATAGTGTATGTACTATTATAGTGTATGTACTATTATGGTGTCTGTATTATTATAGTGTATGCATATCAACATTATATCAGATATCCACAGTTTAAAAACATAAACCATTTCAATATATCCACAATTATATATTTCAATAAATAATGACTCCGAATCCAAGAGTATGTAGTAAAACATAAAAATACAGTTAATTAAATTAATACCTAGAGATATATGCACACATTTTAGGTTTACTAAAGATACTTAATACAAATTATCTTATAAAATAGTCTACAATTAATGAGTACTACTCGTCGAGTAGTTTGTTACTTATACTAATAGTTAATAGTGGTAATTGCAGTTGTCTAAGTAGTAAATAAGATTAAAAGATTTACATATCATTTTTGTCATATAGTTTGAATAATTAAGAGATATAATAAAGATAAGAATAGTTAAGAGATATAAGAAACATAAGAATAGTTAAGAGATATAAGAAACATAAGAATAGTCAAGAGATATAATAAAGATAAGAATAGTTAAGAGATATAATAAAGATAAGGATAGTTAAGAGATATAAGAAACATAAGAATAGTCAAGAGATATAATAAAGATAAGAATAGTTAAGAGATATAATAAAGATAAGGATAGTTAAGAGATATAAGAAAGATAAGAAGAGTTAAGAGATATAAGAAACATAAGAATAGTCAAGAGATATAATAAAGATAAGAATAGTTAAGAGATATAATAAAGATAAGAATAGTTAAGAGATATAATAAAGATAAGAATAGTTAAGAGATATAATAAAGATAAGGATAGTTAAGAGATATAAGAAAGATAAGAAGAGTTAAGAGATATAATAAAGATAAGAATAGTTAAGAGATATAATAAAGATAAGAATAGTTAAGAGATATAATAAAGATAAGAATAGTTAAGAGATATAATAAAGATAAGAATAGTTAAGAGATATAATAAAGATAAGGATAGTTAAGAGTTATAATAAAGATAAGGATAGTTAAGAATTATAATAAATATAAGGATAGTTAAGAGATATAATAAAGATAAGAATAGTTAAGAGATATAAGAAAGATAAGAAGAGTTAAGAGATATAATAAAGATAAGAATAGTTAAGAGATATAAGAAAGATAAGGATAGTTAAGAGATATAAGAAAGATAAGAAGAGTTAAGAGATATAATAAAGATAATAATAGTTAAGAGATATAATAAAGCTAAGAATAGTTAAGAGATATAATAAAGATAAGGATAGTTAAGAGTTATAATAAAGATAAGAAGAGTTAAGAGATATAATAAAGATAAGGATAGTTAAGAGTTATAATAAAGATAAGGATAGTTAAGAGTTATAATAAAGATAAGGATAGTTAAGAGATATAATAAAGATAAGAATAGTTAAAAGATATAATAAAGATAAGAAGAGTTAAGAGTTATAATAAAGATAAGAAGAGTTAAGAGATATAATAAAGATAAGGATAGTTAAGAGTTATAATAAAGATAAGGATAGTTAAGAGTTATAATAAAGATAAGGATAGTTAAGAGATATAATAAAGATAAGAATAGTTAAGAGATATAATAAAGATAAGGATAGTTAAGAGTTATAATAAAGATAAGAAGAGTTAAGAGATATAATAAAGATAAGGATAGTTAAGAGTTATAATAAAGATAAGGATAGTTAAGAGTTATAATAAAGATAAGGATAGTTAAGAGATATAATAAAGATAAGAATAGTTAAAAGATATAAGAAAGATAAGGATAGTTAAGAGATATAAGAAAGATAAGAAGAGTTAAGAGATATAATAAAGATAATAATAGTTAAGAGATATAATAAAGATAAGAATAGTTAAGAGATATAATAAAGATAAGGATAGTTAAGAGTTATAATAAAGATAAGAAGAGTTAAGAGATATAATAAAGATAAGGATAGTTAAGAGTTATAATAAAGATAAGGATAGTTAAGAGTTATAATAAAGATAAGGATAGTTAAGAGATATAATAAAGATAAGAATAGTTAAAAGATATAATAAAGATAAGAAGAGTTAAGAGTTATAATAAAGATAAGAAGAGTTAAGAGATATAATAAAGATAAGGATAGTTAAGAGTTATAATAAAGATAAGGATAGTTAAGAGTTATAATAAAGATAAGGATAGTTAAGAGATATAATAAAGATAAGAATAGTTAAGAGATATAATAAAGATAAGGATAGTTAAGAGTTATAATAAAGATAAGAAGAGTTAAGAGATATAATAAAGATAAGGATAGTTAAGAGTTATAATAAAGATAAGGATAGTTAAGAGTTATAATAAAGATAAGGATAGTTAAGAGATATAATAAAGATAAGAATAGTTAAAAGATATAAGAAAGATAAGGATAGTTAAGAGATATAAGAAAGATAAGAAGAGTTAAGAGATATAATAAAGATAATAATAGTTAAGAGATATAATAAAGATAAGAATAGTTAAGAGATATAATAAAGATAAGGATAGTTAAGAGTTATAATAAAGATAAGAAGAGTTAAGAGATATAATAAAGATAAGGATAGTTAAGAGTTATAATAAAGATAAGGATAGTTAAGAGTTATAATAAAGATAAGGATAGTTAAGAGATATAATAAAGATAAGAATAGTTAAAAGATATAATAAAGATAAGAAGAGTTAAGAGTTATAATAAAGATAAGAAGAGTTAAGAGATATAATAAAGATAAGGATAGTTAAGAGTTATAATAAAGATAAGGATAGTTAAGAGTTATAATAAAGATAAGGATAGTTAAGAGATATAATAAAGATAAGAATAGTTAAGAGATATAATAAAGATAAGGATAGTTAAGAGTTATAATAAAGATAAGAAGAGTTAAGAGATATAATAAAGATAAGGATAGTTAAGAGTTATAATAAAGATAAGGATAGTTAAGAGTTATAATAAAGATAAGGATAGTTAAGAGATATAATAAAGATAAGAATAGTTAAAAGATATAATAAAGATAAGAAGAGTTAAGAGATATAATAAACATAAGTTTGCTCTAATTTGAGTAGTTGTGAGTTGTAATAGCATTTAATAACATTTTGGTCGAAGCGACGTTTGCTGGATACTTGTTCACTACACTTGGAATGTTTTCGGTAAAATAGAGTTGCAGAGCCTCCGGAAGTAGTTGAAGTAGCCGGAATCTTCCAATAGCCGTTAGCAGTTGTCTGGGGCGACGGCAGCGACTGTTTCGAGGCTAAACCGGTAGCTAAAGCTGTGTTGACCTTTTTATTGCTGTTGGCTGCGTAGTAGGTGTGGGTGTGTAGTTGTAGGTGTAGTTGTAGGTGTAGATATGGGGTCTATGTGTAGTTGTAGGTGTAGATATGGGGTGGGTGTGTAGTTGTAGGTGTAGATATGGGGTTTAGGTATAGGTATATGTGTAGATATGGGGTTTAGATATAGGTGTAGGTATAGTGGGTAGGTGTAGGAGTAGGTGTGTAGGTATAGTCGGTAGGTGTAGGTGTGTAGGTATAGGGGGTAAGTGTAGGAGTAGGTGTGTAGGTATAGTGGGTAGGTGAGTAGTATGTAGGGGGTAGGTGTAGGTATGGTGAGTAGGGGACGGGTATATGTGTACGTGTGTAAGGTGTAGGTGAGTAGTATGTAGGGGGTAGGTGTAGGTATGGTGAGTAGGGGACAGGTATAGGTGTAGGTGTATAAGGTGTAGGTGTGTAGGGTGTAGGTGTGTAGGGTGTAGGGTGTAGGTGTATAAGGTGTAGGTGTGTAGGGTGTAGGTGTGTAAGGTGTAGGTGTGTAGAGTGTAGGTGTGTAGGGTGTAGGTGTATAAGGTGTAGGGTGTAGGTGTGTAGGGTGTAGGTGTATAAGGTGTAGGTGTGTAAGGTGTAGGTATGGTGAGTAGGGGACAGGTATAGGTGTAGGTGTGTAAGGTGTAGGTGTATAAGGTGTAGGTGTGTAGGGTGTAGGTGTGTAAGGTGTAGGTGTGTAGGGTGTAGGTGTATAAGGTGTAGGTGTGTAGGGTGTAGGTGTGTAAGGTGTAGGTGTGTAGGGTGTATGTGTGTAGGGTGTAGGTGTGTAGGGTATAGGTGTATATGGTGTAGGTGTGTAGGGTGTAGGTGTGTAGGGTGTAGGTGTGTATGGTGTAGGTGTGTAGGTGTGTATGGTTTAGGTGTATAAGGTGTAGGTATGTAGGGTGTAGGTGTGTAAGGTGTAGGTGTGTAGGGTGTAGGGTATAGGGTGTAGGTGTGTAAGGTGTAGGTGTGTAGGGTGTAGGTGTATAAGGTGTAGGGTGTAGGTGTGTAGGCTGTAGGTGTATAAGGTGTAGGTATATAGAGTGTAGGTGTATAAGGTGTAGGTGTGTAAGATGTAGGTTGTAAGGTGTAGGTGTGTAGGGTGTAAGGTGTAGGTGTGTAGGGTGTAGGTGTGTAGGATGTATGTGTATAGGGTGTAGGTGTGTAAGGTGTAAGGTGTAGGTGTGTAGGGTGTATGTATGTAATGTGTAGGTGTGTAGGGTGTAGGTGTGTAGGGTGTAGGTGTGTAGGGTGTAGGTGTAGGTGTATAATGTGTAGGTGTGTAGGGTGTAGGTGTGTAAGGTGTAGGTGTGTAAGGTGTAGGTATGTAGGGTGTAGGTGTATAAGGTGTAGGTGTGTAGGGTGTAGGTGTGTAGGGTGTAGGTGTGTAGGGTGTAGGTGTATAAGATGTAGGTGTGTAGCGTGTAGGTGTGTAGCGTGTAGGTGTGTAAGGTGTAGGTGTGTAAGGTGTAGGTGTATAAGGTGTAGGTTTGTAAGGTGTAGGTGTGTAAGGTGTAGGTGTGTAAGGTGTAGGTGTATAAGGTGTAGGTGTGTAAGGTGTAGGTGTGTAGGGTGTAGGCGTGTAAGGTGTATGTGTGTAAGGTGTAGGTGTGTAGGGTGTAGGTGTGTAGGGTGTAGGTGTGTAGGGTGTAGGGTGTAGGTGTGTAAGGTGTAGGTGTGTAGGGTGTAGGTGTGTAGGGTGTAAGAACTACGCCCGTAGGGGTAGGTGTGTAACTATCTCAAGTTTGTTAAAAAAACAGATACTTTGCATAGAATATTAATTTGTACATCAATCTATCATTTTGAAAGCGTTGTTATGAATGGAAACATTGCTTCTATTTATATGAACATGGCAATGATAAGAACGCTTTACATACTAATAGTATACTTAGTGTACTGTATGGACTTACTATCATAGAATAGTTTTAAATAAATTTGAGTTTTCTAGGATATCGAGTTTATGAATTTGAATTGCAGCTCGGTACAGTTGATATATAGCTATGATAGAATAGATAGTATGACATAGAGACCCAGACACTAACGGGTGGAGAGTAGTCCTCCTAGTTGTGTATTGATGTTATTAGATAGGGTTGCCGTTTTAATCGAAATATCGGACGCTATAGCCCTGCCGGTCATCATGGGAACGTTGCCTAGCAACAGAGGAAATGAGGTTAGAAAGTTAGATTCATAAACCAGTGTTGCTGAAATACAATAAGTGAACGTATACTCGTAGTAGTTATGCCAGAGCACGTTAGCGAGTACGTTAGGTAGTTAAATCCCTATAGGGTCTGGCTCGAGTACTCAGGTGAGTAAGACCTACCTATAGTAGCCGCGGTAGAGTTTCCATTAGCGCGAGATAAAGAGTGACGATGTTGTAAGGTGGGAGCTCTACGATAGACGGTGTCGTTGGTAACTACAACAGCGGCCGTAGCGACGTTTACGCTTCTGCCACCGCCGAGGTTCAGCGAGGTCATTCGCCTCGTCGTGGAGTTGGTCACGGAATTCGTAGCGATTACTGTCGTGTAATAATAGATGGGGGCGTGGTTTAGACGTCGTCCGTGCAAAGCATCGCAGCGTTGGTGTTAAGTAATGATAAAAAGTACATAAAGTACATAGAATTATTTCCATAGAAATTATTAACATTTTTCGAACAAATACTTATTTTCACCGCAGTGAGAATATTGAATTGTTAACATTTCATTGCCGTGCTATCTATTGTGAAATCACTGAAACTCGCCGAATATTTGCACTGGCAAATATGGACATACTCGTCAATAATTAATAACCGTGTAGCATCGTTTGACGACTACGGATTACGAGGTTACGAACTGGGGTTCGATGAACTGCGATCGTGTTTGAACAGACGCGTCGGCTCCACGGTGGAAGTAGTAACGGATTCCCTGGCGGCGAGACCAGGCGGCGCGTAAAGGCGTCCTGCGTTGTCTCCCGACGAGTCGTTGAGACCGAGGGAAGCGGAGATGGCGTTGAAGCCGACGACGTTGGACATCTTGACGTCGAGGTGGGGCGGCGGCGGAGGACGAGGATACGATTGGTCCGGAATGTTGGTGACCACGGCGGAGTCCAGCGAACCGCCGGCGACGGAGTCGAAAGCGTACCTCGGAATAGAGTTGGGACGAGTGGACGGGTTGGCGAGCTGTTGTTGTTGTTGTTGTTGTTGTTGTTGTTGTTGTTGTTGCTGGGGTTGGCGACCGAGGAGTTGGGACGAGGCGGAGTCGTCGATTGCGGAGTTTCGCGCGTACACGAAACCCGACGACATTGCGTGAATGTCCGGCTTGCAAACGTCCGGGTTATAAGGAGAGTTTGCCGTAGTGTGTTGACTTGCGGAGAACGGTCGGGAACCACTTGGACGTCCCGTTGTACGACTGACGTTGGCCTGTTTGTGTTAATATTGGCCAAATGTGTATTGGTATCCGTTTTAATAACAAAAATAGTTATTTTAAAAGAACTATACATATATGGTATATGTAATATCTAATATATATTAAATAAATATCTAATTTAGATAACAGATAATTTGCCAAGAAATTAACATCAATAAAATAATCAAATCAAAAAACGAATACTAAATATTAATAGAAGCTTGCATATTATATAACTCACACTATTATATAACAGTACAATTAGCTAATATACATAAAGATATATACATATATCTATGGTATAGAAATTACTACTGTATTATAATAAAGGGATATATCCCTTATATATATTTGAAATATATATACAAATTGCAGTTTGTAATATTTGAATTAAGATAAAGTAGTTATTTCAATCTAATAAATACCTCATAGTATATAGTTTATATATATTAGCTAATCGTACTCGGTGAAAAATTGGGTACATGATTAAAACATCATTGATAGTAACAATTGATTATAACATCAATATACTCATTGATTCATTTTTAGTGTACATCAATACTATGTTTAGGGTACAAGAAGCTGTATAATTAAAATTTATATTGTGTACCCTAATATTATATCCACTGTATATATCATATAATATATATATATAATAAATAAATAAATAAAAATAATTACAACTATAATAATTTATAACTAAAAAACATAGCATTTATATGTGATACTTATTGTAAAATTTGTAACATATTTGATAACAATTATTGATCTAATATATAATTGATTTGTTAATATTATATATATATATATATGCGTGTGATGATGAATAATATATTACATATTATATTAAAATAATAATTATATTAGATATAATATAATATTGTCTGTATTATATAATAAATATATACTCAATAAATAGATAATATATTACATACATTATAGTATATCATATTATTATATTAATTATAATAATATTAATAATAATTATCGCTGTCCACTAGTGGAGACTCCATTAGTATATAAGGGAGAACTACATCCCTCTCCATCTCCATCTCACTCTCCCTCTCCCACTCTATCTACCTCTTACTCTTACTCTTCCTCTTTATCTACATCTCCCTCTTCCTCTACCTCTACCTCTTCATCTCCCTCTCCCTCTACCTCTCCCACTCCATCTACTTATACCTCTCCATCTACCTCTTCATCTCCCACTCCCTTTACCTCTAAATCTCCCACTCCCTTTACCTCTAAATCTCCCATTCCCTTTACCTCTACCTATCTCTTCCCCTCTCTCTCCCTCTACTTCTCCTTTTACCTCTACATCTCACACTCCCTTTATCTCTACCTCTCCATCTACTTCTAACTCTCCCACTCCCTCGCTCTCTCTCTCTCTACCTCTCCCTTTACCTATCCCTTCCCATCTCACTCTCAATCTACCTCTCACACTCCCTTTACCTCTACCTCTCCATCTACCTCTAACACTCCCACTCCCTTTCCCTCTCCCTTTACCTCTCCCTTCCCATCTCACTCTCCATCTACCTCTCACACTCCCTTTACCTCTACCTCTCCATCTACCTCTAACTCTCCCAATCCCTCGCCCTCTCTCTCTACCTCTCCCTTTACCTCTACCTATCCATCTACCTCTCCCTTTACCTCTACCTCTCCATCTACCTCTAACACTCCCTCTCCCTCTCCCTGTCCCACTCCCTCTAACTCTCCCTCTCCCTCGTTCTCTCTATTTATCTCTATCTTATCTTATTCTACCCCTTTGGTCATCTCTCTAAATTTGATTTCTTATAATAGGTAATCGTGGGTAATTCTTATGTAATTTTGAGTATAGGTTCTATTTCTATACTTGATGCTGTATTCATATTATTGTTAATTGAATTTGTGTTATATAATTACTTTAATAGATAGATTAAAAATATGTAGTCAATAATTAATATTTAACAAAGTATAATATAAAACTTATAATCAATAATGTATTAAAAAAATTATAATATAAAGTAATATCCACATATCAATATGCATATCCTATGTATACAAATATATAATGAAATCAAATACCAATAAATATGACTTCAATTACTCGAGATGATTGTGATTATATCAATACATAACATAATCATATCTAATTACAGATTAAATTTGTAAAAAACAAATGAGATTAGTACTATAAGAAACATATATTTATAATATTTTATCATAATAATAGTACCACTAATATATATAAATTCATATTTTATAATTGGACATTATTTTTATAAAGTATATGATTTTTATTGTGATTATCCTCATTATTTAAAACAGACATAATATCTAAGATCCAGAACTCTACTAATATTAGGGATATAGATAATATGAACAACTGAAAAGTGAGAATATTTTAAGAATATATCAGAATTAGGTTTTCTATACAATTATTTTAATTAAATATTTATATTTAAAAATCTTATTTAATACTCATTGGTAATTCTCCATTCTAAGTTATTACCTTACTATACTTATTACTATACATTACATATATTATAACTATACATTACATATACTATACTTATTACTATACATTACATATATTATTACTATACATTACATATACTATACATTATTACTAAACATTAAATTATTAATATTATTATGATAGAATTTTATTTATAAAGTTAATAGATAAAAACGATTTATAATATATATGTAATACTATATTGATTTAATACCATATACAATTATAAATATTGTTAAAATCAACAAGTATTGTTTATATAATATGATCAATTGTATGCTGTATAAACTTGTATATAAATATATTTGTATATACGCGTTTATTATGTCAAAGATGGAAATTAATTCTGGATATTATTTGTAGAACATACATCAATTGATTAAATAGATCATATATATAATTATAATTTGTACTTATGATATAAACCTTTGCGAGGTTTCTGGTTAGTATTTGAGCAGGAGTTAGGGCTGAAGCATGTCCGTTAGTATTGATAAACGTATACTTCATAGGGTTGTTTTGTTGCGATGATCGAGGCACGAATTTAGAAATTGGATAGCTATTACTAACGTTGGAATTATTGCAAGAGTTATTGTCATTGACATACTGACTGCCGCCTTTGATATAGTTGGCGATTAATTCTGAAGAAATGGTTCTTTTATTAGTAGATGTAACATTATCCAGTGTAGATTGGGGTTGGTTTTGTGATTTTTCTTTTTGTTGTTGGTAACATATCGTCTGATATGCCCCTGTTCGGTTACCACTGTACTTTAATATAGGTTTATCTCGTTGTTGTCGTAGTGGAAGTTGTTTAGGCACATATGAATCATTATTAGTGCGTATTATATTATCAGTCATTATGGTATGCTTCATAAAAAGTACATATTTAAATTGAATTTGTGAAAAAAGATATCATTAAAATAATATTAATTTTTTATAATTTTACAATAAAAATATTCAAATTAATAGAACAATTTGAACATTTTTTATATAAAAGTTGAATTTGAAATATTAATCAAAATAATCTAATTTGGTTTATATTTACCAATTTATATCACTATATAATTAATTTTAATTGTCACAAGATAAAAAAAAAGTATACAAAACTATTACTAATATTTTATGAATAAATCCACAAAGATTACATTGCATATTTGTAAATAATGTGGTAACTGTGACACGTGAGAAAATAATCCAATGAATATCAAACGAAAGTATTTGTAAATAAATACAAAGATAATAATAGTGATTTAAAAAGTTTCATAATATTTATAATATATAATGTACATTTCATTTTAATAAAATAGTTTTTAATGTAGTATATTATATATATTATTATAAATATGAGTAATGATGAATCCATAAAACAATTCCAAAAAGATGGTATATTTTAATACTCAATTATTAACTTTATATATATAATATGATAAAAAATATTAAAAGGGTTGTGCGTGACCAGTAGGAATGTCGGTAAAACTCGACAATCTCTAGTTAATCATTATATGCAATATAATATCCCAATGATCATATATGAAAATTACATTCCATGTAAAATAGCAAGTTCAGTAACAACATATACGGGGACAATTCCGCAAAATTATGAATTTAGAAATAAATATTATATACTAACATACCAATCAAAAGTCCATAATTGATTTTTATATATGTATTGTTTGACTATTTCACATGTATATATTTAAGAATATACGATAACAAAATTATTCACAATAATCTTCGCAATCTTCTTAGACTTAGTAATTGGGATATTATACAGCTCATATAATAACAATACATTTTCTATTTTGATTTCTTGGCTATTACCGCGATTACCTCCACACTCTATTTACAACATTTAAAATGTTGTTAAGTATCACGATATTTATAATAGTTGATTTATTTTATATATATATTATTATCTCTTAATGTTTTATATTATGAGTTTTATATATATAATAGATTCTAAATTTTGTAATATTACAATTATAGTTATTTTTGCCTCATAATATCAAGTATAATTAATATAACATTAGTGCATTAATATTGTTGTTATATAATATTTTTTTAAACGTTTTACTACAAGAAAATTAACAGTGTTAAAAAAATATGTTATACTAAAATAAGCATGTAAAAAACTAGTTAGAGAATTTACAAGGCTAGATCTTGCAAAGTACGACCTATGGATACACAGCATATGCAAAAGAGTCAATAGACTATACTTAATTAGTTATTAAATATATCACGTTGTATATATTCATTTTATTTGATTGTATTTATATTATCAACTTCACTTTGTCCAAAATATTTATAATAATTAGAATATTAATGATACACATTGTATTATAAATAGTTCTATGTTGTCTGGGTTTAATAAGTAAACAACTAAATTAAGTTTAGTATAGTAAGGCTTGAAAAATCTCCATACATATTCACATAACCACATCTATTAAGTATTTGGAAAATAATATAAATTCTAAACTGTATATATAATTCAGTCTATTTCTAAAGTTTTTATTAATTAGATTTGTCCAATAATTTATATTTTTTAAGTTTCATATATTATGTGAACCTTTTTAATAAGTAATATTATATATAGAGAGAATAAATATCAATCATAAAATAAACATATATTCTATTATAGTAGGTAATTATTAATACAACATTAATTATAATTCTTTGAACCTAATTATTACCAAGAAATATATCCTTGGTTTTATTGTATCATCTATTCAATTATTTGAATGATCAACTAAGTAATTCTTTTTATAGGAAAACAATCGAAGATTATATCCACAATTACAATTATCAGTATTTGTATACTTATTGGTATTCCGATTTGGTGGACAACTACTACTGTCTATCGTGCTTCATTACCATACGAAGAAATCAGCGATCTTATACAATTTGAGGTTTTTTAAAAATAAAAATATGAAAACATTTTAGATTTAAATATGTACATATTACCCTTTAAAACATTCACCTTTAAAAGTAATGTTTTTTAAATAGAATCACTATTAATTATCGAATAATTACTTTGCAGAATATTATAAAAATTAATTTAAATTTGATTATATGTGGTGGAATTACTTCTCCTTCTGTATCTGAACAATTGATATCTAAAGAGATTAATAAAAATGGTAACAATTATATTATTTTTGTAAATATGCGTTAAATATATTGCGAAATATGAATATAATTTTTTTATAAACTTTTATTTACAAATATTTAATAATATTAAATATGTTAAAATGAAATATCTACTCAATATTTACTTAATAATCTATTAATAGCAAGAATAATGGATGGATTGATTATAAAATATAAATTTGCTTCTCGAAATGCTATGAGATCAGAAATTGAAACAATTAAATCATACTCTTCTATTAAAGGTTTCATTTCATTGCTACATATTATTTGTACTGTACCCACATTATCTACAAAGCATTAATACGATGATGTTTTTAATAACAATTATTATCTTTGACTTTAATTTCATCATATTTATTCATTTTCAGAATTTGACCAAACAATATTATCTGCTAATGATTATTTGCAAATACTTTTAATTCCAGAATCATTGAAACCAAAATCCATTTCCAATAGTGATATAATTGTAGGGTTAAATAAGAATGTATATATCTTTATGGATAATAAAGGTATTGTCATTGATATAATTTTATAAATATAATTATTATTTGTTAACAATTTCATTATAATAATATTAATTTGTTATATTTTTTATTAGCATTTCTTATATTAAATTTCAATTATTTGTAAATTTACAATTAAATAATTCTATTTATAATATATTTGGTCAGGATTCACAAACGATTTAGTTTTAAGATTATCAGTCGTTATTAAGAATATATTAGTAAATGAGCTCTCTTTAAAGAATGCATTGACTTCAATCAATAATCGAACAGTTTGTAACAAAATATTATACTAAATCTCATATACTAATGTTAACAATTATTTATTTCAATACGAATATTTTATTCAGATTAAAAATACCCAAAGATTAAAGAGTTTTGATTACTCCACTGAATATGATATAGTCTTTACAATGATGAATTCAAAACCAGATTTAATAAAATGGAACATTAAGAAGTCAATTAATAGTAAGTTTTATTTTTGTAAAATAATATTTCTTTCTATTTTTGGTGTATATGTTTTTTATGGTACGGTCTATATTTACTGCTAATATTTGTATTTAATGTATAGATTATATGAGCCCCCTAATTGATTCATTAAGTGAATACTCAATAATTAAAGTTATATCACAGGTTTTATACATTAATATGCAGTATATAAACTTTAATAATATTGAAAATAATAGTAATGTAATATTGGTTTTCATTATAGTTTCATTTTGAAAATAATTATAAAAATATCATTTACAAGTTTATCATTTATCATTTTGTATGACATTTTCTAGTTATACTTTTACACAATATCACATTGTTTTCATTTCCATTGAAGTATATACTGATATATATATTTATATATGCAGGTTGTATATCATAATGACATTGGAGTGAGACCAAAAAAAACAGATAAACGTTACACATTGACTGTTGAACAACTACCTGTTGTCATAAATACAATTGAACCTTCTTTGGGTTGGTAAATTACAATGTTAAATTTAATTATTATCACTATTTCAGATAAAAATCAGATATTTGACCTTCAGGGAATAATATATAATATAAATAAATACTTAATTTCGTATTCCATCTAAGCAATATAAGCAATATTACTTATTAATTATCATTATTTATTACAGGTTCTCATACATCTGTAAATCCGACATTGAATATTGTGGTTTATGCATCCACAGGATACTCTCCATTGCAAATTGTCGACAAAGGTTCTTTGATGTTTATCGTAATTAGCATAAACTACATCGATAATAATTAAGAAATATAAAATTACCCATGCATTTTTTATTACGTTTATTATTTAATAAATTCAATAGTAAATTCTTATTATATTTATATACATAGTAAATCAATAATGATTTCGTAACCACGAAGACATACAATATTACGTCGTGTTCAGGTGGTGAACCCGTGAAATCGAATGCGTTTCTGAGCTCTAGGTGGGGAGCGTTCATCATCGCCAATACAAATCATTCGTCCGGAGAGACGTCACTGGACGACAGAACCGTGATGGCGACAGCATTGTCGCAGATACGTAATCTACTTGGATTCCGCAATGTTTACACGGCAACTACCGAGGTTTGCGGAGACCAAATCAACTTTAAATATTAAGTATGATGGATTTGATTTCAAACTCATTTGAATGTCTAATAATTTTAGAATTTTGTTTACATTTTATATTTACTTTTGTTTAAATATGTGTTGGTTTGACAATAGTTAAATCGTATTTATATTGTATTATTTATAGATTGATGAATATATGGAGATACTAAATCCTGGTAATAAAATCATATCCGAATGGGTTGGTTTATTTCATTAATATCTTTTTAGAATCTTAAGTGTATTATCTTAATCATAATTACGTATTAAAATATTTGAACTGAATACAATATATATATATAGATTGTAATTATAATATAAACTTCATGCATAGGAATTAAGACAGTGGGTGATACTACGTTGCTACAGTAATCTGATTACCTCAATTTCCACTCTAAACGCTCTTTCTACTCTGCTCGCCGAGATTACAAACATTGTAATTAATGATGAAATTGGACGTACGGTTCATATTTTTATATATTCAAATTTCGCGCGGCGACAAACGCTTTATATAGATTGTATTTGAGAATAGAACAGTATTTCTACTTTATAATACTACTACTTTTAAATTAATTGAAACTAATTGCGGTATTAAACAAAACTCATGATTGTATACTTTCTAAGTTATAATATATATTCTAAAAACTAATTATTTTATAATGATTAATATCATAACTTTTAAATTTAATATTATTATATAGTAATTCAATTATTATTTCTAATATTATTTATAAAAAAATACAGGTTGAAGAATCTTTGCAGGCTATTTATAAAACAAGGCTCCATTTGAAACTTGGTAACATCAAAAAGGCATTTGAATATTCTAAAATCTCTTTTACAACATCAGGTTTCTAAAAATCATCTATTTATTATAAATTTATTGTATAATTTAAACTAGGGAAAAATTGTAATTCTTGCTAAAAAATTGTAATTCTTGCTAAAAAATTGCTAAATTTATTTATCTAATTTCTATTATATTAAAATTCATCTAATAATTTATAAAATTGTAAAATCATATTTGTAGTAAACAATAATAACTATAATAATTTAAAGATTAGTGTATCTCAAAATTAAATAAAACATTCATTAACATTTGATTATTTAATACTAAGAATTAATATATATTTTTAATATAAATACATTATTTATGTCATTATTAGAAAAGGCTTTTTTCGATCCCTCTCTTTTGGGATTATTATATTTTCCTGAAGAACAAAAGTTAGTAATCTGATTTAATATATTTTATTAATAAAAAGTAAAAAATATAATAATTTTGTTTATAAATTAAAATGTTATTTATATTTTCTATATTATAAAATTAATAATTTAGTATATATTAACAGGTTTGCTATTTACGTACCATTATTTCTTCCGATTGCAATGTCTTTTATTATAAGTATCAAAGAATTTATTCAATATTTGAAAGTTGAAGATGCCAACAAAATAAAAACTAGCTAAATAATGTATTTTAAAAATCAACATATGATAAATAACACATATATGTAATTTTCATATTTTCATGTTATTCCATAATATAAATATATTAATATTTCAATTATTATTATTTATAATATTTTTTATGAAAAAATATTTTGTTATTATTTTCATGTGTTATTCTATATAAAATTATTTAATATTAATGATATATAATTAAAACAATAAATAACTTTTTAAATAAAAAATGTTATTATATGAAATTATATTTATTTTTGTATACAAATATCATAGTAATATGGTTAATTAACATATCGATTTAAGTAATGGCTAGAAAATAATTGACTTTATAGCATTACTAGGTATATTATAATTTATACATTGTTTACATATTCAATATATATACACCATTGTTCGATTTACAAATACGTTTGGTTATTTACAAACATGTTTTAATCTTTGCATATATTAAAATACAAAATATTCAATAGTTATAAAATAGCGAATGGTAAATATATGACAATCCAAATAATTCCTTTCATTTCTTTATAAATTTCATTTGAGTATGTTTCGTTCAATATATCATTACATGATCTATGTCAAAATGTAATATAGTATAAATACAATTGAATTAATTATGTTATCAATTATTAACTATATTTTATCAAAATATAATTTCTCTGACCTATTTTGGTTTCTTAGATTCTTTCTTTGGTTTTATGCTTTTCGATGTTTTTGTATTTTTCTGAATTTTTTCCGTTTTAATCGACTTTTGCGGCTTATCTGACTTTATGGTAACTTTCGAAATCTTCTTGGCCGCTTTTGTTATATCGTCCGTTGACTCTTTCTTAATGGATGTCGGCGCTACCGTTGTCGGTACAACTGGAGCCGTTACCATACTCGTCGATTGTATAGATGGTACAGGTGAGTTGCGTGCGCTAGTCGGAGGAGGGGAATGTGAAATGGCGGCTCCTCGAGGTAAAGCTGTTGGTTCACCGGCAATCAGACGGTGCCAATGTGGTTTATTATCGAGGGTGTTCTTCTCTGCAAGGCGAAAGGCTATTAAATCTCTCTGTTACGATCCCAAGCACTCGTACCCTAGACTTAATACCACTCGCTTATTTCCAACTCGCTCCTCGAACTCTCATACTATCTCCCTTTTCCTCTCTATCCCTCCGCCGTAGCTCGCTTTCTATAACCTTTTAATTCGAGGTTGAGTAACCCTAGCAGCCTGTCGCGAGGTCTCAACCTCTCGTAGGCCCACACCGAGAACTCCAGTCTGCGTTTGGTCAACGGAGTGTGGACGTCGAGAAAGGTAAGCCTTTGTTTCCACTGAGGTGACGTCGACCTCGCGATATAGCGACTTCTTCTCTTTTGGTCGCACCTGCAATGAAGTGTTGCTAGACAAGCTTTTTTTGGGTTTTTTTTGTCTCCGATTACTGTCGGTATATTACACCGTTGAAATTATTAGAAATGTATTAAATTTCGCGAATAAATTTGAATTTATTGTCTAATATTATGTCTATGATAAAAAAATAGACATAGATCAATATTTATATATATACTACAGAATAATGGTAAGATTCTATAACTACAACTTGACCAAGTGAATAAATATACTGCAACTGTCTCATTACTGACCATTGGTTCTTTTAATGGTATCGTATATAATTGCCATACCATATGATAATCGACGTAATCAATAATATAGTAGCCTTTCTACAACTAAAATACACATGAATGAATGGAGATTTACACGATTAGATCATGTTAAATGTGCATGTGAAAACCGGTATAGGCAGCAGGTAATGGCGGTTATCTGCTAACCCTTGTACCGGTGGCAGAAGTAGTACTTTCACGTAGCTGTCGGGTGCATGTACCATGCCTTTCGACGAAGAGATGTTCTGATTACCCATTGCCAGAGTGCACACGTTGTCGAGTCCGCACGCCTGCAGTAGGTCAACGTTCAAGGTCGACTCCTCTTCATCGTAGTAGAGTCGTATCTGCACAAGAGTGTGTGTGTGTGTGTGAGTGTATGCATGTGGTAATGTGGGGACTGTATACGAACTAAAGTATTTGCAATGTAGGACTAGTACGTTATTATTAGTTAACGTACTAGTACGACTAGTAAGTTAACTGGTATGTTATTCCAATGGTTCGCTAATACGTATCAGCTCATGAACTACACTTGCAAAACCTATACGTTGGAAAACCTGCAGGTCTCCATAAACTCCCAGAGATTGAGGTCTGGTTTTCATTGATTTCTTGATTCCGGAAGATGCAAAAGGGTCCATTTGTTGTCGTCTGTCAGATTTTAATTGATCAGCCTCTCGTTGTTTCATATCCTATAGAAAATGTTATAGCTTTTATACGGGCAGGTGATATTGATTTACACTGTTCTCGATATACCATTCTATATATAATGTATTGAATAAGAACTGTGACATAATAACCTGTCTATCTTTTCGTACTTTTTGTATTCTTATTCCCTCTAATTCCCTAAATCTATTATCAGCAATTTTGCTTTGAGCAGCAGATTTCTATAAATAACGTAGATAGGTAATAATAATTAAAGTATCTGGTTAGTATACTTATTAATTCATTTCCAGTAGCAATACACCTGTACATATGACCTATACATATTATTAAAATGTTATTAAAAATGTAAATTATCATTCGACATTCGTGAAACTAACATCAGTTTTTTTTGTAATATCTTTTAAAGAACTTTTGATTGGTTTTTGTAATTCTATAAATTAAAATGAATGATATACATATAATATATATACATATATATATATATATATATATATATATATATATATATATATATATATATATATTATATATACATAAATAGTTTACCATATTATTTAATAACATTTGAATATAAATTTAATTAAAATATCGACATTTGATCATAATAGATGTGTGTGAGTGTGTATGTGTGTATGAGTGTATGTGTTGGTGTGAGTGTAATTATATATTTACTCTTGTAAATATGCGAAGAAAACTTTCAGATTAGAAAATTAACAATGAAAAAATGAGACTAAATTATAGTAAAGTAACTTTCATTTAAAGTTTAACTTTCGACAAAAACGTTTTTCTAAATTTTAATTGTTCTATTGGAATGAGAATTAGATTTACACAATTTAGAACTAATGTTAGTTCAGCCAAGTAGAGTTAAATATAGATTTTATTTTGAGCTATATATAACTACGATGATGATGATTGATTGGATATGGAAGAAAATCAGGACGTTTATGGGTCGGTTATTTAAGTGTCACACAATTAAGTTCAGTAAATAGATATATTTACAATTGAGAGTAGTACAATTATAGCAATAAGGTCTTATCGTGTATATGTTATAAACAAATCACAACATTTCATCGTGGTTAGATTACAAGTATGGTAGATGTATTATAGTATTGTTTATTGGGAGAAGATAGAATTATGAATGAGCTACATTGAATATTATACCTTTATATGTATTATGACATTTTAATATCATTAGCACATCGAGATAATTATATATTATATAATTGATGTTTCAATTACCCTTACCATACGTCATTAATCTATCTCTTATATAGCACTGTAACATATTATATAACATAGTATATTACTATGATATAGACTATACTATACTATAACATAGTATATTACTATAGAAGATAGAAGAGATTGTAGAACGGGTGTACTGGTCATTTAGTGCAGATTATAATATTAGAGTTAAGCGCTTCAAGATCACTAGATAGGTCACAGCATCTAGGAAATACCTATTTCACAGACCTTTAACATTATCGGCACTACTGCTCGATGAGCCCGTGTACAACAATTCGTCGCTATGCAAGGAAGAGTTCATAGATGGCAAATGCAAACATTGGTCCCGTGAATCGATGTCATTGCACAGGTCAGACAATCGATCTGTAACCAGGGTTGGCCGTTAGAGCTATTACAATAGGCGTAGAACATTCTCAATATAATTAGTAGTTATGTAGAATGTACCCAGAAACCTAATCAATGTGGTAGTAATTAACATAGTATTATTAATTGTGTACATTTTAATGAGCATTTAAAAATATATTCTAGAATATCATATTAAATTGGGAAAAATAATAAATTGTCCTAATTAACATTATATATATGTATGTATGTATATATACATATATATGCATACTACTACACATATACATATTTGCATATGTGTAGCTAATATTTGTAAGAATTTATTAAGCATATATTTTTAAGCATTTATATTAGAATTTATTTTTAATCTTAGTTATATTACCAATTTCAAAATATGTATTCTAAATTCTTTCTTGTACAATATATTAATGAATTAATAATATTAAAATGAATATATGATATTAAAATGAATTAGTAAAGTTCTTATTATTATAGAATTTAATACATATATGTATTAGTTATAAATTTACATTGTAGTAGAATTAATATAATATAACCAAATTCATCACTAATGGAGCCTAGATTTTCATAGTCGGAGTGAATTGGAGAATCTTCGATAGAACATATTGACGAGGCGGTTAATGAATTCTGAATTTCCATATTCTGCCTCGGAATTCTAAATACAAATTTAAGGTTTTTTATATGAACAATTTATAGTTCTAAAAAATTGACGATTATAATTTAAATGATCTAGAAATGAATAACTGTACGCCGTAACCGTACAGTGTACGGCGTACAGTGTATGCCGTACAGTGTACGGCGTACAGTGTACGGCGTACATTGTACGGAGTACATTGTACGGTTACGGCGTACACTGTACGGCGTACAGTGTACGGCGTACATTGTACGGTTACGGCGTACACTGTACGGCGTACACTGTGCGGCGTACACTGTACGGCATACACTGTACGCCGTACAGTGTACGGCGTACATTGTACGGCGTACATTGTACGACAACTAACTGTTTAACAACAAGCTCTAGCTCTCCGTTAATACATGGCGTATCATCTATAATGGATTTCACTCGTTCATAAGACTTTCCTGACAATGGAACACCATTCCACTCCAAAACTTGATCACCTTCAATATGACAATCACATATTAATCTTCAAAATATGAACTATCTCATATTTAAATAAACTACACATTTACAAAATTGATTCATATTATGATTAATCATAAATATATTATTTTACCTAGTTGCAATTCTCCGTGGAACTTATCAGAAAATGTACCAGGACTTATAGAACTAACTACTGCTCCTATTTCTGTAAAATAATGTTATATATATATGTTTATGTATGTATGTGTGTATGTGTCTGTGTAGGTGTATGTGTATGTGTATGTATGCGTATATGTATGTATGTATGTGTGAATGTGTGTGTATGTATGTGTGTATATGTGTGTGTGTGATTGTGTATATGAGAGTTTGTGTGTATATGTGTATTGCTATGTTAAATGTAATATAATTTATATTATATATATAAATATTTATATATATATTATAATATGCAATGTATATAAACAACTTGCTGACCATTGCTGAAACCAGTTGTTGTTGTTCTATCGTGACTCATTGTTGTCCCATCTGATATTCTTTTACCACCGATGATTCTGATTCCCATTTTATTGCCTATTTATTGATCATAATATTTATGACGTCTAATAAGTATTGTTATAACCATATAACGGAATATACAAACCGTACGGTACACATAGAACTGTACAACTATACTGTAATGCACGATTGATTGATATTAGTTTAACTGGTGTGTATTCATAAGGAATATCGTATATGTAGAGATACACCATATCATTCGTGGTATCATCTAGTCAAGGTTTATAATAACCAGGCTGATTGCATTTCATTTTGTCTCCGGCAATTAATATTCTTTTAGTCGGAAAATTATATTTCGATGATATAACGGATTCCTGGAACGTAAATAGAGTAGCCACACATATATATCCACGTGCAATGAATCATTTGTTCGAAGAACAATGATGATTTATATTTACTCGCGTATTTGTTTTTAAACACTCGGCGAAACAGCTAACCGTCTGCGCATGCGTGATTGGCCTTTGTTTAATCGTGGTTCCCCCTGTCATTAAGTCCTCGTCGGAATAGTCGGCATACAAATCATCCGTTGTGTTCGTATTTACGTAGAGTTTACTAGATGTCGTCTTGCGATAATCTGTTATGTGCGATTGCATGTTTTACCCGCGATCAAATGCGATTACTTTATATGTTATATATACCGTAATATTATATTATTTAAATACTAGTATATTAGTATGGATATATCCATATATTAGTATATATATACCCCAATAAATGTGTTACATGTAAGTTCTATACATATAAGTACACCAACGGATAGCCTTTATTAATTATATCTATAATCTGTATTATCTGTGACCCATCATATATATTTATATAATGTGTATTTAAAATGTATATTACTAACTTTGTTTTTCGCCTTTATGATATTTAGTTGCGGAAAGTTCGGCGTGAGCTATTATTGTTGGTACTGGTTCCGATGGTAGTGATTGGTGGACTGCTTTCATCTTCGGTTGTATGTCCAACAATGGCATTTCTAGAGCTCCGAAGTCCGAACACGGAGTTAAACTTGCTTCTGTAGATATCGGACTAGAGTCATGCATTACGTAATAGGTACCGTTTTGGTTCGTTAACCAAACTATCTAGGATGTATATATATTAGGTACCAAACTATCTAGGGTGATATATATTAGGTACCAAACTATCTAGGATGTATATATATTAGGTACCAAACTATCTAGGTTGATATATATTAGGTACCAAACTATCTAGGGTGATATATATTAGGTACCAAACTATCTAGGATGATATATATTAGGTACCAAACTATCTAGGATGTATATATATTAGGTACCAAACTATCTAGGATGTATATATATTAGGTACCAAACTATCTAGGGTGATATATATTAGGTACCAAACTATCTAGGATGTATATATATTAGGTACCAAACTATCTAGGGTGATATATATTAGGTACCAAACTATCTAGGATGTATATATATTAGGTACCAAACTATCTAGGATGTATATATATTAGGTACCAAACTATCTAGGGTGATATATATTAGGTACCAAACTATCTAGGATGATATATATTAAGTACCAAACTATCTAGGATGTATATATATTAGGTACCAAACTATCTAGGGTGATATATATTAGGTACCAAACTATCTAGGATGTATATATATTAGGTACCAAACTATCTAGGTTGATATATATTAGGTACCAAACTATCTAGGATGTATATATTAGGTACCAAACTATCTAGGATGTATATATTAGGTACCAAACTATCTAGGATGTATATATTAGGTACCAAACTATCTAGGATGTATATATTAGGTACCAAACTATCTAGGATGTATATATATTAGGTACCAAACTATCTAGGTTGATATATATTAGGTACCAAACTATCTGTATACATTTACTTACCATCGGAAATGACGTCGCCTTTTTTCAAATCGTTTATTAGCAATCGGTTACTGATCATTTCTTCGTAATTAGAATTATCTAATATTATAAAAAACATCTCAGTATGTTATTTCCTTATCATATTATTATCTTAAGACATTATAACGGTATAACTCTATTATAATTACCAAGAAATTAGTCAAGTTAATTAAAAGATATAGTTATGAATTCAGATAATTATTATAAATTCTGAATTAATGTTTAACACTAATATTATATATTTGATATTGTTGTGTAGAATATATTATTTTCAATATAATAAAAATTAATGTAATTAATACTTAAAGTTGTGTACCTCTCCTATCGTATCCGCAATCACTAGCCGCATAATTATGATGGTAACTCGCGGGGTTAAAGTTCATAGATGAGTGCCCACAATTCTCGTAACCAGTAGCAACACTATGGGGTCGATCGTAGAACCTGACGAGAGCGGATACGCCGTGCGTGGTATTCATGAATTATTATATATGTTTATTATATAGTATATTTTATATATATTTGATTATATAGTATGCATTCTTTATTATGTAAGCTATTAATATTCGCATGTAATAGTAAAATATCGCTGATGTGAAATGTATCCGATATAACTACCTCGAAAATAGCATAAATTAATGTAATCTAATATTAACTACTAACAATGCACTATTATGCAATACATATTCGTATATTAATTTGCAATTTTAACATGTATAGTCATTATACTAAACAATCGTGCATTACGCAATACCCTTCTATTAGTAGATCTAATTGTTATCTTTAATGGTATGACGCGCAGAAGGAACACGTACGGGGCACGCGTATCGGACTATAGTCCGTATACAGTATACAGTCCGCATACACGCGTAACCAGACGACGCCATTAAACATTAATGGAGCCGGTGTACGTCGGTGTACGCCGGTGTACGCCGGTGTACGTCGGTGTACGCCGGTGTACGTCGGTGTACGATGCTGTCAATACGTACAACTGTCTGTGTACGACACGCGTTGGCATTCCAATGCGCGAACAAAAGAGGCTACGAGAAATAAACATTAGTTTTTGACATTAGTTTTTGACACACCAGTTTTGACACCAGTTTTTTTTACCTGTTATCAATTTGCATTATTTTTATAATATATAATATACATATACATATATATATATATATATATATATATATGTATGCGTATATATATGTATATATATGTATGTATATATATACATATATATGTATATATATATATATATATATATATATATATATATATATGTATGCGTATATATATGTATATATATGTATGTATATATATACATATATATGTATATATATATATATATATATATATATATTAGCTAAAAAGGTTAGTATTTTTCTTTATATCTGGATATCTCATTCATTATTAAATTCTTTGACCAGTTCTATAATACAAGTAGCAGGGTTAACATATAATATGGCCAAACAGAGTTGACCGCGCAATGTCTTGTATTATTTGTAAACATGTATCATCATTTCTATAATGTCTTATTTTCTAGAAGGATACTGTCAATTACTGGCTGTCAATCACAATGATGAATATCATCAAGTTACCATGTATAATGTTAGACGGCCAATATGCACTACTATCCACTCCGTAATTAATATACAATTCTACAACGTCTCGACCTAGTGAAATATTAAATCATTCCATATTATAGTATACGTCTATAAACGTTATGTTATAGTATGGTGTAGTATCGATATATGGTTAGTGTACAATATATGTACAGTGTATATTGTACACTATATGTATATATACACTAAATATATTGTAACTTACAGATATGTTATAAATAATGTATTTACTAAATGATATATACGACATGGGAATTCATTAAATTACTTTTAAGTTTAAACTCCAAAATAAATTTTAAATAAGTTTCCTCAATAAATTATATGTAATTAAATTTGTATTAAATTTGTGATCTGTTGATACAAGAAAAAAATAAGAATGTTATTTAATACAAATGTTATGTAGGTTAACATATTTCTCTCTATATATATATATATATATATGCATGTGTGTGTGAGTGTGTGTTTACATTTTAATAATGTTTGCGTATTTTTAATATTTTACATTTTATTCACATTATTGCATAGCTTTCTGACTATCAACGAAATTCGTATTACTATTTTCATAAATATACACATACAATAGAATCATCGACACAATAGCCTATGATACATACCTATCATACTCTCTTGCGGTGACGTATTCAAAAGAACTGTAGGAGTTTTTATCGTAATCCGATTTGTATAGTTTCTTTTGATTGGAGAGCGACTGTCGTGGCATGGGGAAAGGGGCGTGGTCTGGTGCCCCGACGCCATCGTACATCTGATCGGATAGGGGCTTGATTATGCCAGCAGGAAAACATATATCCCGAACCTGTTCAAACCGGTGGAGCTCAAATGTAGTCATTTATAATAAATACAAATATAAAATTATTTCATACATATATATCATTATTTTATATGTGTCATCCTTTTTCTATTCTTTTGATATTCGTTATATATTATTTTTCTCTGTGTATTTTGTCTTATCTATATATATATATATATTAACTATAGGTAACACGTTAACATAAATATTATATAATATGACCTCGTTTTCTACGTCCACTCGATGTTCGATCTTTTTTCTATTTTGGTCGATAGATCTAAATCTATTATTTCGTCTCACTTGGTTCATTATCAACGGAATGGCAGATTCCGATCTGTACGATTTGAAATAGCTTACAGATTAGTTTCTATTAGTGTAATTTTAAAATATAATTAATCATAATATTTTAAACCCTATTAAATATATATAGAGTATATATATAAGATTTGCTTATAGGTATTTAAATAAATCCAACAAAACCTGCTGGGTATGATTTTCTGATTCCCGGTGTAACAATGTAAAAGTTCAGATGATTTTGATATATTTGTATTGTTATCTGTACAAATGAATCATTTAAGTTGCTGTTCAAATGGATCCATTGTGGTATAATTACTAATATGTGTTATGTGAAAAACATTCAGTTATTGTAAATGAGGTATTCGTAGTATTCATAAAAGATATTATATATTGATAAATATATATATTCATATATTCATATAAGGTACAACCATTACTAATACTTGTTTATAAATCTGCTAATAAGTGAAATTAATACATATAAAATTGTATTATTATCGTAATATGCATACGAGAAAACAAATGCTTATCATCGACTCAACGATTGACGTATAAATAGAATTCTAACACCTACACAATAAGATATCTGGACGACTAACTAAATGCGTATTGTTGTTTTGCGTTGTGCAAAGTGTGTTGCCTGCTGTATGAGGGCGTGTTCATCGCGCAAGGCTTAGTCATGTAGTTCGACGTAATGTCGTCGGTGGAGTCCGCTACGTATTCGCCCGGAGGCGTTGCGTAACGAGACGTCGACGATTTCGCTATTCCGTCTAAGCCGCTACCGACGCCGCCGTCCAGGCACGCGTAAATGGAACCGGTCGAAACTAAATCTCCCTTGCTGTTGATGTAACGCATAGCCGGATACGACGGGTCAATCGGTGCCGTGGCACCGCTACCGCCGATGTGTGCTGGTATTGTGTACTTAGTGGCGCAGGAAGCGACTCTATCCAACACCGGATACCTATACCTCTGCCTCAACGCGTCGCGTTTACTCTGGCTCAGGTCTGCAAGGTCACTCGAGGTCAACTCGTGGAAACTGTATTACATCTCACTCATTTCGAATATCAACCGATAATAATGGTGCTAATTATAATATCTAATTATAATGCTAATTATATAGTTAATGAGCTAAGAGTCTATATATAGTTTATTCAATAGAATAGTTTCTGTAAGTATTAACTATAATAATTATTATTATTATACTCAATGAATGTCAGTTTAATAACCTTCTTGGTAAATTGAATGTAGTGATGGATCAGAAATTTGTCTTCTATGACTAAATCCGGATTTATTTAATATTGGACTCATGGGCTGTTCATGAAATGCAAGAATATATTTTTATAAATTGAAAGCTATTATATACAATCATTTAAATTGAGATTTGTATTTGAAAATTAAATAACAATTATTATAAACCTATTTAAAAATTAAATGTACATTTATGTTATATAACGACAGCAACGATTACCAAAACATAATTATTAATAACATATTGATTGAACTTATTGCTAATGTAGAAAAATGAAATATATAATTTTACTAAATAATATAATAGTAATATACAAAAAAGAAACCAGTAACGTTATGTTAGTTAATTAGTTATAAAATTTAAGAACAAATATATATAGATTTTTATTTAAAATATATTATATTCATTTACATTTCAAATGATTATATATATATAACTGTGTATACAAATTTCTTATAATAACATCATTTGGTGTATATATATCTGGAATAAACTTGTGGTGATATCGATACCCTATAGGTAAATTAATAGAAGTTTTTACTAAATAAATCCTCAAGAAAGTTAATAGTTGAATACACTCTGTAGAGTGTATATATAGCATCTATAGCATCCAAATATAATCTTATCGACCATAAGTGAAATTATTACTCCAATAGCTATATCAATGGTACTCCAGAATTTATGAATCAGTCGTGACGGTAACACAAAGCTAAGATTTTAAAAGAGCAGATGGAAAAGCAATTGGTTACACCGAAGTAAAATAAACAGAAACCAATGAAAAACCGAAAAGATTATTAGAAAATCAAATATAAAATAATCAACGATCATCAGATTGAAGAATCCAATGTTAATATTTCTATATTATGGAAATAAGTATTCGAATGAAACAAAAACATATTCGTCTACTTTTTAAAAATAAACAATAAGCTTAAAACAATTCGAAAACTTTCTCGGGTTCTAATAAACTTGAATAATTGAATCATAATAGAACACTATAAAATAATAAATTAATCCACATCATATTAAATGCAGTTTATAGAATTGTGATTACCTCTAAATTAGAGCTTAATAAATTCTATAAAAAGGACAACATAAATAATCCATACAATTTCCAATTTTTCAATTGATAATAATGTTGTAATAACCTGCTTAACTAACAATTTAACTAACAATGTTAATACTAACAACACACTTGGTTATTTATTCTAAACAGAATTTTGAATTTAATTTTACAATATAATGATGAACTTCATATTATTTCATTACAAATAAAAGAATACAAATATACCTTGTTTTCTAATATATATGAAATCCTATTCTAAGTGGATAAGTTTTCAAATTAACTCCGCATTTATTAAACCGAATGCCACTCTATTGATCTCATTATAAATACATGAATCCCTTAGAATTTATATCCTTCCATCATTATATAATAAAAAGAGTGTATTATTTACAAAATAGACATCTAGATGTTACAAATGTAACCCAGCTGGATTACATTTGTGGAGTATAATGCGTTATCTGGCTATATTAATATATCCGATAAAATGATCTAAAGATTATTTATAGAGTTTTTGTTATCTACAGATAAGATATATCCTAACAAGTCCGCACTTAATGCTTATCAGTTATAATATGGTCTACATTTCTCAGAAAATAAGGTAATATAACTACGCGCTATAACATTCAAACCAATAATATACATACTTTAATCTCATCTTAAATAAATCGTATAGTCTATCTTTAATGCCTGGAATATGAGAATAGGGCCATACTTGACTCAATACTAACTAAGAACTTCCTCTGTTCATTTGGTAGATCCAGACAACAAATATGATTTGATGTTTTTATCATCCTACATTTAGCGATGCATGCCAAAATATATGCCGTAGTTAAACTTACCGAAACAAACATACACCGATTATACCAATAAGGTATATATATATATATATATATATATATATATATATATATATGACTAACGTAAGAAGAGGAAAAGTTGTTATGCTGAGGTTGTTTATGTTTTCTCCGAGTTGCAAGTTCAAGTTCCATCTGCCGAAATTCTGTTGCGTCATCTATTCGTAATCTACGGCCTAGTTAACATTCATAATTGATAAAAACGTTATATAATCTCGTTAATATCTTCATTTCGTAGAAAAATAATGAAACAAACTCTAGATAATATACGCAAATTATACATATGGCTATAGCCACAATGTAGTACAGATATATATATATATATATATATATATATATATATATATATATCTAAGTGCATACAACCTGCAGTTGTGATCTGTATTTCCTCTTTTAACCGTTGTTTCAATAGCTTTATCTGCATGGGCACCACGACTCCACCCTTGACCACTACGCTCTGGTTTCCCAGCCCTTTCGACGAGTTGCTAGGGAATAATACATTGTAAAGGAACCAGATTATTGTTATAGAAATATATTATAGACAAAACTATTTTTCCTCCATTCAGGTAATCAAAGTGACTTTAAACAGATATTTTATATTATTATCAGAATATTAGGTTATATAACAAAGAGTAGATTTATCGGAATTATGTAATTATAATAAACGCAATATTGTTAAATGTATTCAAATACATAGATTAGAAATTACCTAAAAGCACAGAGTTTCATCGACATTTTCTTGATCTTTGTTGTCGTGTCACTTGAATCGATAGTGGGCACTTCCGGAAGACGATTCGCGGGTTTATCGGATTTCCTGTTACGAGCCTTAATTAACTCTTGGCGCTCTCGCAGACATTTTCGAAGGTACTCTTTCTCTTCATCCTCGTCGCTAGGTGGAGCTGGTAGTTTTCGACGAACGCGTTGATTCTCTTCCACGCTTCCGGCAGCGGTGTATGCAACTTGGGTCACGACAGGCGCAGAGGTCAAATGTGATGACGAGACACCATGTAGATTGTTATGCAATAGCGAACTGTAAATAAAATAAAAGTATATCGTACATTATATAGAGATTATTAAATTAATGTACTAACGAGAGCTAAAGAAAAAGTAAAAATTATACTTGAGCTAATGCTATATTTATAGATAAAGCTATATATTCTATATATAACAAATATATAGCAAAAACTAAATATAAAAATAAATCTAAAGATATATTTAAGTCGAAATATAAATCTAAATTTAAATCTATAGATAAGTCTAAGGATATAGTTATTATTAAATATACAGCTAAATCTAAAGATATATAAATAGCTAAATCTGTAGACAATGTATCACACTAAATAACTATTATCAAAAATTACTTACAGATGATTAGGTATTTTGGACTATTATGCTATAATATAATAAATTCAGCAGATTATGTAATAATATAGACTATTAATGAGGTAACTCATCCCATATTACCTTTTATTTTCCGTAAGCATATTTCCCGTTACTCCCTTGTTATATATGTCACATTTCGACGTCATCTGTAGAAATATCGAAGAGTATTTAAAATAGTGATACGCAGTAGATTAATAACGCTACAGCGATGATAATTGATACCCCGACGCGATTGTTATATCGACGACACCACGCAAATGTGGCGATGATCCCTATTGTTATGAACAGCTGACCTGTAGCGATGACACGATGTCAGCGGAATTGCTGAGCGATGTCAACTGGGCTGTATCATTAGCCACGGTGGCGGCGAAAGCAGCCAAATTCACAGATTCCAGGGAGATGTTCGTATCGCTTTCGTCGGTTGAACACGACGAGTAGGCGTGGCCGGGAGTGGAAAGGTGGGCGTGGCCGTCGAAGGGAGGAACCATCGCGACGTCTGCGGCGGCGAAATCGAAACACGCGGGGAGTTCGTCGGGAAGGTGTGCGTTGTACCGTGACGTAGGGGAGTAGGGAGGTGTACGAGACTCCACGCAGTACCTGGTAATAAGTGGGGGCGTGGCTTGCGATGTAGGGTAGTGAGGGCTAGTACTTGGTAACGTGTAGTACCTAGTTTAACGTAGTTTTTATTAGTAATTAGGAGTGTGAGTTAGAAGCGGATTCAAGAAGGTAAGCCGCAATTCACATTCCATAGATTCCACATCTTATATGCTACATTACATAGGCACATTATACAATACTTATTTTACATTGTATTTATCTTCACGTATTATTGATATCTCATTAATCATTATAGGAAATCGTTGTTATATATAACTGTATATAATTGTATATTGTGAAAATGATCGATTTATCAATACATATCACTCAAGGTAACACTCATACAGTTATTTTCTTTATCGCGTACAACGGCTTTAGCATATATTATGATAGGTACTAATGATCTAAACAGAATATAACTACTACCTAAGTAATGACGTTAATTACTACCCGTAGATTAGCCATGTAGATATAGTTCACATACGTATAGATATAAACTTATATAAACTGATCTTACCTCGTCCAACTGGGACTCCTGGGGGGCGAGAATTTTGACAAGCATTTATCTGAAGTCGGTGACATCAGATTACCAGGCACCACGGGATGAGTGGAGTGGATGTAACTCATCGTAGCTTCGGCGACCAAGGCGGCGTTGGCGATGGCTTTAGCGCGTTCCATATTTGTCTTGACCACACCGGATGCACTGCTTAGATCCAAACCTATGTTGGCGGATCTACTATTAGTGCATAATTGAAAATTAATTTAAATATATTCTAATTTAGGAATCAAAGTACAAGCCCATAACATAATGACAGTGGTAGAATATTTAAATATTAGTATACAATTTATAATAATAAAATTAGATAATCTAAAATGAATATATATATATATAGTATATATATATATAGTATATATATATATATATATATATATATATATATATATATATATATATATATATATATATATATATATATATATATATAGTATATATATATATATATTAAACTATTAAATTAGTATTTTTTGATGATTTTAACATTACCGGTTATAGGTTTCCTTGTCCATTCATGAGTTTTATTATCCGTATCGTTTGGAAACTGCAAAGAAGAAGGAAATAGATTAGTCCGATAGTCTGATAGGGTTTATTACGAGGTGATTAATAGCGCGTAACACGATAACAATAGAACATTGAAACTACGGACACTTACGTCGGGAACACCGGAAACGTCGATTGTTCTCTGACGAATGTTCTCAAGGGAATCTTCTTCCTTCACATTACATAAGCAGTCCTGCGTGTACGTTATACGATATACGCTATACGGTGAACACCATAGGTTGTACTGTGTACGGTGTACGATGTGCAGTGTACTGTGTACATTGTACTGTATACAGTGTACGATGTACAGTGTAATATGTACTTTGTACAGTGTACTGTGTACGATGTACAGTGTACGATGTACAGTGTACGATGTACAGTGTACGATGTACAGTGTACGATGTACAGTGTACGATGTACAGTGTACGATGTACAGTGTACGATGTACAGTGTACGATGTACAGTGTACGACGTACAGTGTACGATGTACAGTGTACGATGTACAGTGTACGATGTACAGTGTACGATGTACAGTGTACGATGTACAGTGTACGATGTACAGTGTACGATGTACAGTGTACGATGTACAGTGTACGATGTACAGTGTACGATGTACAGTGTACGATGTACTGTGTACGATGTACAGTGTACGATGTACAGTGTACGATGTACAGTGTACGATGTACAGTGTACGATGTACAGTGTACGATGTACAGTGTACGATGTACAGTGTACGATGTACAGTGTACGATGTACAGTGTACGATGTACAGTGTAGGATGTACAGTGTACGATGTACAGTGTACGATGTACAGTGTACGATGTACAGTGTACGATGTACAGTGTACGATGTACAGTGTACGATGTACGGTGTAGTTTGTACTGTGTACTGTGTACATTATACGGTGTACTGTGTAGTGTGCATAGTTTACATAATTAATATTGCATATGTTATACATTGACGATCATGAAGATTTATTGAAATTATCAATTCTATTATTTGTATTCATGTATGAGTATAACAATAGTGATATTATTTGATTGATTTAAATATTTCTTTTATGCAAATATCATACAAATATATATATCGATAATACAAATTTATACGATATTCAAAGCATATAATACATTGTCGAGTTTATAATATATCCTAATATGCTGTATACACATACTTCATAGTCTATTATGTTATATACCTTAGAATATACCAAGAACCCTATAAGAACACCATAATACTTATCTGTATACATATACAGATATTGTCATGTATTCCAATGTGCATTGTATAGTGTGCAATGTATATAATTATTATACGATATGCACTATAAATCTATATATACGAACATAAGTTATATTCTTTATGTACGAACCTGAAGTGAAGCGGTTCTGGTCATTGATCTCAAACCGGAACTACCGGATGCACCTAAAGAATTACTCATCGCCGACTCCTGAAATCCAGAGAGAATCGGAATCTGCTTCGAGGCGGGGACAACAATGGAGGAGGAGGAGGTGCATCCGCCGAGGATGCTTAAATCGCCGGTGGACCTCGAATCGTACCCGGAAGTAGTCGCGATCGCGCCATTAACGGACTCGTAGTCGTAGTCGACCATCGTGTAATCGTCGGCGCGGAACGAAGTCGCCTTCTTCGAGTTCTCCGCGACACGTACTAGTTCCGGTAGCTCGTAGGACAGGGGAGACGTTCTACGGGTCACGTGACTATTCGACGGGGAAGTGTAGCTGTCGATGGTTCCGAACTCGCTGGCCACGCCCACATTGCGGTCGGTGTCCAGGCACCCCGCCGCGCCTACGCTACGGTTCTGGTGTCTGTCTATGCTCGTCGTCGACGGAGGCGTGGCGATGCGTGCGTTCTGCAGAACGCCGGGCGCGATAACGATGGGCGTGGTCTCGGATTTCGAGGGTCCGCCCCTCGCCTCATCCCTACTCGAGTACGCACGTGATATCGAGTCTATGGTTAGTTTGGAGGGAGTGTGGTCTTCCGCTCGTTGTTTGATGTTTTCGAAGACCAGACACGATCTCTGTCCATCTCCGAATACCGGAACCACTGGAAAGTCGGTAATGGGCGTGGTTTGTCGTTTCGCGTTATTATTTTTATATTTGTCGGTGGTTGCGATATTACCTGATTTGAAGATAGTTTCGGAATCTGAATCTGAATTAACGGCAATATCGCTATCGGTTTTATCAACGCTAATATCACTACACATATTACTGCAGGTATTTGCAAATGAGTTGGAGTGTTTACTTTTAATGGCTTTACTATTTTCAATATGCGTGGCATTATTAATAATTTCAACTGCATAATCCTTTGTAATCGAGGCGGTAACGCTATGTGGGGGTTTCTGGGGCTCGAAGACGTTACGGGATATGGCGAGAGACGTGGCGGAGGCGGTGGGCCCGATAGCCTCGTGATTAGGGGCGTGGCTATCCCGGGCGAGCTGTTCGTACATGGTAGCTTTGTTGGCGAGGATGGCGTTCAAGTGACGCGTTGCGGCGTCTAACTTGGTGTCGACTTGAGTGGCCGTTATTGGCTGCGATGGTTCGCAGAAGTTCTGAGGAGAAGCGCCCGTATGGTTCGTATCGTTAGCCTGTGTCAATGCCGCTTGAACGCCGAGTACGTACTCCTCGCCCACTACATCTGGAGCTCGACTCAACGACTCGGTCCACAGTAGTTGTTCGGGTGTCGCTCTATCCACGCCCCGGATGTTATCTTCGCGTTCGCCGCCAAGTTTAGCGGTGCCGCCAACGGTATTGGTTTCGCTGCCCTCCGGCGGCGTCTGCGTCGATATCTGCGCCGGTGTCTGCGTCGGCGTCAATGTCGGAGTGAACTGCTGGTAAAATATCACAGGTTTAGGTGGTTCGTATCCAGGTAGCGATACTTCGCCCGCCGTTGCTTTGTTGCAAACTGTACTGCCCACTACTCCGGGTAAACAGGACGTACTGTCGTACTTGTAACCTGCCCACGCATACTCGTCTTCTTCGCCGTCCGTTTTCTGGTCATCGTCTCTCCATTGTTTGTTTAGTCGGAACGACGCGGCAGCCCTGGGCAACTCGCTTTTTTGGCAGCTGTTGAGTGTCGTTTCAATAGGACTATACGATTCGGGAGTTTCTGAAAGGTCATCGAGTTCTTCTTCTTTAGTTAGTGCCTCGTTGCCCGCATCTTTATATAAATGCTCCGAAATGTTTTGGTCGCAAAATCTCTCCGAATATAACTTATTGCATGACTGGGTTAATGAATGTTCGGCTGTTGACGAACATGTGTCTGGTGTGTCTGATTGTCCTATTTCTATTCCTGTTTTGGAGCTAGAATGTATCATTACTTCTTTGGATTCACTATTATTAATATACGAGCTCTCTTCGACGATATTAAATAGGTGTTGTTGTTGTTGTTGTTGTTGTTGTTGTTGTTGTTGTTGTTGTTGTTGTTGTTGTTTCTGTTCTAAAATTTGTGGTGTAATAGTATCATTCCCGCTCTCGTGCGAAAAGCGTTCGATATAGTCGTTAGCATCAAAGTTACTTTGATATATGAACCTATCGTCGTCTTCGTCGTCATTCTTGGTCGGCTGCATCCATTGTTGATTTGTAGAGTAGTCCTCGCGCGTATTCGTAGTATTGCGAATTTCATGCGGCTGTGGAGAATAGCACGTCTCCGATGTGAGTCCATACGAATCCGAGGCATTACGAGTAGGCCAATTTTCATTATCAACGTTATTCTCTGCAAATGACTTCTCTTTGTCTAACGATGCGGAACGGGTACCGGTTAGCGAGATATCCAGGGGTGCGATACAATGGCGGGCCATGGTGCTCTTCATTTCCGCATCCGCAAAACTTTCGCGGTCATTGTGGAACAGCATGTTTTCCATATCGAAGGACGCGTTACGCGTCTCGGCGATCATCTTCCCCTGGTTTTCTTTGAGGCAGTCCAGCGAACTGCGTCGTTTCATCGGGTCGTAGGCTATATAGTTAACCGTGGGCAGAAACTCTACAGCTCCGGACCCGCCTTCCGCTGCATTGTTACGTCTAAACTGCCGCGAAATCTCGCCAGGGGGTACGGGTGGAGGTGGATAAGTCGAACGGTCGATACCTCGGAATACGGCCGACGGCGAAATTGGAGGCAGATTCGGATCCACGTCGTCGACAGCCGTGCGGTCCACTTCCACTTCCCCGGACCCGAGTTTCCCTTGGATCTCCTCCACGAAATCACTGATATCTCGGCCATTGTCGGATGTTCCGGCGCGGAACGCGTTCGACAAACTGTCATATTCGTTCGTATCGACTTCGTTGTTGACGTACGAGGGTGAGTTTCGAGGTTCGTTCGGTCCCTCGAATAATTTTCTTTCGTCGAACTGTGCAACCGAGGCAGTTCGATCTAGTTTTGGGGAAATGTCGGGGGCTATACACTCGTCCGTTGTTTTATTATTAGCGTTGACCGATAGGCCGAGTTCTTTCAAGGAAACAATTGGTTCTACGATATAATTGTTTTCCGAATAATCGGTGGCGTTATGCTGGTCGTTGGTATAATGGTCGGTGGAGTGGTAAACGGAATGGTCAGTGGACTGGTATTCGGAGAGGTTGTCGGAGAGGTTGTCGGAGTGATCGATAGAGTGGTCGACGGTATAGTAGTCGGTGGGGCCGTATTCATATGAGTAGTTGTCCTCACCGTTTGGTGTGTTGTAATTAGAATTCGAAGTACCGTGTTTTCCGATGTCTTTAGACAGTTCGGACGTATCATACGGTTTGGTAGAGCAGGTATCGGATTCATATGAATCATTCGTCTTGTACGGATAATCGGTATAAGGTGATAAAGGTATATCATGTACGTTTTTACTCTCGCGAGTTACGTTATCTTCAGAAATTCTTGAATTCATTCCACACGTCCCTCTCTCAACAGCTAAAGGATATGATTTAAAGGAACGTTTGTCTCTACTGGTTGGTAGCGGCTCTTTATCTACACGTGTCTCGTTAACCGCCGGATACGGATCCGTTATAATTGTATGCGTTTTATATATCGGGCGAGGTTCGTCATCAACTGGAACGGTGTTTTCGGGGCGTTGCGTGTAGACTTCGAGGTTCGATGTGGCGACTTGGTCGTAGCCTGGTCGTTCTACGTGGCGGAAGTCGCCGTACTCCTGTTGTATGCGTACGGCCAGCGAACTGATGCTCTCTTCGGACCCCTTGTCGTCGGCGTAATCGGCTGACAGCGAATTTTCCATATTCCTTTGTTCTATTTCGGCTCGAGCGAAATCAACGCTACGCGAAGTTATTTGCACTTGCGGTTCGCACGAGTAAGTATTGTTGTCCAGGCTATGAGGTCTAGCAGTATCGCCGATGTAAGGTACCCTCCGACTCTCGCACGACGTCGTCCTGCGCACGGCTCGCGGTTTTCTGTTCGTCGGTAGTTGGCGTTGCTGGTGGGGTTGCTGTTTGCCCTCGGAGCTGGTAACTTGCTGGTACCGGAAATGGTCAGCTACAACAATTAACGAGAAATTATGACTTGATTTGAAGAATTATTTAGATTAAATTTATACAAATTTAATAATCTAATTTTGACAATGGTTATAAATGTTTAGCCTATTACTACTATATACAGTACTTAACTATAGTTATATAGTATTGTTACTATGGTACCTGATGCATCTTCTATTGTCAACGATAGTCTGGCTGACGATGGTAATAATTTTCTAATGCATTCTCTACATAAAAAATCCTGAATAATGAACACTCTATTAATTAATTAATATATATATATATATATATATATATATATATATATATATTATCTCCTTCAATAAATATATATGATATAACAACAAATAACATTAATATTCATTTGAGGAATTATATATAATTAATTTTAAATTATCTGAAATATCAATTTGGTATTCAAGTACACGTAAAGTATAATATACATTATAATATGTTATATGGTAATAAAATATGCACATATGAAGTTTTAAATATTATTTTTAATATTCATTTAACATAGCTAATTTATAACAACATTTATTTTATTAATATTAAATCTTTTATATTATATATAAAAAATAATCCTTTATATTATATGTTAAAATATATTTTATATATATATATATATATATATATATTATATATTATATTATATATTACATTATATATATATATATTATATATAATCTGAAGATTGTTATAGTATTTTTTAATACAAAGGGTTAGTTACTTATTTTTTATAAATAAATAAACATGATTATTTAGATTTATAAAAGTTTCATTACAATAATTTTCATTATTGAACATATCTATATGTATACATTTATGATAGTTTTATTTAATTATATTTACTTATAATATATTATAATACAAAATAATTTTCCCATCTAGTAAATAACTTAGTATACTTATTATTTAAATTTTGTGATATATAAATAAATTATATTAATTTTTAATACAAAGTAAATATATTTGATAAGTTGTTTTTAAAAATATTTATTTTTATAAATATCTATTGAATATAATTATATTCTGTAACTTTACATTTATATTGTATTTTAAAACAATAGCATTATGATTACTGGAAAGTAAAACAATGGTATATCGATATTGATTAATAATAATGGGTCATCAGCGAGAAATTTAAATAATTTCATTTTTTACTTAACATAATTTCTTATCATTAATTTTGATTTTACTAATTTTACACTATGTTTTTTGGATATTTGCTGGATTAGTAATCCAGCAAATACAGTGATGTAATACATTTGGTAAAGTCCTTTAATATAACTACGAAATCAAAAATAGTTAAAAAATTATTAAATTTCCCGGATGTATTTCTAGGATATCTATACATATAAAAAATATATATTTAACTATATATATATATATATATATATATATATATTTATATATATATATATATATATATATATATATGTGTGTGTGTGTGTGCGTGTGCGTGTGCGTGTGTGTGTGTATTTGGGTATATTCATCATATCAATGATTTAAGATTAATTTAATATTGTAACCAAAATAAATAACAACATGAAATTATAAAATTATTGTATGGGGACTATTTTATTTGTAATTATATGCTAACAAAATATTATAAAATATAACAAATATAACGGAATATTAGTAATAAATCATACAATTATTATGATATAAAAAGATTTCTGTGAAATTTAAATATATTATTATATTGTATTAATACATTATATTCATACGTGGATATATTTAGGGCATGTTATTTATAATAATGTAAATATTGACATTGTATACACATGTAATTTTCTACACAACATAATTTATTATTTACAATGTATTTTATTAGTGTAATCCATATTTTATAAATTATATAATAATTATATAATTACTGGAATATATGAGAATATATTAAATTATAATACATATTTATCATAATTTATATATTTTTTAATTATAGTCATCGGAGAAAAAATATATTAACTATATATATTAGTGTATTTTATGATGATCCACTTTACGATATATGCAATTATAGTAATTATTAATTACATTTGCAATATATAATTTTAAAACAGAATATATTTATATTTTTAAAATCGTATTTACTATTCATAATTGGCGTGTTTGGATGTATGACAGCTAGATATGCATAATACATATTAATGGATAAATATGAATTAATTATACAAACACCCGATAACCATTATTAATTTCGCAAGGAAATACCACATATTATTTATTATTTATTATTTTGTATAGTATTATTGATCTTGTCAAACTATACATAAATATGAATATATTAAATCGCAGAAATTATTCCATATAATTTAATTTTTTGTGGTTTACTTCAACAGAAAACATACGCACTATTTTAATGTGTTGTTATATAATAAAAGAGAAAATATATTTTATTTGTATTTAAATTATATTATAATATATTTTTTAAAATTAATAAGAATTTATAATAGATACGACATAAAAAGACAACGGTGTTATGCATATATAATTAATATTAATATTATGCATATATAATTGATGTCGTAACTAGATCACAGCATAATATAAATCATATCCCCGACTAGTATAATAAAACCATATGATATACATTACACTCGTATTTAATAATCAGTGTATTAATACGCTGCCGATTGTCAAATATAAACTCTATTATAAATATTTTAACTACTTTATATACCAAACTAAATAGAACACTACAGTAGTAATATAGTAGGTACACATACATAATGTACGATATTATTTAATAATACAATGATACATGAGGGTTTTTGATATGTAATAGTTAATAACTATATTTATATTATTACATATAATATGATGTAATATTACTCATATATATTATTCACCAACAATGTGTCGATAACGTCCATGGTATTAAGTTGTAGTAACATCGCTAACCTCTATACCCGTACTCTCTACATTACAGCAACCACATTCTTCACATACGTAACGTTCACAAGCCTCACACATGGTCATGCCAGGTCCACTGTCCATTCCGCCCTGAGGGACGATTATAGAATTAATAAACGACGATACGAAGAAACGTTATTTGTTATATCCTATCACTATAGTCGAATATAGAAAATGAAAACGCAGTAAACATATTAATATTATTATTAAATGAAATATTTAAAATATAATTTTTTTTTACATATGTTCAATATAGATGTAATATATTATTATCTTTTTACAAAATATTCACCTGGCATCTTTATTGAGAAGCTTTCTTGGTTTTGTAAAAACAATATAGTTTTAATATAAATAAATAGCTATATATGGATATATGACCAAAAACATTCATTTTATTTTTGATTTTGTTGTTGTATTATAATAGAGTAATTATATATTATTTGTATTAAAACTATAATATGTTTATTTTGTACTTAAATAATTAAATAAGTTTATATAATAGTTATATAATCTGATTTCTTGGGTGCTATAAATTCATATCTATGGCTATTTATATATATATATATATATATATATATATATATATTTATATATATATATATGTATGTATATACACATATATGTTATGGTATAATGCATATTATACATTATATAATAATGAACTATTATGTATACCAAATAATCTAGATTATGTGACTGTCATAAATTATTAAATCATTGTTTTAAATAAAATATTATTATAATCTAATACGAATAAAATATATTTTCTATTTTTGATACAATAAAAAAGCAAAAATTACATAGATGGTTTATTGGTTATATCATTTTAGATGTTTTGTTATATTATAAAATATTAAAAAATATATTTTATTTGCATTACAAGTATATTATATTTATTTACATTCAATAATTTATAAATAATATTTAGGATAATAATATAATATAGCATAATAGTTACATTATATTGTTTCTTAGGTAACTATCAAATTTATCATATGTATTTGAAAATAATATGTAAAATAATATGTAATTATAATCTATATATATATAAAGTACTTATCTTAATAGATTGTTTATAATTGAATGTGCATTGTGCAATGCACATATTAAATTACCACTAATCTAAGGGTAGGAAAAAATTAGAATTTTTAAAAATCGTATTCCTACTTGAAAATTTCTTTTAAGTTGAAAATATATATTGAAAATAATACCTATAGGTAAATCTTCGAAAAATTTCTAAATTTGAAATATCGAACGAATGTTACGATAATCATATTATGTGAAAACATGTAAGAATATATCTAAGAGCGAAAGAATCATCGAATAAGTGTACACGAATAAACGTTTCGATTTTAGCAAAAAATTAAATCACATTATAACATATTTCCAGCCCAACTACATTTGTCTAACTTGTATTCCGGGAATAGATTCGGAACACTCTAATTAACTATGGAATTCGATATAACAAATAACGAAAAAAATAGATTTTAGAAATCGCCAAAATTAAAATTTCAAACTATTTTCCATTTTTAAAATACTTTTTTCGAAATAAATGTAACAATTACGAATTTCCAGTGTATTTAAAAAATATCAGATAATTCATTAGCGTATTTAGCCAAACTTATTTATATCATAACGATTGCATGGGCATTGGCCAGATAGGCTGTGAACTGTGTGTGCTATATTGTTTACAATTAATTGTATTTTTATAAATAAAATATATAAAATAATAAAATATAAATAAATAAAATCTACATCGAGATCAAAGAATATCTAAAACATTAAATTTATAACATATTTGAAAATATCTGTGAATAACAAATAAATGCAATATCGAAATTAATTTAATATCTATATAATTTAAATAAATCATATATGAACAACAAAGACATTATAAAAATAATTATTTGTAATCAATGAAGCACAGTTCACTGCCTATCTATCCAATGTCTTCATAAACTTATTTGTAAACAATTTATAACGTTTCACAGCTACATATCTAGCCAATATCGAAATACGTTTTAATATTATTGTTTTAATCACCTGTCAATCAACCTATTTCCAACGATTTCTTATTAGCGTAGATTCTACTCCATAGACATTTTATATGATAAAACTCGATATAGATTATTGTATAACACACACATTAGACTATTTATACTCATTAGCATTATGTCATAATTATATTATTACATTATTCTCTTATGCTATTAAAATTTCTAAATGTAAAATTTCGAATTTCACAAATTAACTTGTAAAGTTTATAAATTGTACAGCCTACTATATATGCGATGGTGCAATGCTATGCAAATGATGAGCGAATCGAGTCTAATCCACACCATGTACTATATATGAACTGCCTTATGCTTCATTCTATATTACTACCCAATTGAAAAACAACATTTTTACATTTTTTATAATCATTACTGACCTTGTCACACAGTGGACACAATTCATCGCAATCATCATACGAGTCTACCTCATCTTCATAGGATACATCGCTGGCCGATTCATCTTCATCGGAACGTCGCGGTATTGCGGTATTTCGAACTGTAGCAGTTAGGCTAGCCTGTTGCTGGATGTGGCAGGGCACGACGCAAGTAAGACTGGACCGCTGTCTGGGTTGGTGTTGCAGGCGATGCACCGAGTCTGAATTGTCGGCGTCGTCGTGGCGCTGCGGTATTGTTTCAGGTACGCAACTGGTCAACGGGGCTGGACATGTACTCCGGTCCACTTCGGGGAACTCCCTGCTACGCCTTCGAGTGGCGTTAGGCACGCATTTCTCTTTGGTTTCCGGTTCTATTGTCCCGATAGCCGGATCATATTGCATTGTTTTATCTGCATCCTCAACTATACCTACGAACGGGTGTTCGTCATCGAAATGGCGCTGCTTGTCGGTACACATCTCACTCCCGCTGGACCTATTCCTAGGCTCCACGGTAACGGGTAGTCGATCTGGCCTCGTTTGTATTGCGGGAATTTCGTGGTTCGCGAAGTCAACGGTTTCCCCGCCGACGTTTGCGTTTCCGTACGCCGTTTCTCCGCTAGAGGTGCTAGTGGTGGCGTCGGCTCCAGATTCACCGGAACTGGTGCTGTAGTCGGACCCTAGAGACGCCCTGCGATGCCAAGCCGTTATGGATATGTCGATTGCGGGCGCGTCTCGCGTGGCAGGTGTCGGATCACGTACGGTTACTTGCGGCGGCTGTCTGTCGTTCATATCGGACGATGAAGACGGTTCGGCGTCCGAGCTTACGGTCACATTTTTAAAATCCGTAGATAGCTCCCTGAGTTATTACAAATTAGTTATCATAATGCAATAACAATTTCTATATATATATATATTAATAAGTAATAATTATAAATTTATATATTCCAAAAAATATAACTTTGTCTTTTTATTTAACGAATTTTAGTTAATAGAATATATAGTATAGTTATACCATATATACTATATATAAATAATATCATATGATTTACACATATAATTTTCCTATCAATAATATCCGTATTGATTCATTACTGCATTAATGATTTTTAGTATTCAAAGTTTCTTATATGTATAAAGAAAAATTGTCTTGGAATAATGCAATGAATATTTATAAGTCATTTGACATGTTTAACATTTTTTTAAACTACGTTGATATTAATTCTATATGGAGAAGTAATATATTCTAGGCATATTTATACTCAGAAAAAGCTACTCTTCTATTCAAATCTGCTAAATCCACAACATATTCGCAACGCCGAGATTGAATCAGAAGAGAAACGTCTGCTTATGGCATATGGCGTATTTGGGCGAATATGGTGAGTCATCGTTAATGAATCATTCACGAAGTGTCAATTACTCGAGTTTCGATCACTAATCATATCAACATCAGATCACGGGTACTGATTTTATTCAAGCCGCATGTGATCTTCTTAGTATATTACTATTTGAAAAAGCTTCAGTATTTATATATATATATATATATTATATATATATATATATATATATATATATATATATATATATATATATGTAACATGACATACTATTTTATATTTACATCATAAGCAACTATTTTATGGACCATTTATTGAGTATCGGATATAGATATTTGGTTATAAAATAATTGTTTAATTAATATAAATAATTGTCTTATATTATAATATAACTTTTAAGTAATCGCTATACTTATTCGAGTACATCAATTATATTAGATTGTTTTCTATATATATATATATATATATATATATATATATATATATATATATGTGTGTGTGTGTTTGTGTGTGTATGTGTGTGTGTGTGTGTGTGTGTGTGTGTGTGTGTGTATGTGTGTGTATGTGTGTGTGTGTGTGTGTGTGTGTGTGTGTGTGTGTGTGTGCGATGCACGCCGTGCGTGTGTGTGTGAGATCCATAATTCTGTGATTTTTTCCATATGCTATTTGATATATCGTCTAATATTACTTGCTAATCATATGATTAATATATAGTAATATATATTTGTATAACATTATATATAATGTATGACACATACATATAATATGGTATATTATTAAAATATATAAACTATATTATATATATTATTTATAATATTATTTATTATAATACGTGATTTTTATATTAATATTGATACTGATACAGATATTATAATAAGCATATCATATTCATGAGTTATTGCGTAATCTATGGGATTATGTAATATGCAAAGAGGGTGTGTTCATGGAAAATAGCTTCCGGTATCGCTAGCTATTCTCGGCTTGCAGTTATGATGGATTAATTATGTAATACGCGTATTCAGTTATTGATCACATCTTTCGTATGTTCAATCAGATAACGATAGCCTGTAAAATATGGGCGTGAATGGCAACGGTAAGCGTTACATATGATAAAGTACACGATAAAGAAATCCCATACAGATTATCGGATATGGTGAAAGTAGAAAAGTAAGTGGTGTCGTATATTAGGATAACGACATGTCGTGTTCTCCACTAAAATATGTGAAATTGAATTAATAATTAAATATTCACTTATGTGTCATCATATTCTCTGTAAATATGAGATATATTTAAAGTTATTTAGTTTTAATGTATATATGATTATATAATTATAATATATTTATAGACACACACACAAACACATACACATACACACCGACACACGCGCGCGCGCACACGCATACAAATTCGTACTAACACATACATACACACGCGTACACATGCACGCATAGTGTGCATCACACACACCTACATATATATATATATCATTTACGAGAAGAACGCAAAATAAAATCATCAGATACTCAGCTAACATAGCAAGAGGAACATTACGATAAGACTATGGGTAGTAATAAGTTTATGGGTTTGGAAGCATTAAGAATGTAATCTTAGAAGCTGATTCTACATAATTATCGTAATCACCGATGAGATTGAAAGAGCATCTTAAAAATCAATAGACACCTGGTCAAACTTGGATAATGTTGAAAACATACACCTAAAAAGTAGACAAATGTGGCAAATTCATAGAGATAGTAATCAACGATGTTTATAGAATTGGTACAACATCCCAAAAGAAATAAAAGATATGGCTATCAACATTACTCAAATTAAAAAGTCATACTAATTTACATGCCAACATTTAACCTATTAGTCTACTAGCAACCTTACAAAAAAATGACTTTGGAATTATTTTGAGAAGATACATTATATTACTTATACCTACGACTGTATCTCCCCTGAACAAATAGCACATAAGCCTGAACTATATGTAATTCACGAACATAATCTTATTCTAGAGAAAGCTCTTAAGGATGCCAATCTGTACAGAACAAAATATAGATTTACCGTAGCTAGACTTATTAAATTAGTTCGGTTCAATAAGCCATGCACAACTTTTCAAGCTCTTTGATAATCGGCCGAGAACCTAAAGTTTTCAAATTTAGATATTTTAATGAATATATGTATGAGTCAAGGCGATTAATTATCACCTGTAATATTTATTTAGTAAACGAGTTCTTATTAAACAAATTAAAGAGGCTTAATTTTAAGAAATTTTTAAAATAAAATAAATATTATAATTTATACAAATGACTCGAGTCATCTGCTTTGAGCAAATCTGATCTAATATATAAGAGTGTTAATACAATTCGACAAGTATTAAATGTAAGTAGCAACTTAGTTCCCAAAGTGTATATCGTTATAACTCTAATAAGATCGGATCACTATCTATCATAACGTTTAGGTTCTATACTGTATCATAAATCGATAAACATATATATATGTTTATAGAAAATGATACAGAAAAGTATCCCGACATTCCATTAGAAGTTAAGCTTTTCTATAAAATAACATCTTCACTATTGGAACTACTTCATAATAGCATAAGCTATTTAGTTACGACTTGAAACTTGAAACAAAAACTTGAAAAATTACGAATTCATGTTTTAATCTTTTTCCCATGATCTATCTTCGGGTAAATTCAAAAATTCCCTCTTTTGAATAGGATATACTAAAAATGGGTTTAAAATTTAACTGTTAAACCTGATAACAGATGTTGACCCTAATTATAATTCTGATATGAATATCGAGGGCTTACTAGCATTAAATAAGCCAACATTTGATATCTGGATGATATATTGAGAACTTCAATTTATATTCTCTAGGAACTCCTCAATCTCTGAAATAGCGAGATTTGCATTAGAGGTCACTATCTGCTTCAACATACCATTCTTATTCCCAGAAAGAGACATTTTGCATCCAACATAAATAAGCCCACATTAATATATCATATTTTCCCAAATTGTCGAACAAGTTATGTAGCCTAGAAAGCAGGGCAAGGTTGCAACATATTTTAATCAGCTACCGTTTGATAATTATATTATTAGACTCGTATCAAAATACTCAAGTCTATCTTATATCCTATAAAAATACTGAAAACTACTAGACTATATATTCTCCTAACAAAAAATGACATGGTTCTAACAATGCATGCTATTATAACTACGATAATAATGTAGAATCTAACAATCGTACATCGATCCCTTGATTTGTTATTTGATGGGATTCGCAATTATATTAAATATAAATGTTTTTAACTTCTAGAAGGTATCAATTATTAAAATCTAATTCAAAAAATAACTAATATACGCTTGATTGATATTCTAATCTAATATTGTTTATAACAATGCTGATAATAGAATAGAGCCTCCAAAAATAATATATATATATATTATATATATATATATTATATATATATATATATATATATATATATATATATATATATATGAACATTGGCATACCCTTTGTTATAGAATAGTTTGTTTCCTGGAATCTCGGTAATTACGTTATTAAATCTAAATTCGTGATAAAAAAGTAGCCACTAGATTAAAATCTGATTGTAAGAATAAATCTTCTTTTCAAGATATCCGTTACTAGATTTATTATCCTATTTTATTAAGGATATATACATATTTTTATTAGTATATTCACCTGTTTGACTTATTTTTGTACTGGTACTCATTTTTTTTATCCTTTATGTTTCATTTTACATTTATATGTTATTTTATAGAATTGTGATAATTTATGAACGAAAATTAAACATACAAGTTTGATTTATTCTAGGAACATTCTAAACTACATATATATTTGTATATATATTTGTATATATATATATATATATATATATATATATGCATATATGCGCTATAATAAATTATAATATATTGAATTATATTATTATAGATATACAATGTAAAATATGTATTATACTATGTTGTATATAATTTACACCATCAATTAATGACATACTATTCTATATCGGTATTATTAATCCGGTATATAAAATGTATCGTATCACACTAGAAGTGTAATGAAATATTTGTTATTTATTACGTCGCAAGCGAAAGGGGCGTGGCTAGGAGTTCGTCTGCATTCGACTGCATAACAATTGAGTTTTTTTTACTCATAAATCGATATCAGAGCTTAGCATCCTTTGGGACGTTGCGCTGTTCGGATTCACCTCGTGATTGTCCTATTCAATTTGCATACGTTCACTAGTCGGTAGTTCCGGTCAGTAAAACAATCCGCTATGTCCATGCACTTGGGTTCGGTGTATACGCCGGTGTCGATGGCGCGCGATATACCTCGCTTCGTCGATATCTACTCCGACTGCCATAGTAATCACAATTACCGCCAACACCACTTCGACCGAGACCACCAAAATAACCACAAGCACGACGATAGATTCAACCGATACCATAACCACCATAACATCTTCCACCACTATCACTCTACCACTACCACTCCAACAATTAACGTCGATACCACTAAAACCACCACTACTACTACTAAAATTCCATCGATGTAAACATGCATGCCTACAATACCATACTTATTTGTAGAGACCCTAAATCACATTTCATTAAAGCTATTTCAAATAAAACTCTAATAGAAAATAACTAGATTTATAACTCACTTTCAGAAGATTCTTTATTTATATAAAATTCGTTAATATTATAATATATTATAGATTTATACACATTCGATAATACGTCTATATACATTCTATAGTCATCACCTTATATCAATATGTATTAACAATATGTCTAGAGTGGGAAAAAATAATTTCATAATTTCGAGGGTTATAATAACCTCTATTCTTATATAATTATTTTAAATAATATAATTATAATTTAATTTAAATAAAAATAAAATATATTTTCTCTTCTACAATACAAAATTGCCTGGAGTTTTTCTAGTGAAATTAATCAATTTAGAATACTAGATGAGGTGATATGCTTTTTAATATCGTATAATCGTATTTCCGAGAAATTCTAATAGGAATATAATATACTATTGTATATGAATGTATATATATATATATATATATATATATATATATATGTGTGTGTGTGTGTTTGTGTGTATGTTTTGTATGTGTTGTATGTGTGTGCATATATGATATTTTTCAGTAAATATTTATATATATATATATATATATATATATATATATATATTAGTATTATTATTATTATTATTTTAGTTATTATTTTATATATTTATAATATTTCACCTAGAATGGGATAGTAAATTATACAATATATAATATTAACATAATATGCATTATTTAGATAGGAGTTTGATAATTTCGTACCGTGACGTCATCGTTAAGATTGGTCAAGTTAAGTTTATAAAAAATGGCGTCGCTAACCTTATGTACTCTATATGTTGTTGTTCCTGTATCTGTGCCCTGGACATCACTTGTTCAATCTGAGCCCGTTCTTCCTCGCTCAGATGGCTCAGGTCTACGGTGGGTACTTGTTTGTCTCCTGCGAGATTCAAACGAGGTTAGAGTTCAAATTACCGAATGATCGGAAAGTAACGCGCACATATGTTCGAAAATGACCAGAAACGTTAAAATGGCGAGGTCAAAGTACACAGACAATAGAAACCGTAGGCATTCAGCCATTTCAGTTCGCCTCTCTCCCGCATAGCACATTCCGTAAATTATAGCGTACGATTGTAGCAGACCGTATGTAGATATAACGATAGTCTTGACCAATACATATCTCTACTGTACTCTGCGTAGCATTTACGCTACAAGCTGTAGTATATATACTACTAGCTTGATATGATGTAACCACAATTGTTGTTTCTCTATTAATCAGCAGGAATACAGGCATTGACCCCGAGCATGTGTTATGCAATAAATTGTCGCGCCTCATCGCGTTGTTCTATGAATTCTAATTTCCTGCCGCATATAAACACACAGCTAAGTGATCAGGAATACGGTCTTATTAAAGAGATGATTACCAGTGTACACCCTGTAGGATATACGCTACGTATAGTAGAGCATACGACACTAAATAACGGGTACTTGTTTACGTTTCTTATTCGGTTCTATTTATAGAACACCTTACGAAATGTAGGTTACACGAGCCGCGAATCTAGTGGATTTGTATTCTGATCAGGATGATTTCGACTCTAGAAGTGAAAATCTGTAGCGGGAGGATCACTATCTCCAACGGATTTCCGTTTTGGTGTTTTCCTTTTTACGAAAGTAGTGATTTTAAAAATAAATATTCTTGAATTAAAAATAAACATAGAAATATATTCAATAGATTATGTAGCCATTGTAAATGAATATATTATCTTAGGAGAAAAGAAGTCCATATAATGCATATTCTGATAATAAATGTATATAACATTATATTTCAAATACGTACACGAATGACATTTAATAATATCGGTGTGTAGCTTTTCACAGCTATATCTACATATTGCTCCGTATTGATAGTTATATATTCATATCTATATATAGCTCCGTATGTATTACCATGTCGATACCATTTCTAGGGTATTGTACCATATACCACGTGATGCGGATTGTTTAACAACGGTATTCCGATGAAATGTCATCGTATCGACTTTAACTTTATATATAAAGCAACCGTCCTTTCAACGACAACGAATTACAGAACACCACTAACCAGTACAACCAGTTACTATTTATACATATATATAAATTATTACTACGCATAGCAGACGTAGATCAAATATTAAAATCATGCATTGAATACAATTGTTGTATTGTGAACATCTCTATATGTAACATACGTATTGCATGCATTACATATTCTTAATATATGTATTGTACAATGTACAATGTGCAATGTACAATGTACATTGCACACTGTATAATATATTGTATATGCAATGTATATATAATGTAAACTATATAATATACTATGTGTATAGTAAATATACGATGTACACTGTATATCCAATGTACACTGACTATACACTGTACGGCGTACAGTATACGCCGTACACCAACTACTATATACTATACACTGTAAGTGTATATTCTACAGTGTACACTGTACAATGTACAATGTACATTGTACGCTGTACAGTAATGTATTTTTCATAAGATACTTGTTTTGATATAAACACACTTGATTCTTGGTTATATGATTAAACATTATACAAGAGCAAAATTGCATATCATTTAATAGAAATGTTCCAATATACATTCAATTTCTTAACTACACAATAAAAGCATTTCTAATAAGTTATTCATATATTACAATTAATTTATTTGATTATAATATTCATTACTAATATTGTAATATACTACATTTTATAGTGTATATGCAAATTAGTTAATTCATATATAATTAATATATTCAAGTAATAATAGAGAAATTTTAAATTTAGAAAAAATAAAATGTAAATTTACAATAATAATAGAAATAATAATAAAATGTATTAATTTTTTTATTTATACAAATTATATGTAAAGTAATTATTATATAAGCTATTAAATAAACAATACATTTGTGACAATATATTGAAATATATATCTTAAATAATAAATTAGTTAGTACAAATTATATCAGTAAATTCTTTATTAGTACTACTATTCAGAATAAAAGTTAAATTTGTAATAATATAATAATATATATTATTTTAATTGTAATAAATATTTATATATTATAATAATCATAATAAGTATTATACAAGTTTTGTAATACATATATATATATATATATATATATATATATATATATATATTTTTTCTAACGATTTTATAGTACATACATATATTGGCTTGTGAATACATTTTGAATCAAATATGAATATTTTTATAAGGAAATGTTGCAAGATAAAACTTAGAAAATATCTCAGTTTGTTTTCTATTCATATTTTGTTATCTCTCAAAGATCAACTCTTTCATTCGAGGTATGGAACTTCTGGCACATGTATATACTATAATATCTGCCATTATAAAGTGAATCCTGTGATCAATCGAAAATACTTATTGCAAAAGTTTTACAAAGGTTGAGAACAACATACGTTTACTTTAAATAGTTTACTTTAACTCTACAGAAGATGAAACCAAGATACGACAAGTAAAACATAACTTTTGTTAAAATCAAACCTAGATCTTTAATTTACGGAATCTTCTCTCGCTATGAATCAAAAACTTGACATCGTTATCAATTGATAGTTGTAGGTACATCATTAATATAATGGCACATTTGATAATACATAGAAATTTCAGGATCTATTTAGAGGAAATTATAATTATAATTATCAAATAATAATTGATTATAATTATAATTATAATTATAATCATAATTATAATTATCAAAGAAATCATCTAATGCTCGACTGACTTATTATAATAATTTCCCAACTCTATTTTACAAGCTGTTTTACGCGCTCACAGATATGTTTAATAAATTATAATTCAATTAATATATATATAATTATATATAATTATATATATGTAAATATTAAAATATAATATACACTGCTGCGATAATAGTATACGATGATAATAGTAATGACCCTTGACCCCGTATAGTGTACGCCGTGGACTGTACGCCGTACACGCATGTTGTGCATTGTTATTTATGTCGTGTGCTTTTTCATGTCATCATGGTTACATGTCTGCGCATCTCATAATGCTGTTACGTAGCTCGTATAATTGCATTACGTGGCACTTTACAATTCCCATATAGAGACCTCCTAGTAGCGTTTAGGTTTGTAAAAGTAATACTATATCTAACTCTAATAGCATTGTAAATTATGTATACCCACTTTCGTATATTATTATTATTATATATATATATATATATATATATATATATAAATATATATATATATATATATATATATATAATCCCAATTCGTTGTACTTTCATTATTTTTTATGTTTTACGTATTCAGTATGACTCTACACATAACGTGTATTTGAGTTAATAAGAATTATAATACCAACGTAATAATATATATATATAATTATCAATAAATAATTAGATATTTCATGATATAATTCCTCCATTATTAACTAAAATAATTACTATAATAACAAATACACAATGTTCATTAATATATCTTATTCCGGTATTACATAATTGTAATATTAATATTATCATATTTATATTAGAACTTAATTATTTAATAAAACAAATATTTTTTTAAATTTGAAAAAAATATCAATTATTTCTATGATATAAATATCAAAACTTTTATATAAAATATTTGTATATATAATTAATATATCAAAGTTATAATATTGCATTACCAACATAATGGAATCAAAACAAATTGAATTACAACTTAAATATACATGATTTTTTAATATGGAATATTACATTAAAATTATAATAAATTATAATTAGTGATTATTAATGTTTGATAAACTAAAGTATGTTATATAATTAATAGTATACATTTATAAAAATTACAAAAAAATTAGATTTCTACATTGATATGAATACGAATTTACATAGAAATGTGTATAAATGCAAACCCGGAAACTGACCTTATAAATCACTTTATATCTAGCATGTTATCCAGCTTGTCACATATATATGATATATATAATATATAAGAGATCACATTTATATTCGAAGTCTCTCCCTGAGAATTATACATCTAATATATAGCAGTGTACAATGCAAAATATACATGGCATAATGCAATCAGAATTCAGATGTTTGTCGTGTGCAGAAGAAGCTTATAATCAATACGTTCCTGACTTGTGTAGATACGGAGTGTGTATGAGAGAGAG
>OZ038313.1:15737185-15858498 GCA_964035775.1 Osedax frankpressi | reverse complement strand
TCATATATCATCATATATATATGTAATACTAGTAAATTATCTATATGTTGGATCAATGAATGTTTTCAAATAAGTTACAAATGTTATAATAAACAGCACCCGTACTTTTTTTTACACAACGCACGCAATAAAATATAAAAATGTTATATTTTGAGTATATTCCAATTATAGTTGTAATTATTTAATTTATTTATATAATATTATTTATTATATAATTAGGGTACACAAAACAATTGTGCATTTTCGAAACTGTTGTACCCTACAATATATATATTATTGATGTATACACAGAAATGAATCATTTCGTAACCTAATTGATTATTTAATCATGTACTCTAGTTAGGGTACAATACAAATATCATGCGTATTTTTGTCTTCCGTAGCCTAACAATTGGCCCCTCTGTACCATATTTTTATATTGTGTTTATATACAAATAAAGAAATTTAATACGTCCCATAAGTTGTCGTAACTAAATAAGTTCGTTATGATAAATTGATCTCCTCCGGGTATTTTGGTAATATTGCTAACATTATATATAAATTTGTTAACCTATATTAATTTTAGTTAAAAAATATGGTTGTTTTTCTCGATGATTAATAAATATTGTTTAAAATTGTAATTATTACGTTGTGTTTATAACCATGATTAAAACTACTAATACCGACAGAACATCAATATCTAGTGTTAATTTTATTAACAATCAATACAGCATAACTTTAATAACTAGCCTCGCTAATAGAAACGGCATCGAACTAAAGGCATATTACCCGATCTACATAGAATTATTATGATTAAAAACAATTTTAATTATTATTAATTTTAATAATTATAAATGTAAAAAGAAATGTGGATATACTTGAAATACATTTGATAATAGGTATAAATTACATCATTATTACATTTTTATTATTAAGCAGACAGATATTAATATATTAGTAATGCACAGTATCAGCTACATAGTTCAAGTATACCTTGAAAATAATATGCACTACCTTGAATATTGTTATGTGTGTATGTAGAAGTTATTTAAGATAATAAATAATATCATCAGTATAAAATTATATAGACATACTGCTTTATAAGTAGGGCTATTATAATTTAATTTTATATTAAACATCTGATTTGATGTATTGACATATGACTAGGTATTCGAGCATTCGTACTTATACCAATTATACTAATAGATACATTTATTGTATTAACATCTTTTTTTTATAAGTTTTCCGCTAACTAGTTATAAATATTGAATATATATATATATATATATATATCTACCTAATCAATAAAACCCAACCGTTTCCACATCAAATTAATAATGTTAGGTCGGAGATGAGCAATGGCCATAATAAATACATAAACAAAATTGAAATAAATGGTTACATCTAGAGAAAAATAAGTTAAATACATTTTAGTAATCGTACCATTGCGAGTGCCGTTCTCCTGGATACGATGAGGATTTTTCTTTCAAAATTATATTATGGTCGAGATTATAATGAATAACATTAACATTATTTATCAAACCTTGACATACATATATGTGAACAGCTAGATCGTGAACGGTTTCACGATTTGTATTATGTTGTATTAATGTTTATAATATTATTTATACCTTTTGCATAATATAAAACATCGATATCAGAAATCCATAAATAAATTAGTTTAAAATAAGGGAACATATCATATATTACTTTCTATATATTATGTTATATAAATATATATATTTATGATAAATTTAAATAATATATAATAATTTTATATAAATATATCAATGGATCTAAAATTAAAAATAGTTTTAAATAAATTTTAACAATTTTAACGATCACAATTTTTAGGTAATTAAATAATTAATAATTAAATTTGCAACCAAAATTAATGTTTTTAATTGCTTTTTAATATTTTCCTCGTTGATTAATTGAACAAACTATAAATCACTTTTTTTTAAATATCTGGCAATATAACATCTTATATTTAATTCTTATATAATATTGTCCTCCTTATTTAAAAGATGTTTTCATTCAAAGTTAGTTTATAAATAGAATACGATAACCATTAGGATATAATACATAGTATATAGTATACATCATACGATACATATTAAACAAATTTTTTAAATATATATATATATTATATTGTATTCGTTACAGAAATCCGATTTAATTAAGCTGGTTACGAGTACGGCATTATGCATGGGTGAGATATTTGGTGCGGGCGGGGGGTTATTAGGACTAACTATAGGGATGGCAGCAATAGGATTAGTAAAAGAGGACGAGAAAACAGAGCAGGGATATGAAGGTTTTAATGAGAATGTAGATATTAGCAGTCAGGAATACGTAATTAAGAAAGAAGTCGAAGATGTTGAAACGGATGTAGATGAAAATGGATGGAAAGATGGAGAAGTATTAAATTTGTTTGGGGGAGATTACGGAAATAAAGAAGATAAGGATGTAGATAATTCAAAAGATAATAATCTGGAAATAGATAGTAAGATAGATGAAGATATGGAGAAGATTGTAATTAAGAAAGAGATTAGTTTATTTGGGGCGAATCAAATAGATAGAGATGGCTATATAGCTCCTGATGGACAGGAAGTTGAAGGGTTGGTGTTTGGATGGGCATATTTTAGTAAGAAAGGTTAGAATGTAGAAATATTAGATTAGGAAAAGAAGATGAGAAAGTTTGGGGGGCATTATTGGCAGATGTATATAGTTATTTGGTGGGAATTATTTAGATAGGGATGGGATATGTAGCTAGTATTGACTGGAGGAAGTTGATGGGTTGGTGTTTGGATGGGTATATTTTAGTAAGAAAGGTTAGAATGTAAAAATATTAGATTAGGATAAGAAGATGAGATTATATGAGGGATTTATTGCAGATGTAGATAGTTATGGGATGTAGGATTTAATCAATTAGTTAGCAAGGGTAAGATTTAGAAGGCAAAAACATTGGCAGCTTCTAAGTATTAAGTATTAAGAATTATGATTAAGTTAAGTATTTGATTACCGAACACTTTACGGCGTACGCCATACATTATGCTAATGGAAATGAAAAATAGGAAATAGAAGAGAAAATTGCGATACTACGAGATGATACCGCTATAAAGAAATATATTGTATGCATTGTTAGTATTATAAATATATATATATATATATATATATATATATATATATATATATATATTATATATATTATTTAGTATGCGCATATTATTTATATATTATATACTATAATATAAAGTTATATTAAATTGTATAGAGTATGTTAGTGACCCGGTATTCTTCCATACTCTTTTATTTTATTTATTTAAAAATAATATTCACGTTATAAGAATAATTAAATACATACAAATAATGAAACTAAAAATATGTATTAATAGTTATTATAAATATGCTAACTAATAATAAATTCAAGTATAAAATGCAAGCAATTCTATTCATTGATTTTGTGCATGACGAATATTTACGAATATTATCATAAATGTCTTCCATACGTAATTCTAAATTACCATAGCAACTAAATATTACTATAAGTAATGTATAGATTATTATTGTGTGAACCAATATTATTACTTATAATAACCTATAATATAAAAATATTTATAAAATGTTATTTAAAATGTTATTTAATAAAGTGTAATTATATCAATCAATTATTCATAGAAAATCGATAATAATTAATTTCAAAATGCTATGAAGACATACAATTATGGAATGTATCATCGATACCAGAAATAAAATTCAATAAGTTAGTTTAATAAGCTATCATATTACCTATCAATATGCATATATACTACTATATATATATATATATACATATATAAATATATATATATATATATATATATATATATATTTAATACTTTATGAATACACTAAAGATTATTTTTTTACTAAAGTTGAATATAACACATTTTAAATATCTATTGACTGTATAAAAGCGAAACATTTTATTCTATATAATACAAACTATATATATATATATATATATATATACATATATATATATATATATATATATATATATATATATATATAAATATATATATATATATAAATATTACGCCGACTTTACCTACTATATACATAATGTGTTAGTACCATTTTATAAAATTTATATATTTTTACAATATTAATTATTAACATCTAAATAATGAATCATAATATAAATAATGAATTTACTTATATTTATCGATGCATTTCAATTTCTGTAAATATTGTTAAAATTAAACAATTATCTATGATAAGAACCCAGAAATAAGTATAAGATACCTTAGGAAACCAAGTTTCAGATTCCGCTGACGCGTGTTCCATGGGTACATACAGCCAACACATGTTCTACAGATACGGCCAACTCATGTACCACATAAACAGCCAACACATAACCCACCTATACAATCAACACATGTTACACAGATACGGCCAACACATGTTCCACAGATAAAGCCAAAACATGTATCACAGATAAAGCCAACACATGTTTAAGGTAAAGCCAACTCATGTACCACAGATAAAGCCAACACATATATCACAGATACAACCATATATACAGGTTCCACGGATGCATATCCACGTATCCCGTACATTGTACGGCGTACAATTTTCAATTACAAATAAATAGGGTATAACTGAGGAAGTAGATTTCATTCTGGAGCAGGAAATAGATAATCATGTTTCACAGGAATGTCAGGATCCAATGATGGTCGTAATGCATTGGTATTTGATATTGTACAGTACATACTTAATACTACACGTTTTAATACGCTTTGCAATAAATATATTTATATTAGGTGGACCTAATTATGACAGCGATATTGACGGAGACATCGATAATATTACTGGACGGTTTACTTGAATGGATCCACCTATAAAATAATATAAATATATTTATTGCAAAGCGTATTAAAACGTGTGTTATTAAGTATGTACTGTACAATATCAAATACCAATGAATTACGACCATCATTGGATTCTGACATTCCTGTGAAACATGATTATTCATTTCCTGCTCCAGAATGAAATCTACTACCTCAGTTATACCCTATTTATTTGCAATTGAAAATTGTAGGAGAAAATCAACAGACTATTGATAAAGATTCTGAATTTGATTTGGTAAATACTACGGAATATATTTGTATATATATTAAATATATTAAATTTGATTATTGATACATATTTTACGAATTTTATTTATTATATCATATTATATACGTGTACCTTTATATATACTTCATATATACTTAACAGAATAATGATCAAAATAAAGATGATAGAATATTCGATAAACACGATGATCTTAGAGGTATGGTAAAAGAGGTAAATATTAATACTGAAACATATCCTAACGGATTATATTTAAAAATATATTATCACTACTCCATTACATAACAGAATATGACCAAAACGATGACCAGTTTTACAAACCAGCATATATGTCATAATTAGGCAGACCTAATTATGACAGCGATATTGACGGACACATCGACAATATTACTGGGACGGTATACTTGAATGGGTCCACCTATAAAATAATATAAATATATTTATTGCAAAGCGTATTAAAACGTATAGTATTAAGTATGTACTGCATATTATATAAATTATATTAAAATATATCATGTGAAGATTTATTATAAATATATATTATAAATGATTCATTAAAAACATTTATAATATATTAACTAAACTTACAAGTACTTATAAATGCGAATTGAAAATAGATTAAGTACAACCTGGTTAGTTTAAAGAAAAAAGTAACGACGAAAGAGAAACCCTCCTATTATATATTTACAGACGACAAATGGAAATGGAAATACATAATTCTGGTGAGATAAATACATAATTCTGATATATATCATATGATTTATAACATTTAAATTATAGAATTTCTATATTTTATATTATATAATTTATTTAACATAGCTTTAAAAAAATATAGGATCAGTATTTTCAAGATAATATTTGAAACTTAAAGAATAATGTAACTACAGCGATTTTGAGAAATAATTGAAATGTAATTGGTTAGATATTTAATATGGTATTTCAAATGAGAAACTCAACGAAAAATCTTACACGGTATAAATATATATTATAAATGATTCATTAAAAACATTTATAATATATTAACTAAACTTACAAGTACTTATAAATGCGAATTGAAAATAGATTAAGTACAACCTGGTTAGTTTAAAGAAAAAAGTAGCGACGAAAGAGAAACCCTCCTATTATATATTTACAGACGACAAATGGAAATGGAAATACATAATTCTGGTGAGATAAATACATAATTCTGATATATATCATATGATTTATAACATTTAAATTATAGAATTTCTATATTTTGTATTATATAACTTATTTAACATAGCTTTAAAAAAATATAGGATCAGTATTTTCAAGATAATATTTGAAACTTAAAGAATAATGTAACTACAGCGATTTTGAGAAATAATTGAAATGTAATTGGTTAGATATTTAATATGGTATTTCAAATGAGAAACTCAACGAAAAATCTTACACGGTTGTCAATATATATTAATTTTAAGTATAAAGTATTCGATATATAAATAATAACTTCCATAATACTTAATTATGTTGTTGCAAATGTAACTCAATTTCTTTAGTAGTTTTTCCTGCAGGGTAATTTTTGTCAGTTCGAATAAGTCAGCAGAAAATTTTAAAAAAGCTGAACAATAAATGTATAACTATAAAACTAGGAGAAATCTTAGATTATCAACTAATAACATATAACCTATTTACATGTTATAATTAATCAATCCGAAATGAAATATTACCTTTTATAATATATAGCAAAATATAGTAAAATATTATATTAATTACTTTAATCCATAGTATTAACTATTATTAACTATCACTCGAACTAACTGGATGAACCATAGTATTTTTATTAGGAAACTCTAGTTTACCTTACATGTTAGTGCAATATGTACTGCATTAAATTTGAAATTTGCGATACCGTCGCGATATATATTTATTTTTCTGTTAAGAAAAAACAACCACCATATATTATATAAATATATATATTATTAATCAATATAATATACTTTAACATCATTGATCCCGAGATATCTAGTTATATTTTAATCGCCATCATTGTTTTTACGTCAGGACTAGATCTGAATATCACGTGACCCCGAGAAGAGGTCACGACAGGCGCGTCACTATAACCTCTCTAGTCGGATTACTGCGTGAGTCGCAGCTGATAACAAAACGCGGCGCTCAGAGATTTCGCCAATATGTTGAAACCGTTCGCTTGTCGATAACTCCACCTACCGCACCAAAATAAACCCGACGGTGTAGATATCTATATAGCCATTGTGTACGCGTATATAAGTTAGTTAGCTTGTCAAAATCACCTATATATATGATTTAATTATATTTAGAAACAATAACTAACCTTTTTCGAAAACTTGTTAATAATGTTGCCATATCAAACTCCTTCTGCCAGAACATTCTTTTTAAATGAACATATTAAGTCGTACCATATGTTATGGAGGAATATACATGATTTAATATGTATCCGATTCAAACACAATTTAAAATGATATTTATATTCAATTATTTTAAATTATCGGTTACATTAAGTTATATATAATTAATTAGATGAGTAGTTTTGTCGAATTTTCTAAAATATTCGATAAATAATAAATAAAGGGAAAATGTAAAGCAATGTATTTTAAGGACGGGTCAAATTTAAATATTTAAATAATCAATGATAATATATTTAATATATTGTATAGATATTTCATAATATGATATAAACTTCAATTACATTTTTAATACAAAATATATAGTTCGAGTAAACAATACTCGAAATAATATTATAAATACTAGTATTCGAATTTTAAATTTTCGGAATCGTCTCGGACTCGATGAAATCGTCTCTTGCTAATGAAAATACTCGGAATTAGTTTCAAATACTCAAAATCGCTCGAAAAATTCTAGACTCGTTTACATCACTAGTTATAATTGTTATAAAAGATGTCGATTATATCATAACATCAAAAAATTAGGATAATATTTGTTTGATAGGATAATTTAGTAACACATATGAAATTAGTTTATATAGAAATAGCACACTTGTAAATTATAAGAGATACTTAAGTTATAATGTACCAGTTAAAAAATACCCATACGTATAATCTTTATGTAATTAAATTTTAAAATAAAAACACATGATAGTCATGTGATCTCACAATGTCATTGGCAATTAATAATATATATTAAAAAAATCCCTAGAATTCAATTTAACAGGAAGTTTTCATTGTTCATTGTTATCAAACTTGTGAATATTATTTATTCGCTTTTGTTTGCAGACTGTTATAAAATATTGCTATGTCGATCCCAGATCCATATGTATGGAGTGACGAATTTAAAGTTTTTGTTAGTTTTATACAAATCGATATCAAGTATATATTAATTATATACGTAATTTATTATTTATTTCATAAAAATATATTATGTAAATATATAAATATATTCTATTAAATATAAATACGTATTATTTGTACTATGATTAAAAACAACATTATATAATTATTAGTATGAATCTTTGGATGAAGAACATAAAGGTTTATTCTGCGGAATATTCGAAGTGGCTGCATTTCCTAACGATCAATCGAAAGTTGATATTCTGGTGAAGAGAGTTGTAGATCATTTCACTAATGAAGAGGTTGATATCAATTTATATAATATTCATATTATATTATATATGGATTATAAATCAAGTATTTACTTTATTATTATTCACAATTTATAATTATATTTCTATAATAAATTATAATATTTCATAGAGTATGTTTACTAAAGCAAACTATGCCGACATGACTTCTCACAAGAAAATACATGCTGATTTTGTTGGTAAAATCGAGGGTCTCAAAGTACCGATTGATAAAGAAACTATCGATTTCGCCAAGTCATGGTAATAATTTTACAATGTTATGAATATTCTAGAATATTCTTATTTTTTTAAATTTCTTTAAATTGAATATGTAAGACATATTAACTATCATATTAATGATTTTATATAATATTGAATTATATACGTTATATATATACTTAAATAGTATTAAATTGATTGCATTAATATAATATTATTTAAATTTTAATAGGCTGGTGACCCATATTAAGGGAGTTGACTTCAAATACAAGGGAAAGCTGGGTTAAACATGTATGTATTGTCTTTGTTATTTCTAATTTTAATAAAAAAATAACAATTATGATTTTATTTTTTTAAAATTGATTTCTTATTGTAATAAAATATATTATATTGATTAATTATATATTAATTATAATTAGGTAGATATGAACTCGACTTATTAACATTAGTATAATTTGATTAACGTCATATACAATTTTCAAAAGTGCATTATTATTATATAATTCAGAGTCAAAAACAAATCATGATTACGAATGTCTAATAACTACGAACTACTACAATGTTACTTCTGAACACTAATTTAACATATTTGAGAGTTGTATACTTGTTATTATAATAATCACCTACTGATTGGAAGAGATATAATATTATGTCGTGATACTGTCATGTGCAATTTGGCAAGCTATGCAATTTGGCAAATACCATTGACTGCGAGGTTATTTCAACTTTCAAAAACTACAATATAAATTATAAATAATCTTGAAAGTTAATGAAATTGCTTTATGACAATGTAATAATATACGTATAATTAATTTTGTAATTTTTAAAGGTTAAAATAAGATAGTGCTACTTAAAATATTTTCATTAATACTCAATAAAATAATTTCCAATTTCAAGTATTCATACTGTCAGTTAGTTGAAAATAGACACGCCCACTGGGCGTCGTTCAGCGATACATAAATAGAATTGTTAAATTTTAATAATATAATAATTACTTTAATAAATTAATTCTTTATATACGATATTACTGAATGTATCTACTTATTTTTTAATTGGGGAGACATAAGTATTTACTTTACTGATCTCTGTCTTGCTAATATGATATATAATATATTTTTTGAATTAAATGTATTTGATAATACTAGTATAATATTAAATAGTAAATTTCCAAAGGAATATATATATATTATAAACTATTAAATGCAAAAGTTAGTTAACTAACTCGGCGGTATTAAATATCAAGTATGATAATAAATATCATACATTGTATATATATTTAAATATAATTAACAATCTGTATAAAATGATAAATAATTTACAAAATAAAGTTAATTTATTATGAGAAATTATCATCAGATCTCGATAATTTATTATTCAGTATTCTGTTGATATTATATTTTTGATTTAGTGAAGCCTTAGTTGAAAATGTATTATTTAATAAAAAATAATAAATTTCTTTGACTAAATCGAAACTCATGATAATATACAATATAATTAATAACAATTTAAAAATTATACACTTGTAATAATTTGAATTTCAAATTAATCACGCCTATAAATACGCCCAATTATAAAATAATTAAATCATAATATTTAATATTAATTAAAAAAATATATTGTGATAAATAATGATTAATTACATTATTTGTAATCATTGTAGAATTATAATTTATTTTTATATCATTTTTTAAAGTGTATTACACTGAAAATAGATAAAATCACAGGAAGTGTGCCAAATTGCATACGACAATACCATTAAAGAATTTATCTAATATAATTAGTTCATGAATAAGTCTTTAAAAATGCAAAATTATAATATAGTAAACATAGATAAAGAAATATATTACGTCGATCATTTATACAATCTGCTGTTACTGAAGTGTCTTGAAAAGCTTGAAATTTTAAGGCAATCTTCAATAATTAAGGATACAATAGCTCATCTTCTCTCCACCAATTAATGGGACTTGACTTTATATTTAATGTAGATTATTTGTAAACAATCATGAGTAGTATTTATGAATCAATCTGAATTTGTTATTATTTCTAATTATGTAAAATCAATTATTTCAAATAAATTAAAAGATACATTTAATATAGATAGAAGAAATTTCTAACTAATATATAAAAAATATTTACAAACAAATAACATACATCTTTAATTTGGGATGATTCATTTACACCAAAAAAAAGTTAATTTCGTCATGTTTTTTAACAGGATCTTCCGTAATATTTCACTATAGAGTATTGTAACTATAGTTAATGTATACTTATATACTAAATTATAATTTTAATGTAAAATAATATAATCATAATCTAAAATATGCATTCAAACAAATATTTAATTAACTAAAACTTAACCACCTGCATTCATTGACAATAATTTACAATACATACTAACGTTAATATTAAGATATTTATAGTTTATGCTAAAAAATATTTCAGTATTCTTTGAAGCAGTAAAGTGATCTATTCAATTACACCTAGGATGCAGTTTAGTAAACTCACAAACTTCACATGAATTAAACCTGAATATAATAAATTATAATCACTAAGAAATAGGGAGGATATAAATGATTTAAATAACAACATTATAAACTATTGTAGCTAAAGTATATTTTATCAATTATATACTAATCCTTTAAATACTGCATATTAGCTATTTATTTAGGCAAAGCAGAATTATTATGATTAAAAGCAATTTTAATTATTATAAATGTAACAAGAAATGTGGATATACTTGAAATACATTTGATAATAGGTATAAATTACATCATAGATAATGAATAATTAATATAATGATTTATTATTAAGCAGACAGATATTAATATATTAGTAATGTACAGTATCAGCTACATAGTTCTCAAGTATACCTTGAAAATAATATACACTACCTTGAATATTGTTATGTGTGTATATAGAAGTTATTTGAGATAATAAATAATATCATCAGTATAAAATTATATAGATATACTGTTTTATAAGTAGGGCTATTATAATTTAATTTTATATTAAACATCTGATTTGATGTATTGACATATGACTAGGTGTTAGAGCATTCGTACTTATACCAATTACACTAATATACTTTATGTATTAACTGTTGCATTTATTGTATTAACGCCTTTTTTTTTATAAGTTTTCCGCTAACGAAATCTAATTATAAATATTGAACATATATATATATATATTATTAAATGATTTATTAGATTCATGATATATACCTAATCAATAAAACCCAAACGTTTCCACATCAAATTAATAATGTTAGGTCGGAGATGAGCAATGGCCATAATAAATACATAAACAAAATTGAAATAAATGGTTACATCTAGAGAAAAATAAGTTAAATACATTTTAGTAATCGTACCATTGCGAGTGCCGTTCTCCTAGATACGATGAGGATTTTTCTTTCAAAATTATATTAGGGTCGAGATTATAATGAATAACATTAATATTATTTATCAAACCTTGACATACATATATGTGAACAGCTAGATCGTGAACGGTTTCACGATTTGTATTATGTTGTATTAATGTATATAATATTATTTATACCTTTTGTATAATTGAGATAAGCAAAATAATAACATGTTTACTAGTCAGCAATAACAGATAAATGCTTATAGAATATGGCACAACACTGTATTAAAATTAATAATATATTATAAAAATATTAAAATACTATAATTATATATATAACACATAGACTTAAGTTTACTTAAGTTGTATTACGGTTGTGATATAATTTACTACAAATTAAGTAATCCTTTTTATGATGATAGTTACTTAATTACATAATAAAATTATGTAAAATATATTGTTTACAATTATGATATATTATTTACATGAATATCATTTATAACAATAAACTACTGGCCGCAAGCAGTATGAATATGTCGGAAGGTAGAAGCGAGCAGTCAGCAGGCAGCAAACAGCAGACTGCGGGCAGAAACCAGCAGTCGGAAGGCAGCAAACTGGTGACAAAAGGCAGAAACCAGCAGTCAGAAGGAATAAGCCAACAGTCAGCGGGTAGCAAACAGCAGGAAGATGGGAGAAGCCAGCAGTCGGCAGGTAGCAAGAAGGAAGCAGCATGCAACGGGCCGTAAAACCAGTACTATATATAAAGTGTCAATAAATAATAAGCTTGTCTTCAATTGTTCTTTTTTACACTTTATATAAAATTCATTTTGCATTGTTATGTAATGCAACAAGCGCTAGTTATTGCGGATGGCAATATATATATAAAGTGACGAGATAACTTGTAATGATTGTAGGTGTTTTAATTGGATGATATTGCTAATAGCAATTTATGAAAAAATAAGTTAGGAGGTTACAATTAAATAAATAATAAACATTAATAAAAAATATATAAAAAAATGATTACAAATTTGGTAGTACCATAGTATTACAGCTTAGTACAGTTCATAATTTCTATATCCTGGGTGTTAGTGCCATAATATTGCAGCCTAGTTCAGTTCATATATTCTATATGATTGGTATCGGTGTTGCTATCGGTATCACAATTATCGATATCGAATATTTTATGTATACAGATTTATATTTATTTGTATATTATTAAAATTATTTCGTAAACACAATATTGGTGGTAAACATCACGTACACTTTTACAAACGCGAATTACACTCTTACACATGGAAACAAGTTACGTAGCAATGTGTAATAATATATATTGTTACGCAACTTGTTTCAAACATGGAATATTATCATTTGGGTGTTAAAAATCAATATAGATGGTTTTCCATTTTTTAAATCAACTAAACATTCATGTTGGCCAATACTTTTATTGTGCAATATATCACCAGTTACTATATTTCCAGTAACTATGACATATGGTAACTCAAAACCACAAAATAATGAATTCATAAAGGTATGCATATTTGAAATTAAAGAACTAATAAAATCAGGTTTGGATATTTTTAATAAGAGAATAATGGTAAAATTGAAAGCTATACCGTGAGACTTACCTGCGAGATCAATTTGATTTGTAAATGTTTAAATTATTTTATAGAGATTTTGATTCCATCAATGTATGACTATTTGTTTTATTAATTACTATGTATTTGAATATTCTCAAATACATTAGATAATAGCATATAGTTGTAAAACTCTTAGTTATATTGTGTGTGTATAATAATTTAAATATATAAATAAAATTATGTGCACGCCACATTATTCTAATACTTTTTTACTTCTATATATTATAATAATTAATAATTTATATATTAGTACACTAAATAATATTATCTAATTCACTCAAATATTAAGCACATTTTTTTATGATGATATATACATAACATAATTCAATTTAATATATTATTATTATATAATATTTACTTGTGAATATCGTGGGAACTTATAAGTATTAATTACAATTGTTATATTATTTAATTTATCGATATTAATGATGGCAAGAGTGTATAAGTATGTTTAAACTACTCTGTTTAATGTATATATATAATATACTATCAGCAATTAAAAATCCTACAGAATGTGATCTCAAGTCTTAATAATAGAGAAATGGAATATGATTGGAAATTTTAAAATAATTTATTATAATTAATTTTAATATTAAATGTTTATGTTGAAAACAGGAATAAGATAGATTATATATATATATATATATATATATATATATATATATATATATATATGTATATATAGTGTATACACTTATAATGTATAGTGTAACAACTTATTATATTAATATCAATTAGTCAAATATGAATTTTAAATTTACAGCAATAATATAGATTATATATATATATATATATATATATATATATTATATATATATATATATATATATATATATATATATATATATATAGGTATACACTTATAGTGTATAGTGTAGTAAACTATGAATTTTAAATTTAAAACCCAATTTGAACTGAAACCATTATTAAATGATTATTACTAAATTAGAAAATGGTAAATTGGATATTTCCACAGCGTCATTGAATCATAAAATGGGCTAACTTATATATAAAATACTCTATCATTAAAGCTAACAATTAACTGAATTACACTCTTAAACTATATAAACTAAAAATGATTCTCTCCTACATAAAGTTCGATCGTCAATTGCAAACATTGTAATTATTTACCATTATATCTTAGACTCATACTCGTACAACATCGCTATCACTGAATTTTGGATAAACGTTATATACACTGTAACTAAATCAAAGTCAGCCTAACCTTACAAACTGCGATATTCTAGGTTTATTATTTAACGATTGGGTATTGACTTGTGATACATTTATTGGTGATTGTTATTTATTGTTTTTATTATAAATCTTATTAATACTGTATGCATGTTATTTATTGATCAGGGTAGATATAATATAGTTATTGTGATATGATATTGTTATAGTTGATGTTAAATTGATTTGCATTATGATAGTGGCGGTATGTTTGTTATACACTACCCTATTTGGTGCTGGTGAGTTATATATTAGATGGTATTGAAGATAGTGGAGTTTCTGGTTGTTTTGTAAGTAAGTATTGTTTATTGTTACATTTTTGTTAGGATGTATGCATGTTGATGATTTATCAGTCTCATATATTATGGTAGTATTTGTGGTAATACAAGATAGAAGTTAGGTAAATTTGAAGGTATATGTGAATTAAAAATTCTACTAATATTTGACATCGCCCAATAATCTTGTCAGTGAAATTTTTGATTATATCCTTTTGTATTTCGATTCTGTAAGTTAATCGTTATTGTTTTAGAATTATGAGATTATCGTTTATAATAAGTATTTTGACGATATCGTTAGTTTATCCGTAGTATGTTTAGTGACTCTAGTTTTGGGTAGAACCAAGGCATTTCTGGTTTATTTAAGATATTTTGAATTCAAGGAGAACATTTGTTTAGTGATTGTTTGAGAATTTTATTTAATTCGGATGAATATATATTAGATAGATTAGCTTGTTTCTTAAAATCTCGTTTATAAAGTTATTGGTATATATATATATAATGAATGCAGTAATAATAAGTAAGATGGACTGTTTATGTTTAGAATAATGTAGATTCAGTTATAATACAATGACGTAGTTATTAGGGTCAAGCCTTATCAGTCGGTTAGTTAGAAAATTCATTAGTTAGAATAATATCAGTGGTATGTTTGGGAAAATAAAAGTTTTTAAGGTGAAATATTTAATAAGGTTACTCAATTTGCAGAGTAGATTTGAATCATTTTCAGTAGGAGATACCAGACAGGTATTGTAAATTAAAATCGACATTATTAATATGTTATAGAACCGCATGAAATGTCATTGGTCAGTTATCTAGACGTATGTAGACAAGAAGTAATTGCAGTCTAAGTTTTCAGTCATTAGAATATATAATGGTAAATAATTACAATGTTTGCAATTGACTATCGAACTTTACGTGGGAGAGAATAATATTTTGTTTATATAGGTTGAGAGTGTAATTCAGTTAATTGTTAGCTTTAATGGTAGAGTTTTTTTATATATAAGTTAGCCCATTTTATGATTCAATGACGCTTAATTTGGAAATATCTAATTTACCATATTCTAATTTAGTAATAATCATTTAGTAATGGTTTTAATTAAAATGTATTGGGTTTAAATGTATTGGATATAATCAGATTTTTAACACCCAAATGATAATATTCCATGTTTGAAACAAGTTGCGTAACAATATATATTATTACACATTACTACGTAACTTGTTTGCATGTATAAGAGTATAATTCGCGTTTGTAAAAGTGTACGTGATGTTAACACCAATATTGTGTTTACGAAATAATTTTAATAATTCAGTGATAATATATAGCGAGATTTTATATTTTGTATTAAATTTATCGAAATTATTAATATTCTTTAATACAAAAGTAAGTAACCTATTCTTAATATCTTATTAGAATACCAGATATTAATATCTAAAATCAATAGATTTGTAATATACAAATAAATATAAATCTGTATACATAAAATATTCGATATCGATAATTGTGAATAAAATGCACCGACAGCAATCATATAGAATATATGAACTGAACTAGGCTGCAATATTATGGCACTAACACCCAGGATATAGAAATTATGAACTGTACTAAGCTGTAATACTATGGTACTACCAAATTTGTAATAATTTTTTTATATATTTTTTATTAATGTTTATTATTTATTTAATTTTAACCTCATAACTTATTTCTTCATAAATTGCTATTAGCAATATCATCCAATTAAAACACCTACAATTATTACAAGTTATCTCGTCACTTTATATATATTGCCATCCGCAATAACTAGCGCTTGTTGCATTACATAATAATGCAAAATGAATTTTATATTAAGTATAAATTATAAAGAACAATTGAAGACAAGCTTATTATTTATTGATACTTTATATATAGTACTGCTGTTACGGCCCGTTGCATGCTGCTTCCTTCTTGCTGCCTGCCGACTGCTGGCTTCTGCCATCTTCCTGCTGTTTGCTGCCCGCTGACTGTTGGCTTATTCCTTCTGACTGCTGGTTTCTGCCTTTTGTCACCAGTTTGCTGCCTTCCGACTGCTGGTTTCTGCCCGCTGTCTGCTGTTTGCTGCCTGCTGACTGCTCGCTTCTACCTTCTGACATCTTCATACTGCTTGCGGCCAGTAGTTTATTGTTATAAATGATATTCATGTAAATAATATATCATAATTGTAAACAATATATTTTACATAATTTTATTATGTAATTAAGTAACTATCATCATAAAAAGGATTACTTAATTTGTAGTAAATTATATCACAACTTTAATACTTTAAACTTAAGTCTATGTGTTATATATATAGTTATAGTATTTTAATGTTTTTATAATATATTATTAATTTTAATACAGTGTTGTGCCATATGCTATAAGCATTTATCTGTTATTGCTGACTAGTAAACATATATATGTTATTATTTTGCTTAGAGTATTGTTAAATTAATTGTGCTAATGTATATTGTTAAAAATAGAATGAACTCATATAGACAATCTGGATATGAGTAATAAGATATTGTATCTGGATAATCTCCAATAATAACAATGACAATTATAATCTATTGTTTATATTACTAATATACTATATCCAATGTATTCGTTAATTAATTAACTTATATATTAGAAAATATTACTGTATTTATCAGTACTATGTGTAATATATATATATATATATTAACTGAATTTACTAGTACGACATTATATATAATACAATATATATAATATACGTTTAAATATCTCACTATAACTCAATATCCAGAGGCTTGATATATTTATAAATATATATAATAGTTATAAAATGTAAACTTATTTATAATGTAAAACTGCATAGATTCTACTTATTTTTATATTAAGTTCTATCAGCATTCCATCTTGCTGAATTTATTTTAAACTTGCACAAATATTTTAAGATTCATATTTGTTCTCAAAATATTGAATTAAATAAACTGAGTAAATAAGATATATTTTAACAACTTTAATAAATTTATAAATCTATTAAAATAGAAGTATAATAATTTGTTATTTTAATCGACTATTTAATGTTAACATTTAAAGTATTATAACGATGCTACAAATATGGGACTAATTTAAAAGGTTACCTTGTATTTAAGTAAATAAAGTACTTAATAAAATAAGAGAAAATAGAAGAGTGAGTTAAATTGAAGTTAAATTCTAATTTATATCCTGGTTATATTAAATATAATTAATAGAAAAGGAAATAGAAAAGTATAATTGACATATAGGTTAATTTAATATAAAAAATATTTTATAATAAGATCTATTCACATTCATAGATAAAAAACACATTATTAACAAGATTATGAATAAATAATAGTTCCTTATATAGTCATTTAAGAGAATTGTCCTATTCATTTTTAGATTAAATATTTTTAAAAGGCATAAGTTATTATATAATATATATTTTTCTTGAACTTCAACATAAACATATAATATAAATATTATCAGATCACAATTTAATATATTAATTATAATAAATTATTTTAAAATTTCCAGTCATATTCAATTTCTCTATTATATGCTGCTAGTCTATTATATAATAGGCAGCAAGAAGGAAGCAGCATGCAACGGGCCGTAACAGCAGTACTATATATAAAGTATCAATAAATAATAAGCTTGTCTTCAATTGTTCTTTTTTACACTTTATATAAAATTCATTTAGCATTGTTATGTAATGCAACAAGCGCTAGTTATTGCGGATGGCAATATATATATATAAAGTGACGAGATAACTTGTAATTATTGTAGGTGTTTTAATTGAATGATATTGCTAATAGCAATTTATGAAAAAATAAGTTAGAAGGTTAAAATAAAATAAATAATAAACATTAATAAAAAATATATAAAAAAATTTTATTCATAATTATCGATATCGAATATTTTATGTATACAAATTTATATTTATTTGTATATTATTAAAATTATTTCGCAAACACAATATTTGTGGTAAACATCACGTACACTTTTACAAACGCGAATTATACTCTTACACATGCAAACAAGTTACGTAGCAATGTGTAATAATATATATTGTTACGCAACTTGTTTCAAACATGGAATATTATCATTTGGGTGTTAAAAATCTGATTATATCCAATACATTTTAACTAAAACCATTACTAAATGATTATTACTAAATTAGAATATGGTAAATTAGATATTTCCAAATTAAGCGTCATTGAATCATAAAATGGGCTAACTTATATATAAAAAAAACTCTACCATTAAAGCTAATAATTAACTGAATTACACTCTCAACCTATATAAACAAAACATTATTCTCTCCCACGTAAAGTTCGATAGTCAATTGCAAACATTGTAATTATTTACCATTATATATTCTAATGACTGAAAACTTAGACCGCAATTACTTCTTGTCTACATACGTCTAGATAACTGACCAGTGACATTTCATGCGGTTCTATAACATATTAATAATGTCGACTTTAATTTACAATACCTGTCTGGTATCTCCTACTGAAAATGATTCAAATCTACTCTGCAAATTGAGTAACCTTATTAAATATTTCACATTAAAAACTTTTATTTTCCCAAACATACCACTGATATTATTCTAACTAATGAATTTTCTAACTAACCGACTGATAAGGCTTGACCCTAATAACTACGCCATTGTATTATAACTTAATCTACATTATTCTAAACATAAACAGTCCATATTACTTATTATTACTGCATTCATTATATATATATACCAATAACTTTATAAACGAGATTTTAAGAAACAAGCTAATCTATCTAATATATATTCATCCGAATTAAATAAAATTCTCAAACAATCACTAAACAAATGTTCTCCTTAAATTCAAAATATCTTACATAAACCAGAAATGCATTGGTTCTACCCAAAACTAGAGTCACTAAACATACTACGGATAAACTAACAATATCGTCAAAATACTTATTATAAACGATAATCTCATAATTCTAAAACAATAACGATTAACTTACAGAATCGAAATACAAAAGGATATAATCAAAAATTTCACTGACAAGATTATTGGGCGATGTCAAATATTAGTAGAATTTTTAATTCACATATACCTTCAAATTTATCTAACTTCTATCTTGTATTACCACAAATACTACCATAATATATGAGACTGATAAATCATCAACACGCATACATCCTAACAAAAATGTAACAATAAACAATACTTACTTACAAAACAACCAGAAACTCCACTATCTTCAATACCGTCTAATATATAACTCACCAGCACCAAATAGGGTGTATATAACACACACACACCATCACTATCATAATACAAATCAATTTAACATCAACTATAACAATATCATATCACAATAACTATATTATATCTAACCTGATCAGGTGACAACGATATTTACAAAATAAATATGTCATTACGCCATTAAAAATATATTAACAAAGACTAGTACAAAATCATCTTATAATAAAAGGAACAGCAAACACAAAATTGGAAACATAATAAATAGAATATATATATATATATATATATATCAGATCCTAGTATCCCAACTATAACTGAATTTAATTCATGGACCAACTAATTCGATAAATTAAAAAAAAAATTAAAAATATAATACCTACAAATATTCAACTTAAACCGAAAATCACTTTACAAAATAACTCTCCAACTGTAAATACACTTATTACGCAGTCTAACAAGACTGATAAAATACATTATTATACCTATTCAAGCTTCTAATATGCCATATAAATCTTGTAACAAATAACATGCATACAGTATTAATAAGATTTATAATAAAAACAATAAATAACAATCACCAATAAATGTATCACAAGTCAATACCCAATCGTTAAATAATAAACCTAGAATATCGCAGTTTGTAAGGTTAGGCTGACTTTGATTTAGTTACAGTGTATATAACGTTTATCCAAAATTCAGTGATAGCGATGTTGTACGAGTATGAGTCTAAGATATAATGGTAAATAATTACAATGTTTGCAATTGACGATCGAACTTTATGTAGGAGAGAATCATTTTTAGTTTATATAGTTTAAGAGTGTAATTCAGTTAATTGTTAGCTTTAATGATAGAGTATTTTATATATAAGTTAGCCCATTTTATGATTCAATGACGCTGTGGAAATATCCAATTTACCATTTTCTAATTTAGTAATCATTTAATAATGGTTTCAGTTCAAATTGGGTTTTAAATTTAAAATTCATAGTTTACTACACTATACACTATAAGTGTATACCTATATATATATATATATATATATATATATATATAATATATATATATATATATATAACATGAATGTTTAGATGATTTAAAAAATGGAAAACCATCTATATTGATTTTTAACACCCAAATGATAATATTCCATGTTTGAAACAAGTTGCGTAACAATATATATTATTACACATTGCTACGTAACTTGTTTGCATGTGTAAGAGTATAATTCGCGTTTGTAAAAGTGTACGTGATGTTAACACCAATATTGTGTTTACGAAATAATTTTAATAATTCAGTGATAATATATAGCGAGATTTTATATTTTGTATTAAATTTATCGAAATTATTAATATTCTTTAATACAAAAGTAAGTAACCTATTCTTAATATCTTATTAGAATACCAGATATTAATATCTAAAATCAATAGATTTATAATATACAAATAAATATAAATCTGTATACATAAAATATTCGATATCGATAATTGTGAATAAAATGCACCGACACCAATCATATAGAATATGATCTGAACTAGGCTGCAATATTATGGCACTAACACCCAGGATATAGAAATTATGAACTGTACTAAGCTGTAATACTATGGTACTACCAAATTTGTAATAATTTTTTATATATTTTTTATTAATGTTTATTATTTATTTAATTTTAACTTCATAACTTATTTCTTCATAAATTGCTATTAGCAATATCATCCAATTAAAACACCTACAATTATTACAAGTTATCTCGTCACTTTATATATATTGCCATCCGCAATAACTAGCGCTTGTTGCATTACATAACAATGCAAAATGAATTTTATATTAAGTATAAATTATAAAGAACAATTGAAGACAAGCCTATTATTTATTGATACTTTATATATAGTACTGCTGTTACGGCCCGTTGCATGCTGCTTCCTTCTTGCTACCTGCCGACTGCTGGCTTCTCCCATCTTCCTGCTGTTTGCTGCCCGCTGACTGTTGGCTTATTCCTTCTGACTGCTGGTTTCTGCCTTTTGTCACCAGTTTGCTGCCTTCCGACTGCTGGTTTCTGCCCGCAGTCTGCTGTTTGCTGCCTGCTGACTGCTCGCTTCTACCTTCTGACATATTCATACTGCTTGCGGCCAGTAGTTTATTGTTATAAATGATATTCATGTAAATAATATATCATAATTGTAAACAATATATTTTACATAATTTTATTATGTAATTAAGTAACTATCATCATAAAAAGGATTACTTAATTTGTAGTAAATTATATCACACCTTTAATACTTTAAACTTAAGTCTATGTGTTATATATATAGTTATAGTATTTTAATGTTTTTATAATATATTATTAATTTTAATACAGTGTTGTGCCATATGCTATAAGCATTTATCTGTTATTGCTGACTAGTAAACATATATATGTTATTATTTTGCTTAGAGTATTGTTAAATTAATTGTGCTAATGTATATTGTTAAAAATAGAATGAACTCATATAGACAATCTGGATATGAGTAATAAGATATTGTATCTGGATAATCTCCAATAATAACAATGACAATTATAATCTATTGTTTATATTACTAATATACTATATCCAATGTATTCGTTAATTAATTAACTTATATATTAGAAAATATTACTGTATTTATCAGTACTATGTGTAATATATATATATATATATATTAACTGAATTTACTAGTACGACATTATATATAATACAATATATATAATATACGTTTAAATATCTCACTATAACTCAATATCCAGAGGCTTGATATATTTATAAATATATATAATAGTTATAAAATGTAAACTTATTTATAATGTAAAACTGCATAGATTCTACTTATTTTTATATTAAGTTCTATCAGCATTCCATCTTGCTGAATTTATTTTAAACTTGCACAAATATTTTAAGATTCATATTTGTTCTCAAAATATTGAATTAAATAAACTGAGTAAATAAGATATATTTTAACAACTTTAATAAATTTATAAATCTATTAAAATAGAAGTATAATAATTTGTTATTTTAATCGACTATTTAATGTTAACATTTAAAGTATTATAACGATGCTACAAATATGGGACTAATTTAAAAGGTTACCTTGTATTTAAGTAAATAAAGTACTTAATAAAATAAGAGAAAATAGAAGAGTGAGTTAAATTGAAGTTAAATTCTAATTTATATCCTGGTTATATTAAATATAATTAATAGAAAAGGAAATAGAAAAGTATAATTGACATATAGGTTAATTTAATATAAAAAATATTTTATAATAAGATCTATTCACATTCATAGATAAAAAACACATTATTAAACAAGATTATGAATAAATAATAGTTCCTTATATAGTCATTTAAGAGAATTGTCCTATTCATTTTTAGATTAAATATTTTTAAAAGGCATAAGTTATTATATAATATATATTTTTCTTGAACTTCAACATAAACATATAATATAAATATTATCAGATCACAATTTAATATATTAATTATAATAAATTATTTTAAAATTTCCAGTCATATTCAATTTCTCTATTATATGCTGCTAGTCTATTATATAATAGGCAGCAAGAAGGAAGCAGCATGCAACGGGCCGTAACAGCAGTACTATATATAAAGTATCAATAAATAATAAGCTTGTCTTCAATTGTTCTTTTTTACACTTTATATAAAATTCATTTAGCATTGTTATATAATGCAACAAGCGCTAGTTATTGCGGATGGCAATATATATAAAGTGACGAGATAACTTGTAATTATTGTAGGTGTTTTAATTGAATGATATTGCTAATAGCAATTTATGAAAAAATAAGTTAGAAGGTTAAAATAAAATAAATAATAAACATTAATAAAAAATATATAAAAAAATTGTATTCACAATTATCGATATCGAATATTTTATGTATACAAATTTATATTTATTTGTATATTATTAAAATTATTTCGCAAACACAATATTTGTGGTAAACATCACGTACACTTTTACAAACGCGAATTATACTCTTACACATGCAAACAAGTTACGTAGCAATGTGTAATAAAATATATTTTTACGCAACTTGTTTCAAACATGGAATATTATCATTTGGGTGTTAAAAATCTGATTATATCCAATACATTTTAACTAAAACCATTACTAAATGATTATTACTAAATTAGAATATGGTAAATTAGATATTTCCAAATTAAGCGTCATTGAATCATAAAATGGGCTAACTTATATATAAAAAAAACTCTACCATTAAAGCTAATAATTAACTGAATTACACTCTCAACCTATATAAACAAAACATTATTCTCTCCCACGTAAAGTTCGATAGTCAATTGCAAACATTGTAATTATTTACCATTATATATTCTAATGACTGAAAACTTAGACTGCAATTACTTCTTGTCTACATACGTCTAGATAACTGACCAGTGACATTTCATGCGGTTCTATAACATATTAATAATGTCGACTTTAATTTACAATACCTGTCTGGTATCTCCTACTGAAAATGATTCAAATCTACTCTGCAAATTGAGTAACCTTATTAAATATTTCACCTTAAAAACTTTTATTTTCCCAAACATACCACTGATATTATTCTAACTAATGAATTTTCTAACTAACCGACTGATAAGGCTTGACCCTAATAACTACGCCATTGTATTATAACTGAATCTACATTATTCTAAACATAAACAGTCCATATTACTTATTATTACTGCATTCATTATATATATATACCAATAACTTTATAAACGAGATTTTAAGAAACAAGCTAATCTATCTAATATATATTCATCCGAATTAAATAAAATTCTCAAACAATCACTAAACAAATGTTCTCCTTAAATTCAAAATATCTTACATAAACCAGAAATGCATTGGTTCTACCCAAAACTAGAGTCACTAAACATACTACGGATAAACTAACAATATCGTCAAAATACTTATTATAAACGATAATCTCATAATTCTAAAACAATAACGATTAACTTACAGAATCGAAATACAAAAGGATATAATCAAAAAATTCACTGACAAGATTATTGGGCGATGTCAAATATTAGTAGAATTTTTAATTCACATATACCTTCAAATTTACCTAACTTCTATTTTGTATTACCACAAATACTACCATAATATATGAGACTGATAAATCATCAACACGCATACATCCTAACAAAAATGTAACAATAAACAATACTTACTTACAAAACAACCAGAAACTCCACTATCTTCAATACCGTCTAATATATAACTCACCAGCACCAAATAGGGTGTATATAACACACACACCACCATTATCATAATACAAATCAATTTAACATCAACTATAACAATATCATATCACAATAATTATATTATATCTAACCTGATCAGGTGACAACGATATTTACAAAATAAATATGTCATTACGACATTAAAAATATATTAACAAAGACTAGTACAAAATCATCTTATAATAAAAGGAACAGCAAAAACAAAATTGGAAACATAATAAATAGAATATATATATATATATATATATATATATATATATATATATCAGATCCTAGTATCCCAACTATAACTGAATTTAATTCATGGACCAACTAATTCGATAAATTAAAAAAAAAATTAAAAATATAATACCTACAAATATTCAACTTAAACCGAAAATCACTTTACAAAATAACTCTCCAACTGTAAATACACTTATTACGCAGTCTAACAAGACTGATAAAATACATTATTATACCTATTCAAGCTTCTAATATGCCATATAAATCTTGTAACAAATAACATGCATACAGTATTAATAATATTTATAATAAAAACAATAAATAACAATCACCAATAAATGTATCACAAGTCAATACCCAATCGTTAAATAATAAACCTAGAATATCGCAGTTTGTAAGGTTAGGCTGACTTTGATTTAGTTACAGTGTATATAACGTTTATCCAAAATTCAGTGATAGCGATGTTGTACGAGTATGAGTCTAAGATATAATGGTAAATAATTACAATGTTTGCAATTGACGATCGAACTTTATGTAGGAGAGAATCATTTTTAGTTTATATAGTTTAAGAGTGTAATTCAGTTAATTGTTAGCTTTAATGATAGAGTATTTTATATATAAGTTAGCCCATTTTATGATTCAATGACGCTGTGGAAATATCCAATTTACCATTTTCTAATTTAGTAATCATTTAATAATGGTTTCAGTTCAAATTGGGTTTTAAATTTAAAATTCATAGTTTACTACACTATACACTATAAGTGTATACCTATATATATATATATATATATATATATATATATATAATATATATATATATATATATAACATGAATGTTTAGATGATTTAAAAAATGGAAAACCATCTATATTGATTTTTAACACCCAAATGATAATATTCCATGTTTGAAACAAGTTGCGTAACAATATATATTATTACACATTGCTACGTAACTTGTTTGCATGTGTAAGAGTATAATTCGCGTTTGTAAAAGTGTACGTGATGTTAACACCAATATTGTGTTTACGAAATAATTTTAATAATTCAGTGATAATATATAGCGAGATTTTATATTTTGTATTAAATTTATCGAAATTATTAATATTCTTTAATACAAAAGTAAGTAACCTATTCTTAATATCTTATTAGAATACCAGATATTAATATCTAAAATCAATAGATTTATAATATACAAATAAATATAAATCTGTATACATAAAATATTCGATATCGATAATTGTGAATAAAATGCACCGACACCAATCATATAGAATATGATCTGAACTAGGCTGCAATATTATGGCACTAACACCCAGGATATAGAAATTATGAACTGTACTAAGCTGTAATACTATGGTACTACCAAATTTGTAATAATTTTTTATATATTTTTTATTAATGTTTATTATTTATTTAATTTTAACTTCATAACTTATTTCTTCATAAATTGCTATTAGCAATATCATCCAATTAAAACACCTACAATTATTACAAGTTATCTCGTCACTTTATATATATTGCCATCCGCAATAACTAGCGCTTGTTGCATTACATAACAATGCAAAATGAATTTTATATTAAGTATAAATTATAAAGAACAATTGAAGACAAGCCTATTATTTATTGATACTTTATATATAGTACTGCTGTTACGGCCCGTTGCATGCTGCTTCCTTCTTGCTACCTGCCGACTGCTGGCTTCTCCCATCTTCCTGCTGTTTGCTGCCCGCTGACTGTTGGCTTATTCCTTCTGACTGCTGGTTTCTGCCTTTTGTCACCAGTTTGCTGCCTTCCGACTGCTGGTTTCTGCCCGCAGTCTGCTGTTTGCTGCCTGCTGACTGCTCGCTTCTACCTTCTGACATATTCATACTGCTTGCGGCCAGTAGTTTATTGTTATAAATGATATTCATGTAAATAATATATCATAATTGTAAACAATATATTTTACATAATTTTATTATGTAATTAAGTAACTATCATCATAAAAAGGATTACTTAATTTGTAGTAAATTATATCACACCTTTAATACTTTAAACTTAAGTCTATGTGTTATATATATAGTTATAGTATTTTAATGTTTTTATAATATATTATTAATTTTAATACAGTGTTGTGCCATATGCTATAAGCATTTATCTGTTATTGCTGACTAGTAAACATATATATGTTATTATTTTGCTTAGAGTATTGTTAAATTAATTGTGCTAATGTATATTGTTAAAAATAGAATGAACTCATATAGACAATCTGGATATGAGTAATAAGATATTGTATCTGGATAATCTCCAATAATAACAATGACAATTATAATCTATTGTTTATATTACTAATATACTATATCCAATGTATTCGTTAATTAATTAACTTATATATTAGAAAATATTACTGTATTTATCAGTACTATGTGTAATATATATATATATATATATTAACTGAATTTACTAGTACGACATTATATATAATACAATATATATAATATACGTTTAAATATCTCACTATAACTCAATATCCAGAGGCTTGATATATTTATAAATATATATAATAGTTATAAAATGTAAACTTATTTATAATGTAAAACTGCATAGATTCTACTTATTTTTATATTAAGTTCTATCAGCATTCCATCTTGCTGAATTTATTTTAAACTTGCACAAATATTTTAAGATTCATATTTGTTCTCAAAATATTGAATTAAATAAACTGAGTAAATAAGATATATTTTAACAACTTTAATAAATTTATAAATCTATTAAAATAGAAGTATAATAATTTGTTATTTTAATCGACTATTTAATGTTAACATTTAAAGTATTATAACGATGCTACAAATATGGGACTAATTTAAAAGGTTACCTTGTATTTAAGTAAATAAAGTACTTAATAAAATAAGAGAAAATAGAAGAGTGAGTTAAATTGAAGTTAAATTCTAATTTATATCCTGGTTATATTAAATATAATTAATAGAAAAGGAAATAGAAAAGTATAATTGACATATAGGTTAATTTAATATAAAAAATATTTTATAATAAGATCTATTCACATTCATAGATAAAAAACACATTATTAAACAAGATTATGAATAAATAATAGTTCCTTATATAGTCATTTAAGAGAATTGTCCTATTCATTTTTAGATTAAATATTTTTAAAAGGCATAAGTTATTATATAATATATATTTTTCTTGAACTTCAACATAAACATATAATATAAATATTATCAGATCACAATTTAATATATTAATTATAATAAATTATTTTAAAATTTCCAGTCATATTCAATTTCTCTATTATATGCTGCTAGTCTATTATATAATAGGCAGCAAGAAGGAAGCAGCATGCAACGGGCCGTAACAGCAGTACTATATATAAAGTATCAATAAATAATAAGCTTGTCTTCAATTGTTCTTTTTTACACTTTATATAAAATTCATTTAGCATTGTTATATAATGCAACAAGCGCTAGTTATTGCGGATGGCAATATATATAAAGTGACGAGATAACTTGTAATTATTGTAGGTGTTTTAATTGAATGATATTGCTAATAGCAATTTATGAAAAAATAAGTTAGAAGGTTAAAATAAAATAAATAATAAACATTAATAAAAAATATATAAAAAAATTGTATTCACAATTATCGATATCGAATATTTTATGTATACAAATTTATATTTATTTGTATATTATTAAAATTATTTCGCAAACACAATATTTGTGGTAAACATCACGTACACTTTTACAAACGCGAATTATACTCTTACACATGCAAACAAGTTACGTAGCAATGTGTAATAAAATATATTTTTACGCAACTTGTTTCAAACATGGAATATTATCATTTGGGTGTTAAAAATCTGATTATATCCAATACATTTTAACTAAAACCATTACTAAATGATTATTACTAAATTAGAATATGGTAAATTAGATATTTCCAAATTAAGCGTCATTGAATCATAAAATGGGCTAACTTATATATAAAAAAAACTCTACCATTAAAGCTAATAATTAACTGAATTACACTCTCAACCTATATAAACAAAACATTATTCTCTCCCACGTAAAGTTCGATAGTCAATTGCAAACATTGTAATTATTTACCATTATATATTCTAATGACTGAAAACTTAGACTGCAATTACTTCTTGTCTACATACGTCTAGATAACTGACCAGTGACATTTCATGCGGTTCTATAACATATTAATAATGTCGACTTTAATTTACAATACCTGTCTGGTATCTCCTACTGAAAATGATTCAAATCTACTCTGCAAATTGAGTAACCTTATTAAATATTTCACCTTAAAAACTTTTATTTTCCCAAACATACCACTGATATTATTCTAACTAATGAATTTTCTAACTAACCGACTGATAAGGCTTGACCCTAATAACTACGCCATTGTATTATAACTGAATCTACATTATTCTAAACATAAACAGTCCATATTACTTATTATTACTGCATTCATTATATATATATACCAATAACTTTATAAACGAGATTTTAAGAAACAAGCTAATCTATCTAATATATATTCATCCGAATTAAATAAAATTCTCAAACAATCACTAAACAAATGTTCTCCTTAAATTCAAAATATCTTACATAAACCAGAAATGCATTGGTTCTACCCAAAACTAGAGTCACTAAACATACTACGGATAAACTAACAATATCGTCAAAATACTTATTATAAACGATAATCTCATAATTCTAAAACAATAACGATTAACTTACAGAATCGAAATACAAAAGGATATAATCAAAAAATTCACTGACAAGATTATTGGGCGATGTCAAATATTAGTAGAATTTTTAATTCACATATACCTTCAAATTTACCTAACTTCTATTTTGTATTACCACAAATACTACCATAATATATGAGACTGATAAATCATCAACACGCATACATCCTAACAAAAATGTAACAATAAACAATACTTACTTACAAAACAACCAGAAACTCCACTATCTTCAATACCGTCTAATATATAACTCACCAGCACCAAATAGGGTGTATATAACACACACACCACCATTATCATAATACAAATCAATTTAACATCAACTATAACAATATCATATCACAATAATTATATTATATCTAACCTGATCAGGTGACAACGATATTTACAAAATAAATATGTCATTACGACATTAAAAATATATTAACAAAGACTAGTACAAAATCATCTTATAATAAAAGGAACAGCAAAAACAAAATTGGAAACATAATAAATAGAATATATATATATATATATATATATATATATATATATATCAGATCCTAGTATCCCAACTATAACTGAATTTAATTCATGGACCAACTAATTCGATAAATTAAAAAAAAAATTAAAAATATAATACCTACAAATATTCAACTTAAACCGAAAATCACTTTACAAAATAACTCTCCAACTGTAAATACACTTATTACGCAGTCTAACAAGACTGATAAAATACATTATTATACCTATTCAAGCTTCTAATATGCCATATAAATCTTGTAACAAATAACATGCATACAGTATTAATAATATTTATAATAAAAACAATAAATAACAATCACCAATAAATGTATCACAAGTCAATACCCAATCGTTAAATAATAAACCTAGAATATCGCAGTTTGTAAGGTTAGGCTGACTTTGATTTAGTTACAGTGTATATAACGTTTATCCAAAATTCAGTGATAGCGATGTTGTATGAGTATGAGTCTAAGATATAATGGTAAATAATTACAATGTTTGCAATTGATGATCGAACTTTATGTAGGAGAGAATCATTTTTGGTTTATATAGTTTAAGAGTGTAATTCAGTTAATTGTTAGCTTTAATGATAGAGTATTTTATATATAAGTTAGCCCATTTTATGATTCAATGACGCTGTGGAAATATCCAATTTACCATTTTCTAATTTAGTAATCATTTAATAATGGTTTCAGTTCAAATTGGGTTTTAAATTTAAAATTCATAGTTTACTACACTATACACTATAAGTGTATACCTATATATATATATATATATATATATATATATATATATATATATTACATGAATGTTTAGATGATTTAAAAAATGGAAAACCATCTATATTGATTTTTAACACCCAAATGATAATATTCCATGTTTGAAACAAGTTGCGTAACAATATATATTATTACACATTGCTACGTAACTTGTTTGCATGTGTAAGAGTATAATTCGCGTTTGTAAAAGTGTACGTGATGTTAACACCAATATTGTGTTTACGAAATAATTTTAATAATTCAGTGATAATATATAGCGAGATTTTATATTTTGTATTAAATTTATCGAAATTATTAATATTCTTTAATACAAAAGTAAGTAACCTATTCTTAATATCTTATTAGAATACCAGATATTAATATCTAAAATCAATAGATTTGTAATATACAAATAAATATAAATCTGTATACATAAAATATTCGATATCGATAATTGTGAATAAAATGCACCGACACCAATCATATAGAATATATGAACTGAACTAGGCTGCAATATTATGGCACTAACACCCAGGATATAGAAATTAGGAACTGTACTAAGCTGTAATACTATGGTACTACCAAATTTGTAATAATTTTTTTATATATTTTTTATTAATGTTTATTATTTATTTAATTTTAACCTCATAACTTATTTCTTCATAAATTGCTATTAGCAATATCATCCAATTAAAACACCTACAATTATTACAAGTTATCTCGTCACTTTATATATATTGCCATCCGCAATAACTAGCGCTTGTTGCATTACATAACAATGCAAAATGAATATTATATTAAGTATAAATTATAAAGAACAATTGAAGACAAGCTTATTATTTATTGATACTTTATATATAGTACTGCTGTTACGGCCCGTTGCATGCTGCTTCCTTCTTGCTACCTGCCGACTGCTGGCTTCTGCCATCTTCCTGCTGTTTGCTGCCCGCTGACTGTTGGCTTATTCCTTCCGACTGCTGGTTTCTGCCTTTTGTCACCAGTTTGCTGCCTTCCGACTGCTGGTTTCTGCCCGCAGTCTGCTGTTTGCTGCCTGCTGACTGCTCGCTTCTACCTTCTGACATATTCATACTGCTTGCGGCCAGTAGTTTATTGTTATAAATGATATTCATGTAAATAATATATCATAATTGTAAACAATATATTTTACATAATTTTATTATGTAATTAAGTAACTATCATCATAAAAAGGATTACTTAATTTGTAGTCAATTATATCACAACTTTAATACTTTAAACTTAAGTCTATGTGTTATATATAGTTATAGTATTTTAATGTTTTTATAATATATTATTAATTTTAATACAGTGTTGTGCCATATGCTATAAGCATTTATCTGTTATTGCCGACTAGTAAACATATATATGTTATTATTTTGCTTAGAGTATTGTTAAATTAATTGTGCTAATGTATATTGTTAAAAATAGAATGAACTCATATAGACAATCTGGATATGAGTAATAAGATATTGTATCTGGATAATCTCCAATAATAACAATGACAATTATAATCTATTGTTTATATTACTAATATACTCTATCCAATGTATTCGTTAATTAATTAACTTATATATTAGAAAATATTACTGTATTTATCAGTACTATGTGTAATATATATATATATATTAACTGAATTTACTAGTACGACATTATATATAATACAATATATATAATATACGTTTAAATATCTCACTATAACTCAATATCCAGAGGCTTGATATATTTATAAATATATATAATAGTTATAAAATGTAAACTTATTTATAATGTAAAACTGCATAGATTCTACTTATTTTTATATTAAGTTCTATCAGCATTCCATCTTGCTGAATTTATTTTAAACTTGCACAAATATTTTAAGATTCATATTTGTTCTCAAAATATTGAATTAAATAAACTGAGTAAATAAGATATATTTTAACAACTTTAATAAATTTATAAATCTATTAAAATAGAAGTATAATAATTTGTTATTTTAATCGACTATTTAATGTTAACATTTAAAGTATTATAACGATGCTACAAATATGGGACTAATTTAAAAGGTTACCTTGTATTTAAGTAAATAAAGTACTTAATAAAATAAGAGAAAATAGAAGAGTGAGTTAAATTGAAGTTAAATTCTAATTTATATCCTGGTTATATTAAATATAATTAATAGAAAAGGAAATAGAAAAGTATAATTGACATATAGGTTAATTTAATATAAAAAATATTTTATAATAAGATCTATTCACATTCATAGATAAAAAACACATTATTAACAAGATTATGAATAAATAATAGTTCCTTATATAGTCATTTAAGAGAATTGTCCTATTCATTTTTAGATTAAATATTTTTAAAAGGCATAAGTTATTATATAATATATATTTTTCTTGAACTTCAACATAAACATATAATATAAATATTATCAGATCACAATTTAATATATTAATTATAATAAATTATTTTAAAATTTCCAGTCATATTCAATTTCTCTATTATATGCTGCTAGTCTATTATATAATAGGCAGCAAGAAGGAAGCAGCATGCAACGGGCCGTAACAGCAGTACTATATATAAAGTATCAATAAATAATAAGCTTGTCTTCAATTGTTCTTTTTTACACTTTATATAAAATTCATTTAGCATTGTTATGTAATGCAACAAGCGCTAGTTATTGCGGATGGCTATATATATAAAGTGACGAGATAACTTGTAATTATTGTAGGTGTTTTAATTGAATGATATTGCTAATAGCAATTTATGAAAAAATAAGTTAGAAGGTTAAAATAAAATAAATAATAAACATTAATAAAAAATATATAAAAAAAATTTTATTCACAATTATCGATATCGAATATTTTATGTATACAGATTTATATTTATTTGTATATTATTAAAATTATTTCGCAAACACAATATTTGTGGTAAACATCACGTACACTTTTACAAACGCGAATTATACTCTTACACATGCAAACAAGTTACGTAGCAATGTGTAATAATATATATTGTTACGCAACTTGTTTCAAACATGGAATATTATCATATGGGTGTTAAAAATCAATATAGATGGTTTTCCATTTTTTAAATCATCTAAACATTCATGTTGGCCAATACTTTTATTGTGCAATATATCACCAGTTACTATATTTCCAGTAACTATGACATATGGTAACTCAAAACCACAAAATAATGAATTCATAAAAGTATGCATATTTGAAATTAAAGAACTAATAAAATCAGGTTTGGATATTTTTAATAAGAGAATAATGGTAAAATTGAAAGCTATACCGTGCCAATACTTTTTTACTTCTATATATTATAATAATTAATAATTTATATATTAGTACACTAAATAATATTATCTAATTCACTCAAATATTAAGCACATTTTTTTATGATGATATATACATAACATAATTCAATTTAATATATTATTATTATATAATATTTACTTGTGAATATCGTGGGAACTTATAAGTATTAATTACAATTGTTATATTATTTAATTTATCGATATTAATGATGGCAAGAGTGTATAAGTATGTTTAAACTACTCTGTTTAATGTATATATATAATATACTATCAGCAATTAAAAATCCTTAAGAATGTGATCTCAAGTCTTAATAATAGAGAAATGGAATATGATTGGAAATTTTAAAATAATTTATTATAATTAATTTTAATATTAAATGTTTATGTTGAAAACAGGAATAAGATAGATTATATATATATATATATATATATATATATATATATATATATATGTATATATAGTGTATACACTTATAATGTATAGTGTAACAACTTATTATATTAATATCAATTAGTCAAATATGAATTTTAAATTTACAGCAATAATATAGATTATATATATATATATATATATATACATATATATATATATATATATTATATATATATATATATATATATATATATATATATAGGTATACACTTATAGTGTATAGTGTAGTAAACTATGAATTTTTAATTTAAAACCCAATTTGAACTGAAACCATTATTAAATGATTATCACTAAATTAGAAAATGGTAAATTGGATATTTCCACAGCGTCATTGAATCATAAAATGGGCTAACTTATATATAAAATACTCTATCATTAAAGCTAACAATTAACTGAATTACACTCTTAAACTATATAAACTAAAAATGATTCTCTCCTACATAAAGTTCGATCGTCAATTGCAAACATTGTAATTATTTACCATTATATCTTAGACTCATACTCGTACAACATCGCTATCACTGAATTTTGGATAAACGTTCTTTACATTGTAACTAAAACAAAGTCAGCCTAACCTTACAAACTGCGATATTCTAGGTTTATTATTTAACGATTGGGTATTGACTTGTGATACATTTATTGGTGATTGTTATTTATTGTTTTTATTATAAATCTTATTAATACTGTATGCATGTTATTTGTTACAAGATTTATATGGCATATTAGAAGCTTGAATAGGTATAGTAATGTATTTTATCAGTCTTGTTAGACTGCGTAATAAGTGTATTTACAGTTGGAGAGTTATTTTGTAAAGTGATTTTCGGTTTAAGTTGAATATTTGTAGGTATTATATTTTTAATTTTTTTTTTAATTTATCGAATTAGTTGGTCCATGAATTAAATTCAGTTATAGTTGGGATACTAGGATCTGATATATATATATATATATTCTATTTATTATGTTTCCAATTTTGTTTTTGCTGTTCCTTTTATTATAAGATGATTTTGTACTAGTCTTTGTTAATATATTTTTAATGTCGTAATGACATATTTATTTTGTAAATATCGTTGTCACCTGATCAGGTTAGATATAATATAGTTATTGTGATATGATATTGTTATAGTTGATGTTAAATTGATTTACATTATGATAGTGGCGGTATGTTTGTTATACACTACCCTATTTGGTGCTGGTGAGTTATATATTAGATGGTATTGAAGATAGTGGAGTTTCTGGTTGTTTTGTAAGTAAGTATTGTTTATTGTTACATTTTTGTTAGGATGTATGCGTGTTGATGATTTATCAGTCTCATATATTATGGTAGTATTTGTGGTAATACAGGATAGAAGTTATGTAAATTTGAAGGTATATGTGAATTAAAAATCTACTAATATTTGACATCGCCCAATAATCTTGTCAGTGAAATTTTTGATTATATCCTTTTGTATTTCGATTCTGTAAGTTAATCGTTATTGTTTTAGAATTATGAGATTATCGTTTATAATAAGTATTTTGACGATATCTTTAGTTTATCCGTAGTATGTTTAGTGACTCTAGTTTTGGGTAGAACCAAGGCATTTCTGGTTTATTTAAGATATTTTGAATTCAAGGAGAACATTTGTTTAGTGATTGTTTGAGAATTTTATTTAATTCGGATGAATATATATTAGATAGATTAGCTTGTTTCTTAAAATTTCGTTTATAAAGTTATTGGTATATATATATATATATAATGAATGCAGTAATAATAAGTAAGATGGACTGTTTATGTTTAGAATAATGTAGATTCAGTTATAATACAATGGCGTAGTTATTAGGGTCAAGCCTTATCAGTCGGTTAATTAGAAAATTCATTAGTTAGAATAATATCAGTGGTATGTTTGGGAAAATAAAAGTTTTTAAGGTGAAATATTTAATAAGGTTACTCAATTTGCATAGTAGATTTGAATCATTTTCAGTAGGAGATACCAGACAGGTATTGTAAATTAAAGTCGACATTATTAATATGTTATAGAACCGCATGAAATGTCACTGGTCAGTTATCTAGACGTATGTAGACAAGAAGTAATTGCAGTCTAAGTTTTCAGTCATTAGAATATATAATGGTAAATAATTACAATGTTTGCAATTGACTATCGAACTTTACGTGGGAGAGAATAATATTTTGTTTATATAGGTTGAGAGTGTAATTCAGTTAATTGTTAGCTTTAATGGTAGAGTTTTTTTATATATAAGTTAACCCATTTTATGATTCAATGACGCTTAATTTGGAAATATCTAATTTACCATATTCTAATTTAGTAATAATCATTTAGTAATGGTTTTAATTAAAATGTATTGGATATAATCAGATTTTTAACACCCAAATGATAATATTCCATGTTTGAAACAAGTTGCGTAACAATATATATTATTACACATTGCTACGTAACTTGTTTGCATGTGTAAGAGTATAATTCGCGTTTGTAAAAGTTTACGTGATGTTAACACCAATATTGTGTTTACGAAATAATTTTAATAATTCAGTGATAATATATAGCGAGATTTTATATTTTGTATTAAATTTATCGAAATTATTAATATTCTTTAATACAAAAGTAAGTAACCTATTCTTAATATCTTATTAGAATACCAGATATTAATATCTAAAATCAATAGATTTGTAATATACAAATACATATAAATCTGTATACATAAAATATTCGATATCGATAATTGTGAATAAAATGCACCGACACCAATCATATAGAATATATGAACTGAACTAGGCTGCAATATTATGGCACTAACACCCAGGATATAGAAATTATGAACTGTACTAAGCTGTAATACTATGGTACTACCAAATTTGTAATAATTTTTTTATATATTTTTTATTAATGTTTATTATTTATTTAATTTTAACCTCATAACTTATTTCTTCATAAATTGCTATTAGCAATATCATCCAATTAAAACACCTACAATTATTACAAGTTATCTCGTCACTTTATATATATTGCCATCCGCAATAACTAGCGCTTGTTGCATTATATAACAATGCTAAATGAATTTTATATAAAGTGTAAAAAAGAACAATTGAAGACAAGCTTATTATTTATTGATACTTTATATATAGTACTGCTGTTACGGCCCGTTGCATGCTGCTTCCTTCTTACTGCCTGCCGACTGCTGGCTTCTGCCATCTTCCTGCTGTTTGCTGCCCGCTGACTGTTGGCTTATTCCTTCTGACTGCTGGTTTCTGCCTTTTGTCACCAGTTTGCTGCCTTCCGACTGCTGGTTTCTGCCCGCAGTCTGCTGTTTGCTGCCTGCTGACTGCTCGCTTCTACCTTCTGACATATTCATACTGCTTGCGGCCAGTAGTTTATTGTTATAAATGATATTCATGTAAATAATATATCATAATTGTAAACAATATATTTTACATAATTTTATTATGTAATTAAGTAACTATCATCATAAAAAGGATTACTTAATTTGTAGTAAATTATATCACAACTTTAATACTTTAAACTTAAGTCTATGTGTTATATATATAGTTATAGTATTTTAATGTTTTTATAATATATTATTAATTAATCTGGATATGAGTAATAAGATATTGTATCTGGATAATCTCCAATAATAACAATGACAATTATAATCTATTGTTTATATTACTAATATACTATATCCAATGTATTCGTTAATTAATTAAGTTATATATTAGAAAATATTACTGTATTTATCAGTACTATGTGTAATATATATATATATATATATATTAACTGAATTTACTAGTACGACATTATATATAATACAATATATATAATATACGTTTAAATATCTCACTATAACTCAATATCCAGAGGCTTGATATATTTATAAATATATATAATAGTTATAAAATGTAAACTTATTTATAATGTAAAACTGCATAGATTCTACTTATTTTTATATTAAGTTCTATCAGCATTCCATCTTGCTGAATTTATTTTAAACTTGCACAAATATTTTAAGATTCATATTTGTTCTCAAAATATTGAATTAAATAAACTGAGTAAATAAGATATATTTTAACAACTTTAATAAATTTATAAATCTATTAAAATAGAAGTATAATAATTTGTTATTTTAATCGACTATTTAATGTTAACATTTAAAGTATTATAACGATGCCACAAATATGGGACTAATTTAAAAGGTTACCTTGTATTTAAGTAAATAAAGTACTTAATAAAATAAGAGAAAATAGAAGAGTGAGTTAAATTGAAGTTAAATTCTAATTTATATCCTGGTTATATTAAATATAATTAATAGAAAAGGAAATAGAAAAGTATAATTGACATATAGGTTAATTTAATATAAAAAATATTTTATAATAAGATCTATTCACATTCATAGATAAAAAACACATTATTAAACAAGATTATGAATAAATAATAGTTCCTTATATAGTCATTTAAGAGAATTGTCCTATTCATTTTTAGATTAAATATTTTTAAAAGGCATAAGTTATTATATAATATATATTTTTCTTGAACTTCAACATAAACATATAATATAAATATTATCAGATCACAATTTAATATATTAATTATAATAAATTATTTTAAAATTTCCAGTCATATTCAATTTCTCTATTATATGCTGCTAGTCTATTATATATATATATAATATATATAGTATATATATATATATATATATATATATATATATATATATATATATACATAATATATATACATGATTTAATTTGCCCAGATATTAAGTTATTATGTGATAAGTTAATGTGATAGGTGTAGCTATTGAAAAATATGGTTCTATATATAGATCGGTTAGTATGCCTTTAGTTCGATGCCGTTTCTATTAGCGAGGCTAGTTATTAAAGTTATACTGTATTGATTGTTAATAAAATTAACACTAGATATTGATGTTCTGTCGGTATTAGTAGTTTTAATCATGGTTATAAACACAACGCAATAATTACAATTATAAACAATATTTATTAATCATCGAGAAAAACAACCATATTGTTTAACTAAAATTAATATAGGTTAACAAATTTATATATAATGTTAGCCAATATTACCAAAATACCCGGAGAAGATCAATTTATCATAACGAACATATTTTGTTACGACAACTTATGGGACGTATTTAATTTCTTTATTTATATATAAACACACAATAAAAATATGGTACAGAGGGGCCAATTTTTAGGCTACGGAAGACAAAAAAACGCATGATATTTGTATTGTACCCTAATTATATAATAAATAATATTATATAAATAAATTAAAATAATTACAACAATAATTGGAATACACTCAAAATATAACATTTTTATATTTTATTGCGTGCGTTGTGTAAAAAAAAAAGTATGGGTGCAGTTTATTATAATATTTGTAACTTATTTGAAAACATTCATTGACCCAACATATAGATAATTTAGTAATATTACATATATATATGATGATGAATAACATATTACTTATTATATTATAGAATAACTATATTAGATATAATATAATAAATCCTGTATTATATAATTAATTTATATATAAAGTATACATATAAGTATACTTAATAAATAGATAACATATAACATACATTATAGTATATAATATAGTATATAATATTATTATAATAAATTTAATAATAATTTATAATAACTAGCGCTGTCTTATATTGGATAGTATAAGGGAGAACCTCTCCATCTCCCTCTCCCTCTCCCTCTCCCTCTCCCTCTCCCTCTCCCTCTCCCTCTCCCTCTCCCTCTCCCTCTCCCTCTCCCTCTCCCTCTCCCTCTCCCTCTCCCTCTCCCTCTCCCTCTCCCTCTCCCTCTCCCTCTCCCTCTCCCTCTCCCTCTCCCTCTCCCTCTCCCTCTCCCTCTCCCTCTCCCTCTCCCTCTCCCTCTCCCTCTCCCTCTCCCTCTCCCTCTCCCTCTTCCTCTTCCTCTTCCTCTTCCTCTTCCTCTTCCTCTTCCTCTTCCTCTTCCTCTCCCTCTCCCTGTCCCTATCCCTCTCCATCTTCCTCTCCCTATACATGTCCCTCTACCACTCAGTCTCCCCATCCCTATATCTCTTCCAATTTCTCGTCCTTTTCTTCTTCTTACTATACCTCTCCCACTCCCACTCACTTTTCCACTCCCTCCCCTATCTCACTCCATCCACACTACTCTTCTTTCCCACTCCATCCCCTCTTACACACCCTCTCACTCTACATAATATTCAACTATTCAAGCCATTTCAATAAATTTCTAAATTTTTAAATAGCTATTTCAATAAATTATAATATAAAATAATGTCTAATAAGTAACACTAATATATATAAATTCATATTTTTATAATAATCAGAAATTATTTTTATTAATATATGATTTTTATTATCTATATTCGTTAAAAAAGACATTATATGATTCAGAATTCTACTAATATTAAAGACAATAAATCATAAGCAATTGTAAAGTAATAAAATATATTGAGAATATATCGGAATCAGGGTTGCTATATATATATTACTTAAATATTTTGAGATTTAAAAATTTAATTTAATCTTTATTAATATTGATTGGTATATTACTATATATTAAATTATTAATATTATGATAGTAATTTATTTATATAGTTAATAGATAAATAATATTTATAATATATCATATATATTATATATATATATATATATATATATATATATATATATATATAATACTTTCAATAATGTAATACCATAAATTATACAATTTTAGATTTCATTAATCAGCAAGGGTATCTATGATAATATATTCATATGTGGATTAATAATAATGGACATTCATTATATATGAATAATAGTGGTTAATTTTAATTTTAATATGAACATATATTCGTAATAAACATGTGTTTATTTAAATTATTATAATGACTAGTATATCAAAAATGAGTATTTGAAATGAAGTGTATTAAAAAATGTTCATCGTGTTCTTCATTTTGTTTCTATATTTTATACATATTTTATATATATTAAATAATAAATGTGTTTAATTTTATGGAGTATTATATTATTATGTAGGATATTTTAATCTATCCGGGTACAATATGTAATATAAATTAGGGTACAATAATATTTATAATAGGGTACATGGCTAAGTTTTAATTAGGGTACACGGATATGTTTTATTTAGTGTACAAGACGCGATTTAATTAGTGTACATAAATACGTTTTATTTAGGTTACATGAATATTCTTTCATTTAGGGTACATGAATACATTTTATTACAATATTATTTATCAAATACAATACAATTTCTTTAAAAATTTGTAATTATAGTTTGGTATATTTTTAATGTTAGCAAGTGGGTAGTTTATTTTTAATCATAGATTTTAATTAATTTAATGAGTTTACTTTTGGGTTTTAATATCTTATTAGTATCTCATTACATTAATTATTTATACTTATATTTTGTTTTTAAATCTATCTAATAAACAAATACTCTTATCTTTTAAGTGTATCTAATTGTATAACAATTAATTATTATTAACAAGGTTAATTTAGCTGCTATAGGTAACATTTCAGTACATGTTTAAATACATGATTGCTGTATACTTAGTATACGATGTATTCTTAGTCTGTTAATTTCAAAGGTTCATCATCAATCGTATTCTATCATTATATTTTTATTATATATATATTTGTCAATAATACTATATTCTATACCAAGATATTTATCTCAATGTTGTTTTCAAATAAGTTACAAATGTTAATAAACAGCACCCGTACTTTTTTTTTACACAACTCACCCAATAAAATATAAAAATGTTATATTTTGAGTATATTCCAATTATAGTTGTAATTATTTTAATTTATTTATATAATATTATTTATTATATAATTAGGGTACACAAAACAATTGTGCATTTTCGAACCTTTTGTACCCTACAATATATATATATTATTGGTGTACACCAGAAATGAATCATTTCGTAACCTAATCGATTATTTAATCATGTAACCTAGTTAGGGTACAATACAAATATCATGCATTTTTTGTCTTCTGTAGCCTAAAAATTGGCCCCTCTGTACCATATTTTTAGAGTGTGTTTATATACAAATAAAGAAATTAAATACGTCCCATAAGGTGTCGTAACTAAATAAGTTCGTTATGATAAATTTATCTCCTCCGGGTATTTTGGTAATATTGGCTAACATGATATATAAATTTGTTAACCTATATTAATTTTAGTTAAAAAATATGGTTTTTTTCTCGATGATTAATAAATATTGTTTATAATTGTAATTATTGCGTTGTGTTTATAACCATGATTAAAACTACTAATACCTACAGAACATCAATATATAGTGTTAATTTTATTAACAATCAATACAGCATAACTTTAATAACTAGCCTCGCTAATAGAAACGGCATCGAACTAAAGGCATACTAACCGATCTACATATAGAACCATATTTTTCAATAGCTACACCTATCACATTAACTTATCACATAATAACTTAATATCTGGGCAAATTAAATCATGTATATATATTATATATATATATATAATAGACTAGCAGTATATAATAGAGAAATTGAATATGACTGGAAATTTTAAAATAATTTATTATAATTAATTTTAATATTAAATTGTGATCTTATAATATTTATATTATATGTTTTTGCTGAAGTTCAGGAAAAATATATATTATATAATAACTTATACCTTTTAAAAATATTTAATCTAAAAATTAATATGACAATTCTCTTAAATTGACTACATAAAGAACTATTATTTTTTCATAATCTTGTTTAATAATGTATTTTTTATCTATGAATGTGAATAGATCTTATTATAAAATATTTTTTATATTAAATTAACCTATGTCAATTATACTTTTCTATTTCCTTTTCTATTAATTATATTTAATATAACCAGGATATAAATTAGAATTTAACTTCAATTTAACTCACTCTTCTATTTTCTCTTATTTTATTAAGTACTTTATTTACTTAAATATAAGGTAACCTTTTTAAATTAGTCCCATATTTGTAGCATCGTTATAATACTTTAAATGTTAACATTAAATAGTCGATTAAAATAACAAATTATTATACTTCTATTTTAATAGATTTATAAATTTATTAAAGTTGTTAAAATATATCTAATTTACTCAGTTTATTTAATTCAATATTTTGAGAACAAATATGAATCTTAAAATATTTGTGCAAGTTTAAAATAAATTCAGCAAGATGGAATGCTGATAGATCTTAATATAAAAATAAGTAGAATCTATGCAGTTTTACATTATAAATAAGTTTACATTTTATAACTATTATATATATTTATAAATATACCAATCCTCTGGATATTGAGTTATAGTGAGATATTTAAACGTATATTATATATATTGTATTATATAAAATGCCATACTAGTAAATTCAGTTAATATATAATATACAGTTAAATATATATAAATTCATATTTTTAAATTTGATAAATAATAATTAATATATAGACCAAAAGTTAATATATATATATATATATATATATATTACACATAGTACTGATAATACAGTAATATTTTCTAATATATAACTTAATTAATTAACGAATACATTGGATATAGTATATTAGTAATATAAACAATAGATTATAATTGTCATTGTTATTATTGGAGATTATCCAGATACAATATCGTATTACTCATATCCAGGTTGTCTATATGAGTTCATTCTATTTTTAACAATATACATTAGCACAATTAATTTTACAATACTCTAAGCAAAATAATAACATATATATGTTTACTAGTCGGCAATAACAGATAAATGCTTATAGCATATGGCACAACACTGTATTAAAATTAATAATATATTATAAAAACATTAAAATACTATAACTATATATAACACATAGACTTAAGTTTAAAGTATTAAAGTTTTGATATAATTTACTACAAATTAAGTAATCCTTTTTATGATGATAGTTACTTAATTACATAATAAAATTATGTAAAATATATTGTTTACAATTATGATATATTATTTACATGAATATCATTTATAACAATAAACTACTGGCCGCAAGCAGTATGAATATGTCAGAAGGTAGAAGCGAGCAGTCAGCAGGCAGCAAACAGCAGACTGCGGGCAGAAACCAGCAGTCGGAAGGCAGCAAACTGGTGACAAAAGGCAGAAACCAGCAGTCAGAAGGAATAAGCCAACAGTCAGCGGGCAGCAAACAGCAGGAAGATGGCAGAAGCCAGCAGTCGGCAGGCAGTAAGAAGGAAGCAGCATGCAACGGGCCGTAACAGCAGTACTATATATAAAGTGTCAATAAATAATAAGCTTGTCTTCAATTGTTCTTTTTTACACTTTATATAAAATTCATTTTGCATTGTTATGTAATGCAACAATCGCTAGTTATTGCGGATGGCAATATATATAAAGTGACGAGATAACTTGTAATGATTGTAGGTGTTTTAATTGGATAATATTGCTAATAGCAATTTATGAAAAAATAAGTTAGGAGGTTACAATTAAATAAATAATAAACATTAATAAAAAATATATAAAAAAATGATTACAAATTTGGTAGTACCATAGTATTACAGCTTAGTACAGTTCAGAATTTCTATATCCTGGGTGTTAGTGCCATAATATTGCAGCCTAGTTCAGTTAATATATTCTGTATTACGGAGCATTTTTTTCACAATTATCGATATCGAATATTTTATGTATACAGATTTATATTTATTTGTATATTATTAAAATTATTTCGTAAACACAATATTGGTGTTAACATCACGTACACTTTTACAAACGCGAATTATACTCTTACACATGCAAACAAGTTATGTAGCAATGTTTAATAATATATATTGTTACGCAACTTGTTTCAAACATGGAATATTATCATTTGGGTGTTAAAAATCAATATAGATGGTTTTCCATTTTTTAAATCATCTAAACATTCATGTTGGACAATACTTTTATTGTGCAATATATCACCAGTTACTATATTTCCAGTAACTATGACATATGGTAACTCAAAACCACAAAATAATGAATTCATAAAAGTATGCATATTTGAAATTAAAGAACTAATAAAATCAGGTTTGGATATTTTTAATTGAAAGCTATACCGTGCGACTTACCTGCGAGATCAATTTGATTTGTAAATGTTTAAATTATTTTATAGAGATTTTGATTCCATCAATGTATGACTATTTGTTTTATTAATTACTATGTATTTGAATATTCTCAAATACATTAGATAATAGCATATAGTTGTAAAACTCTCAGTTATATTATGTGTGTATAATAAATTAAATATATAAATAAAATTATGTGCACGCCACATTATTCTAATACTTTTTTACTTCTATATATTATAATAATTAATAATTTATATATTAGTACACTAAATAATATTATCTAATTCACTCAAATATTAAGCACATTTTTTTATGATGATATATACATAACATAATTCAATTTAATATATTATTATTATATAATATTTACTTGTGAATATCGTGGGAACTTATAAGTATTAATTACAATTGTTATATTATTTAATTTATCGATATTAATGATGGCAAGAGTGTATAAGTATGTTTAAACTACTCTGTTTAATGTATATATATAATATACTATCAGCAATTAAAAATCCTACAGAATGTGATCTCAAGTCTTAATAATAGAGAAATGGAATATGATTGGAAATTTTAAAATAATTTATTATAATTAATTTTAATATTAAATGTTTATGTTGAAAACAGGAATAAGATAGATTATATATATATATATATATATATATATATATATATATTTGTATATATAGTGTATACACTTATAATGTATAGTGTAACAACTTATTATATTAATATCAATTAGTCAAATATGAATTTTAAATTTACAGGAATAATATAGATTATATATATATATATATATATTATATTATATATATATATATATATATATATATATATATATAGGAATACACTTATAGTGTATAGTGTAGTAAACTATGAATTTTAAATTTAAAACCCAATTTGAACTGAAACCATTATTAAATGATTATTACTAAATTAGAAAATGGTAAATTGGATATTTCCACAGCGTCATTGAATCATAAAATGGGCTAACTTATATATAAAATACTCTATCATTAAAGCTAACAATTAACTGAATTACACTCTTAAACTATATAAACTAAAAATGATTCTCTCCTACATAAAGTTCGATCGTCAATTGCAAACATTGTAATTATTTACCATTATATCTTAGACTCATACTCGTACAACATCGCTATCACTGAATTTTGGATAAACGTTATATACACTGTAACTAAATCAAAGTCAGCCTAACCTTACAAACTGCGATATTCTAGGTTTATTATTTAACGATTGGGTATTGACTTGTGATACATTTATTGGTGATTGTTATTTATTGTTTTTATTATAAATCTTATTAATACTGTATGCATGATATTTATTGATCAGGGTAGATATAATATAGTTATTGTGATATGATATTGTTATAGTTGATGTTAAATTGATTTGCATTATGATAGTGGCGGTATGTTTGTTATACACTACCCTATTTGGTTCTGATGAGTTATATATTAGATGGTATTGAAGATAGTGGAGTTTCTGGTTGTTTTGTAAGTAAGTATTGTTTATTGTTACATTTTTGTTAGGATGTATGCGTGTTGATGATTTATCAGTCTCATATATTATGGTAGTATTTGTGGTAATACAGGATAGAAGTTATGTAAATTTGAAGGTATATGTGAATTAAAAATCTACTAATATTTGACATCGCCCAATAATCTTGTCAGTGAAATTTTTGATTATATCCTTTTGTATTTCGATTCTGTAAGTTAATCGTTATTGTTTTAGAATTATGAGATTATCGTTTATAATAAGTATTTTGACGATATCTTTAGTTTATCCGTAGTATGTTTAGTGACTCTAGTTTTGGGTAGAACCAAGGCATTTCTGGTTTATTTAAGATATTTTGAATTCAAGGAGAACATTTGTTTAGTGATTGTTTGAGAATTTTATTTAATTCGGATGAATATATATTAGATAGATTAGCTTGTTTCTTAAAATTTCGTTTATAAAGTTATTGGTATATATATATATATATAATGAATGCAGTAATAATAAGTAAGATGGACTGTTTATGTTTAGAATAATGTAGATTCAGTTATAATACAATGGCGTAGTTATTAGGGTCAAGCCTTATCAGTCGGTTAATTAGAAAATTCATTAGTTAGAATAATATCAGTGGTATGTTTGGGAAAATAAAAGTTTTTAAGGTGAAATATTTAATAAGGTTACTCAATTTGCATAGTAGATTTGAATCATTTTCAGTAGGAGATACCAGACAGGTATTGTAAATTAAAGTCGACATTATTAATATGTTATAGAACCGCATGAAATGTCACTGGTCAGTTATCTAGACGTATGTAGACAAGAAGTAATTGCAGTCTAAGTTTTCAGTCATTAGAATATATAATGGTAAATAATTACAATGTTTGCAATTGACTATCGAACTTTACGTGGGAGAGAATAATATTTTGTTTATATAGGTTGAGAGTGTAATTCAGTTAATTGTTAGCTTTAATGGTAGAGTTTTTTTATATATAAGTTAACCCATTTTATGATTCAATGACGCTTAATTTGGAAATATCTAATTTACCATATTCTAATTTAGTAATAATCATTTAGTAATGGTTTTAATTAAAATGTATTGGATATAATCAGATTTTTAACACCCAAATGATAATATTCCATGTTTGAAACAAGTTGCGTAACAATATATATTATTACACATTGCTACGTAACTTGTTTGCATGTGTAAGAGTATAATTCGCGTTTGTAAAAGTTTACGTGATGTTAACACCAATATTGTGTTTACGAAATAATTTTAATAATTCAGTGATAATATATAGCGAGATTTTATATTTTGTATTAAATTTATCGAAATTATTAATATTCTTTAATACAAAAGTAAGTAACCTATTCTTAATATCTTATTAGAATACCAGATATTAATATCTAAAATCAATAGATTTGTAATATACAAATACATATAAATCTGTATACATAAAATATTCGATATCGATAATTGTGAATAAAATGCACCGACACCAATCATATAGAATATATGAACTGAACTAGGCTGCAATATTATGGCACTAACACCCAGGATATAGAAATTATGAACTGTACTAAGCTGTAATACTATGGTACTACCAAATTTGTAATAATTTTTTTATATATTTTTTATTAATGTTTATTATTTATTTAATTTTAACCTCATAACTTATTTCTTCATAAATTGCTATTAGCAATATCATCCAATTAAAACACCTACAATTATTACAAGTTATCTCGTCACTTTATATATATTGCCATCCGCAATAACTAGCGCTTGTTGCATTATATAACAATGCTAAATGAATTTTATATAAAGTGTAAAAAAGAACAATTGAAGACAAGCTTATTATTTATTGATACTTTATATATAGTACTGCTGTTACGGCCCGTTGCATGCTGCTTCCTTCTTGCTACCTGCCGACTGCTGGCTTCTGCCATCTTCCTGCTGTTTGCTGCCCGCTGACTGTTGGCTTATTCCTTCTGACTGCTGGTTTCTGCCTTTTGTCACCAGTTTGCTGCCTTCCGACTGCTGGTTTCTGCCCGCAGTCTGCTGTTTGCTGCCTGCTGACTGCTCGCTTCTACCTTCTGACATATTCATACTGCTTGCGGCCAGTAGTTTATTGTTATAAATGATATTCATGTAAATAATATATCATAATTGTAAACAATATATTTTACATAATTTTATTATGTAATTAAGTAACTATCATCATAAAAAGGATTACTTAATTTGTAGTAAATTATATCACAACTTTAATACTTTAAACTTAAGTCTGTGTTATATATATAGTTATAGTATTTTAATGTTTTTATAATATATTATTAATTAATCTGGATATGAGTAATAAGATATTGTATCTGGATAATCTCCAATAATAACAATGACAATTATAATCTATTGTTTATATTACTAATATACTATATCCAATGTATTCGTTAATTAATTAAGTTATATATTAGAAAATATTACTGTATTTATCAGTACTATGTGTAATATATATATATATATATATATTAACTGAATTTACTAGTACGACATTATATATAATACAATATATATAATATACGTTTAAATATCTCACTATAACTCAATATCCAGAGGCTTGATATATTTATAAATATATATAATAGTTATAAAATGTAAACTTATTTATAATGTAAAACTGCATAGATTCTACTTATTTTTATATTAAGTTCTATCAGCATTCCATCTTGCTGAATTTATTTTAAACTTGCACAAATATTTTAAGATTCATATTTGTTCTCAAAATATTGAATTAAATAAACTGAGTAAATAAGATATATTTTAACAACTTTAATAAATTTATAAATCTATTAAAATAGAAGTATAATAATTTGTTATTTTAATCGACTATTTAATGTTAACATTTAAAGTATTATAACGATGCCACAAATATGGGACTAATTTAAAAGGTTACCTTGTATTTAAGTAAATAAAGTACTTAATAAAATAAGAGAAAATAGAAGAGTGAGTTAAATTGAAGTTAAATTCTAATTTATATCCTGGTTATATTAAATATAATTAATAGAAAAGGAAATAGAAAAGTATAATTGACATATAGGTTAATTTAATATAAAAAATATTTTATAATAAGATCTATTCACATTCATAGATAAAAAACACATTATTAAACAAGATTATGAATAAATAATAGTTCCTTATATAGTCATTTAAGAGAATTGTCCTATTCATTTTTAGATTAAATATTTTTAAAAGGCATAAGTTATTATATAATATATATTTTTCTTGAACTTCAACATAAACATATAATATAAATATTATCAGATCACAATTTAATATATTAATTATAATAAATTATTTTAAAATTTCCAGTCATATTCAATTTCTCTATTATATGCTGCTAGTCTATTATATATATATATAATATATATAGTATATATATATATATATATATATATATATATATATATATATATACATAATATATATACATGATTTAATTTGCCCAGATATTAAGTTATTATGTGATAAGTTAATGTGATAGGTGTAGCTATTGAAAAATATGGTTCTATATATAGATCGGTTAGTATGCCTTTAGTTCGATGCCGTTTCTATTAGCGAGGCTAGTTATTAAAGTTATACTGTATTGATTGTTAATAAAATTAACACTAGATATTGATGTTCTGTCGGTATTAGTAGTTTTAATCATGGTTATAAACACAACGCAATAATTACAATTATAAACAATATTTATTAATCATCGAGAAAAACAACCATATTGTTTAACTAAAATTAATATAGGTTAACAAATTTATATATAATGTTAGCCAATATTACCAAAATACCCGGAGAAGATCAATTTATCATAACGAACATATTTTGTTACGACAACTTATGGGACGTATTTAATTTCTTTATTTATATATAAACACACAATAAAAATATGGTACAGAGGGGCCAATTTTTAGGCTACGGAAGACAAAAAAACGCATGATATTTGTATTGTACCCTAATTATATAATAAATAATATTATATAAATAAATTAAAATAATTACAACAATAATTGGAATACACTCAAAATATAACATTTTTATATTTTATTGCGTGCGTTGTGTAAAAAAAAAAGTATGGGTGCAGTTTATTATAATATTTGTAACTTATTTGAAAACATTCATTGACCCAACATATAGATAATTTAGTAATATTACATATATATATGATGATGAATAACATATTACTTATTATATTATAGAATAACTATATTAGATATAATATAATAAATCCTGTATTATATAATTAATTTATATATAAAGTATACATATAAGTATACTTAATAAATAGATAACATATAACATACATTATAGTATATAATATAGTATATAATATTATTATAATAAATTTAATAATAATTTATAATAACTAGCGCTGTCTTATATTGGATAGTATAAGGGAGAACCTCTCCATCTCCCTCTCCCTCTCCCTCTCCCTCTCCCTCTCCCTCTCCCTCTCCCTCTCCCTCTCCCTCTCCCTCTCCCTCTCCCTCTCCCTCTCCCTCTCCCTCTCCCTCTCCCTCTCCCTCTCCCTCTCCCTCTCCCTCTCCCTCTCCCTCTCCCTCTCCCTCTCCCTCTCCCTCTCCCTCTCCCTCTCCCTCTCCCTCTCCCTCTCCCTCTCCCTCTCCCTCTCCCTCTCCCTCTCCCTCTCCCTCTCCCTCTCCCTCTCCCTCTCCCTCTTCCTCTTCCTCTTCCTCTTCCTCTTCCTCTTCCTCTTCCTCTTCCTCTTCCTCTCCCTCTCCCTGTCCCTATCCCTCTCCATCTTCCTCTCCCTATACATGTCCCTCTACCACTCAGTCTCCCCATCCCTATATCTCTTCCAATTTCTCGTCCTTTTCTTCTTCTTACTATACCTCTCCCACTCCCACTCACTTTTCCACTCCCTCCCCTATCTCACTCCATCCACACTACTCTTCTTTCCCACTCCATCCCCTCTTACACACCCTCTCACTCTACATAATATTCAACTATTCAAGCCATTTCAATAAATTTCTAAATTTTTAAATAGCTATTTCAATAAATTATAATATAAAATAATGTCTAATAAGTAACACTAATATATATAAATTCATATTTTTATAATAATCAGAAATTATTTTTATTAATATATGATTTTTATTATCTATATTCGTTAAAAAAGACATTATATGATTCAGAATTCTACTAATATTAAAGACAATAAATCATAAGCAATTGTAAAGTAATAAAATATATTGAGAATATATCGGAATCAGGGTTGCTATATATATATTACTTAAATATTTTGAGATTTAAAAATTTAATTTAATCTTTATTAATATTGATTGGTATATTACTATATATTAAATTATTAATATTATGATAGTAATTTATTTATATAGTTAATAGATAAATAATATTTATAATATATCATATATATTATATATATATATATATATATATATATATATATATATATATAATACTTTCAATAATGTAATACCATAAATTATACAATTTTAGATTTCATTAATCAGCAAGGGTATCTATGATAATATATTCATATGTGGATTAATAATAATGGACATTCATTATATATGAATAATAGTGGTTAATTTTAATTTTAATATGAACATATATTCGTAATAAACATGTGTTTATTTAAATTATTATAATGACTAGTATATCAAAAATGAGTATTTGAAATGAAGTGTATTAAAAAATGTTCATCGTGTTCTTCATTTTGTTTCTATATTTTATACATATTTTATATATATTAAATAATAAATGTGTTTAATTTTATGGAGTATTATATTATTATGTAGGATATTTTAATCTATCCGGGTACAATATGTAATATAAATTAGGGTACAATAATATTTATAATAGGGTACATGGCTAAGTTTTAATTAGGGTACACGGATATGTTTTATTTAGTGTACAAGACGCGATTTAATTAGTGTACATAAATACGTTTTATTTAGGTTACATGAATATTCTTTCATTTAGGGTACATGAATACATTTTATTACAATATTATTTATCAAATACAATACAATTTCTTTAAAAATTTGTAATTATAGTTTGGTATATTTTTAATGTTAGCAAGTGGGTAGTTTATTTTTAATCATAGATTTTAATTAATTTAATGAGTTTACTTTTGGGTTTTAATATCTTATTAGTATCTCATTACATTAATTATTTATACTTATATTTTGTTTTTAAATCTATCTAATAAACAAATACTCTTATCTTTTAAGTGTATCTAATTGTATAACAATTAATTATTATTAACAAGGTTAATTTAGCTGCTATAGGTAACATTTCAGTACATGTTTAAATACATGATTGCTGTATACTTAGTATACGATGTATTCTTAGTCTGTTAATTTCAAAGGTTCATCATCAATCGTATTCTATCATTATATTTTTATTATATATATATTTGTCAATAATACTATATTCTATACCAAGATATTTATCTCAATGTTGTTTTCAAATAAGTTACAAATGTTAATAAACAGCACCCGTACTTTTTTTTTACACAACTCACCCAATAAAATATAAAAATGTTATATTTTGAGTATATTCCAATTATAGTTGTAATTATTTTAATTTATTTATATAATATTATTTATTATATAATTAGGGTACACAAAACAATTGTGCATTTTCGAACCTTTTGTACCCTACAATATATATATATTATTGGTGTACACCAGAAATGAATCATTTCGTAACCTAATCGATTATTTAATCATGTAACCTAGTTAGGGTACAATACAAATATCATGCATTTTTTGTCTTCTGTAGCCTAAAAATTGGCCCCTCTGTACCATATTTTTAGAGTGTGTTTATATACAAATAAAGAAATTAAATACGTCCCATAAGGTGTCGTAACTAAATAAGTTCGTTATGATAAATTTATCTCCTCCGGGTATTTTGGTAATATTGGCTAACATGATATATAAATTTGTTAACCTATATTAATTTTAGTTAAAAAATATGGTTTTTTTCTCGATGATTAATAAATATTGTTTATAATTGTAATTATTGCGTTGTGTTTATAACCATGATTAAAACTACTAATACCTACAGAACATCAATATATAGTGTTAATTTTATTAACAATCAATACAGCATAACTTTAATAACTAGCCTCGCTAATAGAAACGGCATCGAACTAAAGGCATACTAACCGATCTACATATAGAACCATATTTTTCAATAGCTACACCTATCACATTAACTTATCACATAATAACTTAATATCTGGGCAAATTAAATCATGTATATATATTATATATATATATAATAGACTAGCAGTATATAATAGAGAAATTGAATATGACTGGAAATTTTAAAATAATTTATTATAATTAATTTTAATATTAAATTGTGATCTTATAATATTTATATTATATGTTTTTGCTGAAGTTCAGGAAAAATATATATTATATAATAACTTATACCTTTTAAAAATATTTAATCTAAAAATTAATATGACAATTCTCTTAAATTGACTACATAAAGAACTATTATTTTTTCATAATCTTGTTTAATAATGTATTTTTTATCTATGAATGTGAATAGATCTTATTATAAAATATTTTTTATATTAAATTAACCTATGTCAATTATACTTTTCTATTTCCTTTTCTATTAATTATATTTAATATAACCAGGATATAAATTAGAATTTAACTTCAATTTAACTCACTCTTCTATTTTCTCTTATTTTATTAAGTACTTTATTTACTTAAATATAAGGTAACCTTTTTAAATTAGTCCCATATTTGTAGCATCGTTATAATACTTTAAATGTTAACATTAAATAGTCGATTAAAATAACAAATTATTATACTTCTATTTTAATAGATTTATAAATTTATTAAAGTTGTTAAAATATATCTAATTTACTCAGTTTATTTAATTCAATATTTTGAGAACAAATATGAATCTTAAAATATTTGTGCAAGTTTAAAATAAATTCAGCAAGATGGAATGCTGATAGATCTTAATATAAAAATAAGTAGAATCTATGCAGTTTTACATTATAAATAAGTTTACATTTTATAACTATTATATATATTTATAAATATACCAATCCTCTGGATATTGAGTTATAGTGAGATATTTAAACGTATATTATATATATTGTATTATATAAAATGCCATACTAGTAAATTCAGTTAATATATAATATACAGTTAAATATATATAAATTCATATTTTTAAATTTGATAAATAATAATTAATATATAGACCAAAAGTTAATATATATATATATATATATATATTACACATAGTACTGATAATACAGTAATATTTTCTAATATATAACTTAATTAATTAACGAATACATTGGATATAGTATATTAGTAATATAAACAATAGATTATAATTGTCATTGTTATTATTGGAGATTATCCAGATACAATATCGTATTACTCATATCCAGGTTGTCTATATGAGTTCATTCTATTTTTAACAATATACATTAGCACAATTAATTTTACAATACTCTAAGCAAAATAATAACATATATATGTTTACTAGTCGGCAATAACAGATAAATGCTTATAGCATATGGCACAACACTGTATTAAAATTAATAATATATTATAAAAACATTAAAATACTATAACTATATATAACACATAGACTTAAGTTTAAAGTATTAAAGTTTTGATATAATTTACTACAAATTAAGTAATCCTTTTTATGATGATAGTTACTTAATTACATAATAAAATTATGTAAAATATATTGTTTACAATTATGATATATTATTTACATGAATATCATTTATAACAATAAACTACTGGCCGCAAGCAGTATGAATATGTCAGAAGGTAGAAGCGAGCAGTCAGCAGGCAGCAAACAGCAGACTGCGGGCAGAAACCAGCAGTCGGAAGGCAGCAAACTGGTGACAAAAGGCAGAAACCAGCAGTCAGAAGGAATAAGCCAACAGTCAGCGGGCAGCAAACAGCAGGAAGATGGCAGAAGCCAGCAGTCGGCAGGCAGTAAGAAGGAAGCAGCATGCAACGGGCCGTAACAGCAGTACTATATATAAAGTGTCAATAAATAATAAGCTTGTCTTCAATTGTTCTTTTTTACACTTTATATAAAATTCATTTTGCATTGTTATGTAATGCAACAATCGCTAGTTATTGCGGATGGCAATATATATAAAGTGACGAGATAACTTGTAATGATTGTAGGTGTTTTAATTGGATAATATTGCTAATAGCAATTTATGAAAAAATAAGTTAGGAGGTTACAATTAAATAAATAATAAACATTAATAAAAAATATATAAAAAAATGATTACAAATTTGGTAGTACCATAGTATTACAGCTTAGTACAGTTCAGAATTTCTATATCCTGGGTGTTAGTGCCATAATATTGCAGCCTAGTTCAGTTAATATATTCTGTATTACGGAGCATTTTTTTCACAATTATCGATATCGAATATTTTATGTATACAGATTTATATTTATTTGTATATTATTAAAATTATTTCGTAAACACAATATTGGTGTTAACATCACGTACACTTTTACAAACGCGAATTATACTCTTACACATGCAAACAAGTTATGTAGCAATGTTTAATAATATATATTGTTACGCAACTTGTTTCAAACATGGAATATTATCATTTGGGTGTTAAAAATCAATATAGATGGTTTTCCATTTTTTAAATCATCTAAACATTCATGTTGGACAATACTTTTATTGTGCAATATATCACCAGTTACTATATTTCCAGTAACTATGACATATGGTAACTCAAAACCACAAAATAATGAATTCATAAAAGTATGCATATTTGAAATTAAAGAACTAATAAAATCAGGTTTGGATATTTTTAATTGAAAGCTATACCGTGCGACTTACCTGCGAGATCAATTTGATTTGTAAATGTTTAAATTATTTTATAGAGATTTTGATTCCATCAATGTATGACTATTTGTTTTATTAATTACTATGTATTTGAATATTCTCAAATACATTAGATAATAGCATATAGTTGTAAAACTCTCAGTTATATTATGTGTGTATAATAAATTAAATATATAAATAAAATTATGTGCACGCCACATTATTCTAATACTTTTTTACTTCTATATATTATAATAATTAATAATTTATATATTAGTACACTAAATAATATTATCTAATTCACTCAAATATTAAGCACATTTTTTTATGATGATATATACATAACATAATTCAATTTAATATATTATTATTATATAATATTTACTTGTGAATATCGTGGGAACTTATAAGTATTAATTACAATTGTTATATTATTTAATTTATCGATATTAATGATGGCAAGAGTGTATAAGTATGTTTAAACTACTCTGTTTAATGTATATATATAATATACTATCAGCAATTAAAAATCCTACAGAATGTGATCTCAAGTCTTAATAATAGAGAAATGGAATATGATTGGAAATTTTAAAATAATTTATTATAATTAATTTTAATATTAAATGTTTATGTTGAAAACAGGAATAAGATAGATTATATATATATATATATATATATATATATATATATTTGTATATATAGTGTATACACTTATAATGTATAGTGTAACAACTTATTATATTAATATCAATTAGTCAAATATGAATTTTAAATTTACAGGAATAATATAGATTATATATATATATATATATATTATATTATATATATATATATATATATATATATATAGGAATACACTTATAGTGTATAGTGTAGTAAACTATGAATTTTAAATTTAAAACCCAATTTGAACTGAAACCATTATTAAATGATTATTACTAAATTAGAAAATGGTAAATTGGATATTTCCACAGCGTCATTGAATCATAAAATGGGCTAACTTATATATAAAATACTCTATCATTAAAGCTAACAATTAACTGAATTACACTCTTAAACTATATAAACTAAAAATGATTCTCTCCTACATAAAGTTCGATCGTCAATTGCAAACATTGTAATTATTTACCATTATATCTTAGACTCATACTCGTACAACATCGCTATCACTGAATTTTGGATAAACGTTATATACACTGTAACTAAATCAAAGTCAGCCTAACCTTACAAACTGCGATATTCTAGGTTTATTATTTAACGATTGGGTATTGACTTGTGATACATTTATTGGTGATTGTTATTTATTGTTTTTATTATAAATCTTATTAATACTGTATGCATGATATTTATTGATCAGGGTAGATATAATATAGTTATTGTGATATGATATTGTTATAGTTGATGTTAAATTGATTTGCATTATGATAGTGGCGGTATGTTTGTTATACACTACCCTATTTGGTTCTGATGAGTTATATATTAGATGGTATTGAAGATAGTGGAGTTTCTGGTTGTTTTGTAAGTAAGTATTGTTTATTGTTACATTTTTGTTAGGATGTATGCGTGTTGATGATTTATCAGTCTCATATATTATGGTAGTATTTGTGGTAATACAGGATAGAAGTTATGTAAATTTGAAGGTATATGTGAATTAAAAATCTACTAATATTTGACATCGCCTAATAATCTTGTCAGTGAAATTTTTGATTATATCCTTTTGTATTTCGATTCTGTAAGTTAATCGTTATTGTTTTAGAATTATGAGATTATCGTTTATAATAAGTATTTTGACGATATCGTTAGTTTATCCGTAGTATGTTTAGTGACTCTAGTTTTGGGTAGAACCAAGGCATTTCTGGTTTATTTAAGATATTTTGAATTCAAGGAGAACATTTGTTTAGTGATTGTTTGAGAATTTTATTTAATTCGGATGAATATATATTAGATAGATTAGCTTGTTTCTTAAAATCTCGTTTATAAAGTTATTCGTATATATATATATATATAATGAATGCAGTAATAATAAGTAATATGGACTGTTTATGTTTAGAATAATGTAGATTCAGTTATAATACAATGGCGTAGTTATTAGGGTCAAGCCTTATCAGTCGGTTAGTTAGAAAATTCATTAGTTAGAATAATATCAGTGGTATGTTTTGGAAAATAAAAGTTTTTAAGGTGAAATATTTAATAAGGTTACTCAATTTGCAGAGTAGATTTGAATCATTTTCAGTAGGAGATACCAGACAGGTATTGTAAATTAAAGTCGACATTATTAATATGTTATAGAACCGCATGAAATGTCACTGGTCAGTTATCTAGACGTATGTATACAAGAAGTAATTGCAGTCTAAGTTTTCAGTCATTAGAATATATAATGGTAAATAATTACAATGTTTGCAATTGACTATCGAACTTTACGTGGGAGAGAATAATATTTTGTTTATATAGGTTGAGAGTGTAATTCAGTTAATTGTTAGCTTTAATGGTAGAGTTTTTTTATATATAAGTTAGCCCATTTTATGATTCAATGACGCTTAATTTGGAAATATCTAATTTACCATATTCTAATTTAGTAATAATCATTTAGTAATGTTTTTAGTTAAAATGTATTGGGTTTAAATGTATTGGATATAATCAGATTTTTAACACCCAAATGATAATATTCCATGTTTGAAACAAGTTGCGTAACAATATATATTATTACACATTGCTACGTAACTTGTTTGCATGTGTAATAGTGTAATTGGCGTTTGTAAAAGTGTATGTGATGTTTACCACCAATATTGTGTTTGCGAAATAATTTTAATAATTAAGTGATAATATATAGCGATATCTTATATTATTTATTAAATTGACCGAGATTATTAATATTCTTTAATACAAAAGTAAGTAACCTATTCTTAATATCTTATTCGAATACCAGATATTAATATCTAAAATCAATAGATTTGTAATATACAAATAAATATAAATCTGTATACATAAAATATTCGATATCGATAATAGTGAATAAAATGCACCGACACCAATCATATATGAACTGAACTAGGCTGCAATATTATGGCACTAACACCCAGGATATAGAAATTATGAACTGTATTAAGCTGTACTACTATGGTACTACCAAATTTGTAATAATTTTTTTATATATTTTTTATTAATGTTTATTATTTATTTAATTTTAACTTCATAACTTATTTTTTCATAAATTGCTATTAGTAATATCATCCAATTAAAACACCTACAATTATTACAAGTTATCTCGTCACTTTATATATATTGCCATCCGCAATAACTAGCGCTTGTTGCATTACATAACAATGCAAAATGAATTTTATATAAAGTGTAAAAAAGAACAATTGAAGACAAGCTTATTATTTATTGATACTTTATATATAGTACTGCTGTTACGGCCCGTTGCATGCTGCTTCCTTCTTGCTACCTGCCGACTGCTGGCTTCTGCCATCTTCCTGCTGTTTGCTGCCCGCTGACTGTTGGCTTATTCCTTCCGACTGCTGGTTTCTGCCTTTTGTCACCAGTTTGCTGCCTTCCGACTGCTGGTTTCTGCCCGCAGTCTGCTGTTTGCTGCCTGCTGACTGCTCGCTTCTACCTTCTGACATATTCATACTGCTTGCGGCCAGTAGTTTATTGTTATAAATGATATTCATGATATTCATGTAAATAATATATCATAATTGTAAACAATATATTTTACATAATTTTATTATGTAATTCAGTAACTATCATCATAAAAAGGATTACTTAATTTGTAGTAAATTATATCACAACTTTAATACTTTAAACTTAAGTCTATGCGTTATATATATAGTTATAGTATTTTAATGTTTTTATAATATATTATTAATTTTAATACAGTGTTGTGCCATATGCTATAAGCATTTATCTGTTATTGCTGACTAGTAAACATATATATGTTATTATTTTGCTTAGAGTATTGTTAAATTAATTGTGCTAATGTATATTGTTAAAAATAGAATGAACTCATATAGACAATCTGGATATGAGTAATAAGATATTGTATCTGAATAATCTCCAATAATAACAATGACAATTATAATCTATTGTTTATATTACTAATATACTATATCCAATGTATTCGTTAATTAATTAAGTTATATATTAGAAAATATTACTGTATTTATCAGTACATTGTGTAATATATATATATATATATAATATATTAACTGAATTTACTAGTATGGCATTTTATATAATACAATATATATAATATACGTTTAAATATCTCACTATAACTCAATATCCAGAGGCTTGATATATTTATAAAATGTAAACTTATTTATAATGTAAAACTGCATAGATTCTACTTATTTTTATATTAAGATCTATCAGCATTCCATCGTTGCTGAATTTATTTTAAACTTGCACAAATATTTTAAGATTCATATTTGTTCTCAAAATATTGAATTAAATAAACTGAGTAAATTAGATATATTTTAACAACAATTTATAAATCTATTAAAATAGAAGTATAATAATTTGTTATTTTAATCGACTATTTAATGTTAACATTTAAAGTATTATAACGATGCTACACATATGGGACTAATTTAAAAAGGTTACCTTATATTTAAGTAAATAAAGTACTTAATAAAATAAGAGAAAATAGAAGAGTGAGTTAAATTGAAGTTAAATTCTAATTTATATCCTGGTTATATTAAATATAATTAATAAAAAAAGAAAATAGAAAAGTATAATTGACATAGGTTAATTTAATATAAAAAATATTTTATAATAAGATCTATTCACATTCATAGATAAAAAATACATTATTAAACAAGATTATGAAAAAATAATAGTTCCTTATATAGTCAATTTAAGAGAATTGTCATATTAATTTTTAGATTAAATATTTTTAAAAAGGTATAAGTTATTATATAATATATATTTTTCCTGAACTTCAGCATAAACATATAATATAAATATTATAAGATCACAATTTAATATTAAAATTAATTATAATAAATTATTTTAAAATTTCCAGTCATATTCAATTTCTCTATTATATACTGCTAGTCTATTATATATATATAATATATATACATGATTTAATTTGCCCAGATATTAAGTTATTATGTGATAAGTTAATGTGATAGGTGTAGCTATTGAAAAATATGGTTCTATATGTAGATCGGTTAGTATGCCTTTAGTTCGATGCCGTTTCTATTAGCGAGGCTAGTTATTAAAGTTATGCTGTATTGATTGTTAATAAAATTAACACTAGATATTGATGTTCTGTAGGTATTAGTAGTTTTAATCATGGTTATAAACACAACGCAATAATTACAATTATAAACAATATTTATTAATCATCGAGAAAAAAACCATATTTTTTAACTAAAATTAATATAGGTTAACAAATTTATATATCATGTTAGCCAATATTACCAAAATACCCGGAGGAGATAAATTTATCATAACGAACTTATTTAGTTACGACACCTTATGGGACGTATTTAATTTCTTTATTTGTATATAAACACACTATAAAAATATGGTACAGAGGGGCCAATTTTTAGGCTACAGAAGACAAAAAATGCATGATATTTGTATTGTACCCTAACTAGGTTACATGATTAAATAATCGATTAGGTTACGAAATGATTCATTTCTGGTGTACACCAATAATATATATATTGTAGGGTACAAAAGGTTCGAAAATGCACAATTGTTTTGTGTACCCTAATTATATAATAAATAATATTATATAAATAAATTAAAATAATTACAACTATAATTGGAATACACTCAAAATATAACATTTTTATATTTTATTGCGTGAGTTGTGTAAAAAAAAAAGTACGGGTGCTGTTTATTAACATTTGTAACTTATTTGAAAACATTCATTGATCCAACATATAGATAATTTACTAGTATTACATATATATGATGATGAATAACATATTACTTATTATATTATAGAATAACTATATTAGATATAATATAATAAATCCTGTATTATATAATTAATTTATATATAAAGTATACATATAAGTATGCTTAATAAATAGATAACATATCACATACATTATAGTATATAATATATTATATAATATTATTATAATAAATTTAATAATAATTTATAATAACTATCGCTGTCTTCTTGTGGATAGTATATAATGGAAAACTTCACACCTCTCCCTTCTCCTTATACGATGATAAGTGAAACTATTATTTATTATATATAAGTCTGGAGAACATTTTCAAATCATGTATGATATGTTCATTAATTTGACTTTATATCAAAACATTAATTTAGAAATATATTTTACTGTAGTCATAATTGAGTATTTCTCTCAATAACTACTGCTATAATAGTTTATAATTGCATTTTATAAAATATATACGAAGTTACAATGAATTTAATGTATTTTATTAAATGTTTATATTTAAATTTACTTATTCTTTTTTCTTAATAGATTTTCTTAAGAACATCTGATAATATTTTTAAAAAACAATTTTTATAATATATGTATTATTTAAATTTTAAAATTCTAGTAAATATATGTATTTTAACTACATAACGTAACATTGATATAAATATCTTGCTATAGAATATAGTATTATTGACAAATATATATATAATAAAAATATAATGATAGAATACGATTGATGATGAACCTTTAAAATTAACAGACTAAGAATACAGCGTATACTAAGTATACAGCAATCATGTATTTAAACATGTATTGAAATGTTACCTATAGCAGCTAAATTAACCTTGTTAATAATAATTAATTGTTATACAATTAGATACACTTAAAAGATAAGAGTATTTGTTTATTAGATAGATTTAAAAACAAAATATAAGTATAAATAATTAATGTAATGAGATACTAATAAGATATTAAAACCCAAAAGTAAACTCATTAAATTAATTAAAATCTATGATTAAAAATAAACTATCCACTTGCTAACATTAAAAATATACCAAACTATAATTACAAATTTTTAAAGAAATTGTGTTGTATTTCATAAATAATATTGTAATAAAATGTATTCGTGCCCCCTAAATGAAAGAGTATTCATGTAACCTAAATAAAACGTATTTATGTACACTAATTAAATCGCGTCTTGTACACTAAATAAAACATATCCGTGTACCCTAATTAAAACTTAGCCATGTACCCTATTATAAATATTACTGTACCCTAATTTATATTACATATTGTACCCCGATAGATTAAAATATCCTACATAATAATATAATACTCCATAAAATTAAACACATTTATTATTTAATATATATAAAATATGTATAAAATATAGAAACAAAATGAAGAACACGATGAACATTTTTTAATACACTTCATTTCAAATGCTCATTTTTGATATACTGTATGCCATTTAATTTGTTTAGCTGTTGTATTGTAATGTATTATTAAATATCGCAGTCATTAAATAGTTTATCAAATTATGTGATAAATCAAATAATTTATGTATTATTACATTAATATCTAAATATCATCCAATCAACAAAAACTAGTCATTATAATAATTTAAATAAACACATGTTTATTACGAATATATGTTCATATTAAAATTAAAATTAACCACTATTATTCATATATAATGAATGTCCATTATTATTAATCCACATATGAATATATTATCATAGATACCCTTGCTGATTAATGAAATCTAAAATTGTATAATTTATGGTATTACATTATTGAAAGTATTATATATATATCTATATATATATATATATATAATATATATGATATATTATAAATATTATTTATCTATTAACTATATAAATAAATTACTATCATAATATTAATAATTTAATATATAGTAATATACCAATCAATATTAATAAAGATTAAATTAAATTTTTAAATCTAAAAATATTTAAGTAATATATATATAGCAACCCTGATTCCGATATATTCTCAATATATTTTATTACTTTACAATCGCTTATGATTTATTGTCTTTAATATTAGTAGAATTCTGAATCATATAATGTCTTTTTTAACGAATATAGATAATAAAAATCATATATTAATAAAAATAATTTCTGATTATTATAAAAATATGAATTTATATATATTAGTGTTACTTATTAGACATTATTTTATATTATAATTTATTGAAATAGCTATTTAAAAATTTAGAAATTTATTGAAATGGCTTGAATAGTTGAATATTATGTAGAGTGAGAGGGTGTGTAAGAGGGGATGAGATAGGGGAGGGAGTGGAAAAGTGAGTGGGAGTGGGAGAGGAATAGTAAGAAGAAGAAAAGGACGAGAAATTGGAAGAGATATAGGGATGGGGAGACTGAGTGGTAGAGGGACATGTATAGGGAGAGGAAGATGGAGAGGGATAGGGACAGGGAGAGGGAGAGGAAGAGGAAGAGGAAGAGGAAGAGGAAGAGGAAGAGGGAGAGGGAGAGGGAGAGGGAGAGGGAGAGGGAGAGGGAGAGGGAGAGGGAGAGGGAGAGGGAGAGGGAGAGGGAGAGGGAGAGGGAGAGGGAGAGGGAGAGGGAGAGGGAGAGGGAGAGGGAGAGGGAGAGGGAGAGGAAGAGGGAGAGGGAGAGGGAGAGGGAGAGGGAGAGGGAGAGGGAGAGGGAGAGGGAGAGGGAGAGGGAGAGGGAGAGGGAGAGGGAGAGGGGGAGGGAGAGGGAGAGGGAGAGGGAGAGGGAGAGGGAGAGGGAGAGGGAGAGGGAGAGGGAGAGGGAGAGGGAGAGGGAGAGGGAGAGGGAGAGGGAGAGGGAGAGGGAGAGGGAGAGGGAGAGGGAGAGGGAGAGGGAGAGGGAGAGGTTATCCCTTATACTATCCAATATAAGACAGCGATAGTTATTATAAATTATTATTAAATTTATTATAATAATATTATATACTATATTATATACTATAATGTATGTTATATGTTATCTATTTATTAAGTATACTTATATGTATACTTTATATATAAATTAATTATATAATACAGGATTTATTATATTATATCTAATATAGTTATTCTATAATATAATAAGTAATATGTTATTCATCATCATATATATATGTAATATTACTAAATTATCTATATGTTGGGTCAATGAATGTTTTCAAATAAGTTACAAATATTATAATAAACTGCACCCATACTTTTTTTTTTACACAACGCACGCAATAAAATATAAAAATGTTATATTTTGAGTATATTCCAATTATTGTTGTAATTATTTTAATTTATTTATATAATATTATTTATTATATAATTAGGGTACAATACAAATATCATGCGTTTTTTTGTCTTCCGTAGCCTAAAAATTGGCCCCTCTGTACCATATTTTTATTGTGTGTTTATATATAAATAAAGAAATTAAATACGTCCCATAAGTTGTCGTAACTAAATATGTTCGTTATGATAAATTGATCTTCTCCGGGTATTTTGGTAATATTGGCTAACATTATATATAAATTTGTTAACCTATATTAATTTTAGTTAAACAATATGGTTGTTTTTCTCGATGATTAATAAATATTGTTTATAATTGTAATTATTGCGTTGTGTTTATAACCATGATTAAAACTACTAATACCGACAGAACATCAATATCTAGTGTTAATTTTATTAACAATCAATACAGTATAACTTTAATAACTAGCCTCGCTAATAGAAATGGCATCGAACTAAAGGCATACTAACCGATCTACATATAGAACCATATTTTTCAATAGCTACACCTATCACATTAACTTATCACATAATAACTTAATATCTGGGCAAATTAAATCATGTATATATATTATGTGTATATATATATATATATATATACTATATATATATATATATATATATATAATAGACTAGCAGCATATAATAGAGAAATTGAATATGACTGGAAATTTTAAAATAATTTATTATAATTAATATATTAAATTGTGATCTGATAATATTTATATTATATGTTTATATTGAAGTTCAAGAAAAATATATATTATATAATAACTTATGCATTTTTAAAAATATTTAATCTAAAAATGAATAGGACAATTCTCTTAAATGACTATATAAGGAACTATTATTTATTCATAATCTTGTTTAATAATGTGTATTTTATCTATGAATGTGAATAGATCTTATTATAAAATATTTTTTATATTAAATTAACCTATATGTCAATTATACTTTTCTATTTCCTTTTCTATTAATTATATTTAATATAACCAGGATATAAATTAGAATTTAACTTCAATTTAACTCACTCTTCTATTTTCTCTTATTTTATTAAGTACTTTATTTACTTAAATACAAGGTAACCTTTTAAATTAGTCCCATATTTGTAGCATCGTTATAATACTTTAAATGTTAACATTAAATAGTCGATTAAAATAACAAATTATTATACTTCTATTTTAATAGATTTATAAATTTATTAAAGTTGTTAAAATATATCTAATTTACTCAGTTTATTTAATTCAATATTTTGAGAACAAATATGAATCTTAAAATATTTGTGCAAGTTTAAAATAAATTCAGCAAGATGGAATGCTGATAGATCTTAATATAAAAATAAGTAGAATCTATGCAGTTTTACATTATAAATAAATTTACATTTTATAACTATTATATATATTTATAAATATATCAAGCCTCTGGATATTGAGTTATAGTGAGATATTTAAACGTATATTATATATATTGTATTATATATAATGTCGTACTAGTAAATTCAGTTAATATATATATATATATATATTACACATAGTACTGATAAATACAGTAATATTTTCTAATATATAAGTTAATTAATTAACGAATACATTGGATATAGTATATTAGTAATATAAACAATAGATTATAATTGTCATTGTTATTATTGGAGATTATCCAGATACAATATCTTATTACTCATATCCAGATTGTCTATATTCATTCTATTTTTAACAATATACATTAGCACAATTAATTTAACAATACTCTAAGCAAAATAATAACATATATATGTTTACTAGTCAGCAATAACAGATAAATGCTTATAGCATATGGCACAACACTGTATTAAAATTAATAATATATTATAAAAACATTAAAATACTATAACTATATATATAACACATAGACTTAAGTTTAAAGTATTAAAGTTGTGATATAATTTACTACAAATTAAGTAATCCTTTTTATGATGATAGTTACTTAATTACATAATAAAATTATGTAAAATATATTGTTTACAATTATGATATATTATTTACATGAATATCATTTATAACAATAAACTACTGGCCGCAAGCAGTATGAATATGTCAGAAGGTAGAAGCGAGCAGTCAGCAGGCAGCAAACAGCAGACTGCGGGCAGAAACCAGCAGTCGGAAGGCAGCAAACTGGTGACAAAAGGCAGAAACCAGCAGTCGGAAGGAATAAGCCAACAGTCAGCGGGCAGCAAACAGCAGGAAGATGGCAGAAGCCAGCAGTCGGCAGGCAGCAAGAAGGAAGCAGCATGCAACGGGCCGTAACAGCAGTACTATATATAAAGTATCAATAAATAATAGGCTTATCTTCAATTGTTCTTTATAATTTACACTTTATATAAAATTCATTTTGCATTGTTATGTAATGCAACAAGCGCTAGTTATTGCGGATTGCAATATATATAAAGTGACGAGATAACTTGTAATTATTGTAGGTGTTTTAATTGGATGATATTGCTAATAGCAATTTAGAAGAAATAAGTTATGAGGTTAAAATTAAATAAATAATAAACATTAATAAAAAATATATAAAAAAATTATTACAAATTTGGTAGTACCATAGTATTACAGCTTAGTACAGTTCATAATTTCTATATCCTGGGTGTTAGTGCCATAATATTGCAGCCTAGTTCAGTTCATGTATTCTATATGATTGGTGTCGGTGCATTTTATTCACAATTATCGATATAGAATATTTTATGTATACAGATTTATATTTATTTGTATATTACAAATCTATTGATTTTAGATATTAATATCTGGTATTCTAATAAGATATTAAGAATAGGTTACTTACTTTTGTATTAAAGAATATTAATAATTTCGATAAATTTAATATAAAATCTCGCTATATATTATCACTGAATTATTAAAATTATTTCGTAAACACAATATTGGTGTTAACATCACGTACACTTTTACAAACGCGAATTATACTCTTACACATGCAAACAAGTTACGTAGCAATGTGTAATTATATATATTGTTACGCAACTTGTTTCAAACATGGAATATTATCATTTGGGTGTTAAAAATCAATATAGATGGTTTTCCATTTTTTAAATCATCTAAACATTCATGTTATATATATATATATATATATATAGGTATACACTTATAGTGTATAGTGTAGTAAACTATGAATTTTAAATTTAAAACCCAATTTGAACTGAAACCATTATTAAATGATTACTAAATTAGAAAATGGTAAATTGGATATTTCCACAGCGTCATTGAATCATAAAATGAGCTAACTTATATATAAATTACTCTATCATTAAAGCTAACAATTAACTGAATTACACTCTTAAACTATATAAACCAAAAATGATTCTCTCCTACATAAAGTTCGATCGTCAATTGCAAACATTGTAATTATTTACCATTATATCTTAGACTCATACTCATACAACATCGCTATCACTGAATTTTGGATAAACGTTATATACACTGTAACTAAATCAAAGTCAGCCTAACCTTACAAACTGCGATATTCTAGGTTTATTATTTAACGATTGGGTATTGACTTGTGATACATTTATTGGTGATTGTTATTTATTGTTTTTATTATAAATCTTATTAATACTGTATGCATGTTATTTGTTACAAGATTTATATGGCATATTAGAAGCTTGAATAGGTATAATAATGTATTTTATCAGTCTTGTTAGACTGCGTAATAAGTGTATTTACAGTTGGAGAGTTATTTTGTAAAGTGATTTTCGGTTTAAGTTGAATATTTGTAGGTATTATATTTTTAATTTTTTTTTTTAATTTATCGAATTAGTTGGTCCATGAATTAAATTCAGTTATAGTTGGGATACTAGGATCTGATATATATATATATATATATATATATATATTCTATTTATTATGTTTCCAATTTTGTTTTTGCTGTTCCTTTTATTATAAGATGATTTTGTACTAGTCTTTGTTAATATATTTTTAATGGCGTAATGACATATTTATTTTGTTAAATATCGTTGTCACCTGATCAGGTTAGATATAATATAGTTATTGTGATATGATATTGTTATAGTTGATGTTAAATTGATTTGTATTATGATAGTGGTGGTGTGTGTGTTATATACACCCTATTTGGTGCTGGTGAGTTATATATTAGACGGTATTGAAGATAGTGGAGTTTCTGGTTGTTTTGTAAGTAAGTATTGTTTATTGTTACATTTTTGTTAGGATGTATGCGTGTTGATGATTTATCAGTCTCATATATTATGGTAGTATTTGTGGTAATACAAGATAGAAGTTAGGTAAATTTGAAGGTATATGTGAATTAAAAATTCTACTAATATTTGACATCGCCCAATAATCTTGTCAGTGAAATTTTTGATTATATCCTTTTGTATTTCGATTCTGTAAGTTAATCGTTATTGTTTTAGAATTATGAGATTATCGTTTATAATAAGTATTTTGACGATATTGTTAGTTTATCCGTAGTATGTTTAGTGACTCTAGTTTTGGGTAGAACCAATGCATTTCTGGTTTATGTAAGATATTTTGAATTTAAGGAGAACATTTGTTTAGTGATTGTTTGAGAATTTTATTTAATTCGGATGAATATATATTAGATAGATTAGCTTGTTTCTTAAAATCTCGTTTATAAAGTTATTAGTATATATATATAATGAATGCAGTAATAATAAGTAATATGGACTGTTTATGTTTAGAATAATGTAGATTCAGTTATAATACAATGGCGTAGTTATTAGGGTCAAGCCTTATCAGTCGGTTAGTTAGAAAATTCATTAGTTAGAATAATATCAGTGGTATGTTTGGGAAAATAAAAGTTTTTAAGGTGAAATATTTAATAAGGTTACTCAATTTGCAGAGTAGATTTGAATCATTTTCAGTAGGAGATACCAGACAGGTATTGTAAATTAAAGTCGACATTATTAATATGTTATAGAACCGCATGAAATGTCACTGGTCAGTTATCTAGACGTATGTAGGCAAGAAGTAATAGTAGTCTAAGTTTTCAGTCATTAGAATATATAATGGTAAATAATTACAATGTTTGCAATTGACTATCGAACTTTACGTGGGAGAGAATAATGTTTTGTTTATATAGGTTGAGAGTGTAATTCAGTTAATTATTAGCTTTAATGGTAGAGTTTTTTTTATATATAAGTTAGCCCATTTTATGATTCAATGACGCTTAATTTGGAAATATCTAATTTACCATATTCTAATTTAGTAATAATCATTTAGTAATGGTTTTAGTTAAAATGTATTGGATATAATCAGATTTTTAACACCCAAATGATAATATTCCATGTTTGAAACAAGTTGCGTAACAATATATATTATTACACATTGCTACGTAACTTGTATGCATGTGTAAGAGTATAATTCGCGTTTGTAAAAGTGTACGTGATGTTTACCACAAATATTGTGTTTGCGAAATCATTTTAATAATATACAAATAAATATAAATCTGTATACATAAAATATTAGATATCGATAATTGTGAATACAATTTTTTTATATATTTTTTATTAATGTTTATTATTTATTTTATTTTAACATTCTAACTTATTTTTTCATAAATTGCTATTAGCAATATCATTCAATTAAAACACCTACAATAATTACAAGTTATCTCGTCACTTTATATATATTGCCATCCGCAATAACTAGCGCTTGTTGCATTACATAACAATGCTAAATGAATTTTATATAAAGTGTAAAAAAGAACAATTGAAGACAAGCCTATTATTTATTGATACTTTATATATAGTACTGCTGTTACGGCCCGTTGCATGCTGCTTCCTTCTTGCTACCTGCCGACTGCTGGCTTCTCCCATCTTCCTGCTGTTTGCTGCCCGCTGACTGTTGGCTTATTCCTTCTGACTGCTGGTTTCTGCCTTTTGTCACCAGTTTGCTGCCTTCCGACTGCTGGTTTCTGCCCGCAGTCTGCTGTTTGCTGCCTGCTGACTGCTCGCTTCTACCTTCTGACATATTCATACTGCTTGCGGCCAGTAGTTTATTGTTATAAATGATATTCATGTAAATAATATATCATAATTGTAAACAATATATTTTACATAATTTTATTATGTAATTAAGTAACTATCATCATAAAAAGGATTACTTAATTTGTAGTAAATTATATCACAACTTTAATACTTTAAACTTAAGTCTATGTGTTATATATATAGTTATAGTATTTTAATGTTTTTATAATATATTATTAATTTTAATACAGTGTTGTGCCATATGCTATAAGCATTTATCTGTTATTGCCGACTAGTAAACATATATATGTTATTATTTTGCTTAGAGTATTGTAAAATTAATTGTGCTAAAGGATATTGTTAAAAATAGAATGAACTCATATAGACAATCTGGATATGAGTAATAAGATATTGTATCTGGATAATCTCCAATAATAACAATGACAATTATAATCTATTGTTTATATTACTAATATACTATATCCAATGTATTCGTTAATTAATTAAGTTATATATTAGAAAATATTACTGTATTTATCAGTACTATGTGTAATATATATATATATATATATATATTAACTGAATTTACTAGTACGACATTATATATAATGTTTATATATCTCACTATAACTCAATATCCAGAGGCTTGATATATTTATAAATATATATAATAGTTATAAAATGTAAACTTATTTATAATGTAAAACTGCATAGATTCTACTTATTTTTATATTAAGTTCTATCAGCATTCCATCTTGCTGAATTTATTTTAAACTTGCACAAATATTTTAAGATTCATATTTGTTCTCAAAATATTGAATTAAATAAACTGAGTAAATTAGATATATTTTAACAACTTTAATAAATTTATAAATCTATTAAAATAGAAGTATAATAATTTGTTATTTTAATCGACTATTTAATGTTAACATTTAAAGTATTATAACGATGCTACAAATATGGGACTAATTTAAAAGGTTACCTTGTATTTAAGTAAATAAAGTACTTAATAAAATAAGAGAAAATAGAAGAGTGAGTTAAATTGAAGTTAAATTCTAATTTATATCCTGGTTATATTAAATATAATTAATAGAAAAGGAAATAGAAAAGTATAATTGACATATAGGTTAATTTAATATAAAAAATATTTTATAATAAGATCTATTCACATTCATAGATAAAAAACACATTATTAAACAAGATTATGAATAAATAATAGTTCCTTATATAGTCATTTAAGAGAATTGTCCTATTCATTTTTAGATTAAATATTTTTAAAAGGCATAAGTTATTATATAATATATATTTTTCTTGAACTTCAACATAAACATATAATATAAATAGTATCAGATCACAATTTAATATATTAATTATAATAAATTATTTTAAAATTTCCAGTCATATTCAATTTCTCTATTATATGCTGCTAGTCTATTATATATATATATAATATATATATAATATATATATAGTATATATATATATATATATATATATATATATATACATAATATATATATACATGATTTAATTTGCCCAGATAATAAGTTATTATGTGATAAGTTAATGTGATAGGTGTAGCTATGGAAAAATATGGTTCTATATGTAGATCGGTTAGTATGCCTTTAGTTCGATGCCGTTTCTATTAGCGAGGCTAGTTATTAAAGTTATACTGTATTGATTGTTAATAAAATTAACACTAGATATTGATGTTCTGTCGGTATTAGTAGTTTTAATCATGGTTATAAACACAACGCAATAATTACAATTATAAACAATATTTATTAATCATCGAGAAAAACAACCATATTGTTTAACTAAAATTAATATAGGTTAACAAATTTATATATAATGTTAGCCAATATTACCAAAATACCCGGAGAAGATCAATTTATCATAACGAACATATTTAGTTACGACAACTTATGGGACGTATTTAATTTCTTTATTTGTATATAAACACACAATAAAAATATGGTACAGAGGGGCCAATTTTTAGGCTACGGAAGACAAAAAAACGCATGATATTTGTATTGTACCCTAATTATATAATAGATAATATTATATAAATAAATTAAAATAATTACAACAATAATTGGAATATACTCAAAATATAACATTTTTATATTTTATTGCGTGCGTTGTGTAAAAAAAAAAGTATGGGTGCAGTTTATTATAATATTTGTAACTTATTTGAAAACATTCATTGATCCAACATATAGATAATTTAGTAATATTACATATATATATGATGATGAATAACATATTACTTATTATATTATAGAATAACTATATTAGATATAATATAATAAATCCTGTATTATATAATTAATTTATATATAAAGTATACATATAAGTATACTTAATAAATAGATAACATATAACATACATTATAGTATATAATATAGTATATAATATTATTATAATAAATTTAATAATAATTTATAATAACTATCGCTGTCTTATATTGGATAGTATAAGGGAGAACCTCTCCCTCTCCCTCTCCCTCTCCCTCTCCCTCTCCCTCTCCCTCTCCCTCTCCCTCTCCCTCTCCCTCTCCCTCTCCCTCTCCCTCTCCCTCTCCCTCTCCCTCTCCCTCTCCCTCTCCCTCTCCCTCTCCCTCTCCCTCTCCCTCTCCCTCTCCCTCTCCCTCTCCCTCTCCCTCTCCCTCTCCCTCTCCCTCTCCCTCTCCCTCTCCCTCTCCCTCTCCCTCTCCCTCTCCCTCTCCCTCTCCCTCTCCCTCTCCCTCTCCCTCTCCCTCTCCCTCTCCCTCTCCCTCTCCCTCTCCCTCTCCCTCTTCCTCTTCCTCTTCCTCTTCCTCTTCCTCTTCCTCTTCCTCTTCCTCTTCCTCTTCCTCTCCCTCTCCCTCTCCCTCTCCCTGTCCCTATCCCTCTCCATCTTCCTCTCCCTATACATGTCCCTCTACCACTCAGTCTCCCCATCCCTATATCTCTTCCAATTTCTCGTCCTTTTCTTCTTCTTACTATACCTCTCCCACTCCCACTCACTTTTCCACTCCCTCCCCTATCTCACTCCATCCCCACTACTCTTCTTTCCCACTCCATCCCCTCTTACACACCCTCTCACTCTACATAATATTCAACTATTCAAGCCATTTCAATAAATTTCTAAATTTTTAAATAGCTATTTCAATAAATTATAATATAAAATAATGTCTAATAAGTAACACTAATATATATAAATTCATATTTTTATAATAATCAGAAATTATTTTTATTAATATATGATTTTTATTATCTATATTCGTTAAAAAAGACATTATATGATTCAGAATTCTACTAATATTAAAGACAATAAATCATAAGCAATTGTAAAGTAATAAAATATATTGAGAATATATCGGAATCAGGGTTGCTATATATATATTACTTAAATATTTTTAGATTTAAAAATTTAATTTAATCTTTATTAATATTGATGGGTATATTACTATATATTAAATTATTAATATTATGATAGTAATTTATTTATATAGTTAATAGATAAATAATATTTATAATATATCATATATATTATATATATATATATATATATATATATATATATATATAATACTTTCAATAATGTAATACCATAAATTATGCAATTTTAGATTTCATTAATCAGCAAGGGTATCTATGATAATATATTCATATGTGGATTAATAATAATGGACATTCATTATATATGAATAATAGTGGTTAATTTTAATTTTAATATGAACATATATTCGTAATAAACATGTGTTTATTTAAATTATTATAATTACTAGTTTTTGTTGATTGGATGATATTTTGATATTAATATAATAATACATAAATTATTTGATTTATCACATAATTTGATAAACTATTTAATGACTGCGATATTTAATAATACATTACAATACAACAGCTAAACAAATTAAATGGCATACAGTATATCAAAAATGAGCATTTGAAATGAAGTGTATTAAAAAATGTTCATCGTGTTCTTCATTTTGTTTCTATATTTTATACATATTTTATATATATTAAATAATAAATGTGTTTAATTTTATGGAGTATTATATTATTATGTAGGATATTTTAATCTATCCGGGTACAATATGTAATATAAATTAGGGTACAGTAATATTTATAATAGGGTACATGGCTAAGTTTTAATTAGGGTACACGGATATGTTTTATTTAGTGTACAAGACGCGATTTAATTAGTGTACATAAATACGTTTTATTTAGGTTACATGAATACTCTTTCATTTAGGGTACACGAATACATTTTATTACAATATTATTTATCAAATACAATACAATTTCTTTAAAAATTTGTAATTATAGTTTGGTATATTTTTAATGTTAGCAAGTGGGTAGTTTATTTTTAATCATAGATTTTAATTAATTTAATGAGTTTACTTTTGGGTTTTAATATCTTATTAGTATCTCATTACATTAATTATTTATACTTATATTTTGTTTTTAAATCTATCTAATAAACAAATACTCTTATCTTTTAAGTGTATCTAATTGTATAACAATTAATTATTATTAACAAGTTTAATTTAGATGCTATAGGTAACATTTCAATACATGTTTAAATACATGATTGCTGTATACTTAGTATACGCTGTATTCTTAGTCTGTTAATTTCAAAGGTTCATCATCAATCGTATTCTATCATTATATTTTTATTATATATATATTTGTCAATAATACTATATTCTATAGCAAGATATTTATATCAATGTTACGTTATGTAGTTAAAATACATATATTTACTAGAATTTTAAAATTTAAATAATACATATATTATAAAAATTGTTTTTTAAAAATATTATCAGATGTTCTTAAGAAAATCTATTAAGAAAAAAGAATAAGTAAATTTAAATATAAACATTTACTAAAATACATTAAATTCATTGTAACTTCGTATATATTTTATAAAATACAATTATAAACTATTATAGCAGTAGTTATTGAGAGAAATACTCAATTATGACTACAGTAAAATATATTTCTAAATTAATGTTTTGATATAAAGTCAAATTAATGAACATATCATACATGATTTGAAAATGTTCTCCAGACTTATATATAATAAATAATAGTTTCACTTATCATCGTATAAGGAGAAGGGAGAGGTGTGAAGTTCTCCATTATATACTATCCACAAGAAGACAGCGATAGTTATTATAAATTATTATTAAATTTATTATAATAATATTATATAATATATTATATACTATAATGTATGTGATATGTTATCTATTTATTAAGCATACTTATATGTATACTTTATATATAAATTAATTATATAATACAGGATTTATTATATTATATCTAATATAGTTATTCTATAATGTAATAAGTAATATGTTATTCATCATCATATATATGTAATACTAGTAAATTATCTATATGTTGGATCAATGAATGTTTTCAAATAAGTTACAAATGTTAATAAACAGCACCCGTACTTTTTTTTTTACACAACGCACGCAATAAAATATAAAAATGTTATATTTTGAGTGTATTCCAATTATAGTTGTAATTATTTTAATTTATTTATATAATATTATTTATTATATAATTAGGGTACACAAAACAATTGTGCATTTTCGAACCTTTTGTACCCTACAATATATATATTATTGGTGTACACCAGAAATGAATCATTTCGTAACCTAATCGATTATTTAATCATGTAACCTAGTTAGGGTACAATACAAATATCATGCATTTTTTGTCTTCCGTAGCCTAAAAATTGGCCCCTCTGTACCATATTTTTATAGTGTGTTTATATACAAATAAAGAAATTAAATACGTCCCATAAGGTGTCGTAACTAAATAAGTTCGTTATGATAAATTTATCTCCTCCGGGTATTTTGGTAATATTGGCTAACATGATATATAAATTTGTTAACCTATATTAATTTTAGTTAAAAAATATGTTTTTTTTCTCGATGATTAATAAATATTGTTTATAATTGTAATTATTGCGTTGTGTTTATAACCATGATTAAAACTACTAATACCTACAGAACATCAATATCTAGTGTTAATTTTATTAACAATCAATACAGCATAACTTTAATAACTAGCCTCGCTAATAGAAACGGCATCGAACTAAAGGCATACTAACCGATCTACATATAGAACCATATTTTTCAATAGCTACACCTATCACATTAACTTATCACATAATAACTTAATATCTGGGCAAATTAAATCATGTATATATATTATATATATATAATAGACTAGCAGTATATAATAGAGAAATTGAATATGACTGGAAATTTTAAAATAATTTATTATAATTAATTTTAATATTAAATTGTGATTTTATAATATTTATATTATATGTTTATGCTGAAGTTCAGGAAAAATATATATTATATAATAACTTATACCTTTTAAAAATATTTAATCTAAAAATTAATATGACAATTCTCTTAAATTGACTATATAAGGAACTATTATTTATTCATAATCTTGTTTAATAATGTATTTTTTATCTATGAATGTGAATAGATCTTATTATAAAATATTTTTTATATTAAATTAACCTATGTCAATTATACTTTTCTATTTCCTTTTCTATTAATTATATTTAATATAACCAGGATATAAATTAGAATTTAACTTCAATTTAACTCACTCTTCTATTTTCTCTTATTTTATTAAGTACTTTATTTACTTAAATATAAGGTAACCTTTTTAAATTAGTCCCATATTTGTAGCATCGTTATAATACTTTAAATGTTAACATTAAATAGTCGATTAAAATAACAAATTATTATACTTCTATTTTAATAGATTTATAAATTTATTAAAGTTGTTAAAATATATCTAATTTACTCAGTTTATTTAATTCAATATTTTGAGAACAAATATGAATCTTAAAATATTTGTGCAAGTTTAAAATAAATTCAGCAAGATGGAATGCTGATAGATCTTAATATAAAAATAAGTAGAATCTATGCAGTTTTACATTATAAATAAGTTTACATTTTATAACTATTATATATATTTATAAATATATCAAGCCTCTGGATATTGAGTTATAGTGAGATATTTAAACGTATATTATATATATTGTATTATATAAAATGCCGTACTAGTAAATTCAGTTAATATATATATATATTACACATAGTACTGATAAATACAGTAATATTTTCTAATATATAACTTAATTAATTAACGAATACATTGGATATAGTATATTAGTAATATAAACAATAGATTATAATTGTCATTGTTATTATTGGAGATTATCCAGATACAATATCTTATTATTCATATCCAGATTGTCTATATGAGTTCATTCTATTTTTAACAATATACATTAGCACAATTAATTTAACAATACTCTAAGCAAAATAATAACATATATATGTTTACTAGTCAGCAATAACAGATAAATGCTTATAGCATATGGCACAACACTGTATTAAAATTAATAATATATTATAAAAACATTAAAATACTATAACTATATATAACACATAGACTTAAGTTTAAAGTATTAAAGTTGTGATATAATTTACTACAAATTAAGTAATCCTTTTTATGATGATAGTTACTTAATTACATAATAAAATTATGTAAAATATATTGTTTACAATTATGATATATTATTTACATGAATATCATTTATAACAATAAACTACTGGCCGCAAGCAGTATGAATATGTCAGAAGGTAGAAGCGATCAGTCAGCAGGCAGCAAACAGCAGACTGCGGGCAGAAACCAGCAGTCGGAAGGCAGCAAACTGGTGACAAAAGGCAGAAACCAGCAGTCGGAAGGAATAAGCCAACAGTCAGCGGGCAGTAAACAGCAGGAAGATGGGAGAAGCCAGCAGTCGGCAGGCAGCAAGAAGGAAGCAGCATGCAACGGGCCGTAACAGCAGTACTATATATAAAGTATCAATAAATAATAAGCTTGTCTTCAATTGTTCTTTATAATTTACACTTAATATAAAATTCATTTTGCATTGTTATGTAATGCAACAAGCGCTAGTTATTGCGGATGGCAATATATATAAAGTGACGAGATAACTTGTAATAATTGTAGGTGTTTTAATTGGATGATATTGCTAATAGCAATTTATGAAGAAATAAGTTATGAGGTTAAAATTAAATAAATAATAAACATTAATAAAAAATATATAAAAAAATTATTACAAATTTGGTAGTACCATAGTATTACAGCTTAGTACAGTTCATAATTTCTATATCCTGGGTGTTAGTGCCATAATATTGCAGCCTAGTTCAGTTCATATTCTATATGATTGGTGTCGGTGCATTTTATTCACAATTATCGATATCGAATATTTTATGTATACAGATTTATATTTATTTGTATATTACAAATCTATTGATTTTAGATATTAATATCTGGTATTCTAATAAGATATTAAGAATAGGTTACTTACTTTTGTATTAAAGAATATTAATAATTTCGATAAATTTAATACAAAATATAAAATCTCGCTATATATTATCACTGAATTATTAAAATTATTTCGTAAACACAATATTGGTGTTAACATCACGTACACTTTTACAAACGCGAATTATACTCTTACACATGCAAACAAGTTACGTAGCAATGTGTAATAATATATATTGTTACGCAACTTGTTTCAAACATGGAATATTATCATTTGGGTGTTAAAAATCAATATAGATGGTTTTCCATTTTTTAAATCATCTAAACATTCATGTTATATATATATATATATATATATATATTATATATATATATATATATATATATATATATATAGGTATACACTTATAGTGTATAGTGTAGTAAACTATGAATTTTAAATTTAAAACCCAATTTGAACTGAAACCATTATTAAATGATTACTAAATTAGAAAATGGTAAATTGGATATTTCCACAGCGTCATTGAATCATAAAATGGGCTAACTTATATATAAAATACTCTATCATTAAAGCTAACAATTAACTGAATTACACTCTTAAACTATATAAACCAAAAATGATTCTCTCCTACATAAAGTTCGATCGTCAATTGCAAACATTGTAATTATTTACCATTATATCTTAGACTCATACTCATACAACATCGCTATCACTGAATTTTGGATAAACGTTATATACACTGTAACTAAATCAAAGTCAGCCTAACCTTACAAACTGCGATATTCTAGGTTTATTATTTAACGATTGGGTATTGACTTGTGATACATTTATTGGTGATTGTTATTTATTGTTTTTATTATAAATCTTATTAATACTGTATGCATGTTATTTGTTACAAGATTTATATGGCATATTAGAAGCTTGAATAGGTATAATAATGTATTTTACCAGTCTTGTTAGACTGCGTAATAAGTGTATTTACAGTTGGAGAGTTATTTTGTAAAGTGATTTTCGGTTTAAGTTGAATATTTGTAGGTATTATATTTTTAATTTTTTTTTTAATTTATCGAATTAGTTGGTGCATGAATTAAATTCAGTTATAGTTGGGATACTAGGATAAGATATATATATATATACTATTTATTATGTTTCCAATTTTGTCTTTGCTGTTCCTTATATTATAAGATGATTTTGTACTAGTCTTTGTTAATATATTTTTAATGGCGTAATGACATATTTATTTTGTAAATATCGTTGTCACCTGATTAGGGTAGATATAATATAGTTATTGTGATATGATATTGTTATAGTTGATGTTAAATTGATTTGCATTATGATAGTGGTGGTGTGTTTGTTATATACACCCTATTTGGTGCTGGTGAGTTATATATTAGACGGTATTGAAGATAGTGGAGTTTCTGGTTGTTTTGTAAGTAAGTATTGTTTATTGTTACATTTTTGTTAGGATGTATGCGTGTTGATGATTTATCAGTCTCATATATTATGGTAGAATTTGTGGTAATACAAGATAGAAGTTAGGTAAATTTGAAGGTATATGTGAATTAAAAATTCTACTAATATTTGACATCGCCCAATAATCTTGTCAGTGAAATTTTTGATTATATCCTTTTGTATTTCGATTCTGTAAGTTAATCGTTATTGTTTTAGAATTATGAGATTATCCTTTATAATAAGTATTTTGACGATATTGTTAGTTTATCCGTATGTTTAGTGACTCTAGTTTTGGGTAAAACCAAGGTATTTCTGGTTTATTTAAGATATTTTGAATTTAAGGAGAACATTTGTTTAGTTATTGTTTGAGAATTTTATTTAATTCGGATGAATATATATTAGATAGATTAGCTTGTTTCTTAAAATCTCGTTTATAAAGTTATTGGTATATATATATATAATGAATGCAGTAATAATAAGTAATATGGACTGTTTATGTTTAGAATAATGTAGATTCAGTTATAATACAATGGCGTAGTTATTAGGGTCAATCCTTATCAGTCGGTTAGTTAGAAAATTCATTAGTTAGAATAATATCAGTGGTATGTTTGGGAAAATAAAAGTTTTTAAGGTGAAATATTTAATAAGGTTACTCAATTTGCAAAGTAGATTTGAATCATTTTCAGTAGGAGATACCAGACAGGTATTGTAAATTAAAGTCGACATTATTAATATGTTATAGAACCGCATGAAATGTCACTGGTCAGTTATCTAGACGTATGTAGACAAGAAGTAATTGCAGTCTAAGTTTTCAGTCATTAGAATATATAATGGTAAATAATTACAATGTTTGCAATTGACTATCGAACTTTACGTGGGAGAGAATAATGTTTTGTTTATATAGGTTGAGAGTGTAATTCAGTTAATTATTAGCTTTAATGGTAGAGTTTTTTTATATATAAGTTAGCCCATTTTATGATTCAATGACGCTTAATTTGGAAATATCTAACTTACCATATTCTAATTTAGTAATAATCATTTAGTAATGGTTTTAGTTAAAATGTATTGGGTTTAAATGTATTGGATATAATCAGATTTTTCCAAACCCAAATGATAATATTCCATGTTTGAAACAAGTTGCGTAATCAATATCATTCAATTAACATCTACAATAATTACAAGTTATCTCGTCACTTTATATATATTGCCATCCGCAATAACTAGCGCTTGTTGCATTACATAACAATGCTAAATGAATTTTATATAAAGTGTAAAAAAGAACAATTGAAGACAAGCTTATTATTTATTGATACTTTATATATAGTACTGCTGTTACGGCCCGTTGCATGCTGCTTCCTTCTTGCTACCTGCCGACTGCTGGCTTCTGCCATCTTCCTGCTGTTTGCTGCCCGCTGACTGTTGGCTTATTCCTTCTGACTGCTGGTTTCTGCCTTTTGTCACCAGTTTGCTGCCTTCCGACTGCTGGTTTCTGCCCGCAGTCTGCTGTTTGCTGCCTGCTGACTGCTCGCTTCTACCTTCTGACATCTTCATACTGCTTGCGGCCAGTAGTTTATTGTTATAAATGATATTCATGTAAATAATATATCATAATTGTAAACAATATATTTTACATAATTTTATTATGTAATTAAGTAACTATCATCATAAAAAGGATTACTTAATTTGTAGTAAATTATATCACAACTTTAATACTTTAAACTTAAATGTGTTATATATATAGTTATATATAGCACATATGTGTCTATGTGTTATATATATAGTTATAGTATTTTAATGTTTTTATAATATATTATTAATTTTAATACAGTGTTGTGCCATATGCTATAAGCATTTATCTGTTATTGCTGACTAGTAAACATATATGTTATTATTTTGCTTAGAGTATTGTTAAATTAATTGTGCTAATGTATATTGTTAAAAATAGAATGAACTCATATAGACAATCTGGATATTAGTAATAAGATATTGTATCTGGATAATCTCCAATAATAACAATGACAATTATAATCTATTGTTTATATTACTAATATACTATATCCAATGTATTCGTTAATTAATTAACTTATATATTAGAAAATATTACTGTATTTATCAGTACTATGTGTAATATATATATATATATATATATATTAACTGAATTTACTAGTACGACATTATATATAATACAATATATATAATATACGTTTAAATATCTCACTATAACTCAATATCCAGAGGCTTGATATATTTATAAATATATATAATAGTTATAAAATGTAAACTTATTTATAATGTAAAACTGCATAGATTCTACTTATTTTTATATTAAGTTCTATCAGCATTCCATCTTGCTGAATTTATTTTAAACTTGCACAAATATTTTAAGATTCATATTTGTTCTCAAAATATTGAATTAAATAAACTGAGTAAATTAGATATATTTTAACAACTTTAATAAATTTATAAATCTATTAAAATAGAAGTATAATAATTTGTTATTTTAATCGACTATTTAATGTTAACATTTAAAGTATTATAACGATGCTACAAATATGGGACTAATTTAAAAGGTTACCTTGTATTTAAGTAAATAAAGTACTTAATAAAATAAGAGAAAATAGAAGAGTGAGTTAAATTGAAGTTAAATTCTAATTTATATCCTGGTTATATTAAATATAATTAATAGAAAAGGAAATAGAAAAGTATAATTGACATATAGGTTAATTTAATATAAAAAATATTTTATAATAAGATCTATTCACATTCATAGATAAAAAACACATTATTAAACAAGATTATGAATAAATAATAGTTCCTTATATAGTCATTTAAGAGAATTGTCCTATTCATTTTTAGATTAAATATTTTTAAAAGGCATAAGTTATTATATAATATATATTTTTCTTGAACTTCAACATAAACATATAATATAAATATTATCAGATCACAATTTAATATATTAATTATAATAAATTATTTTAAAATTTCCAGTCATATTCAATTTCTCTATTATATGCTGCTAGTCTATTATATATATAATATATATATAGTATATATATATATATATATATATATATATATATATATATATATATATATATATATATATACTTAATATATATACATGATTTAATTTGCCCAGATATTAAGTTATTATGTGATAAGTTAATGTGATAGGTGTAGCTATTGAAAAATATGGTTCTATATGTAGATCGGTTAGTATGCCTTTAGTTCGATGCCGTTTCTATTAGCGAGGCTAGTTATTAAAGTTATACTGTATTGATTGTTAATAAAATTAACACTATATATTGATGTTCTGTCGGTATTAGTAGTTTTAATCATGGTTATAAACACAACGCAATAATTACAATTATAAACAATATTTATTAATCATCGAGAAAAACAACCATATTGTTTAACCTAAATTAATATAGGTTAACAAATTTATATATAATATTAGCCAATATTACCAAAATACCCGGAGAAGATCAATTTATCATAACGAACATATTTAGTTACGACAACTTATGGGACGTATTTAATTTCTTTATTTATATATAAACACACAATAAAAATATGGTACAGAGGGGCCAATTTTTAGGCTACGGAAGACAAAAAAATGCATGATATTTGTATTGTACCCTAACTAGGTTACATGATTAAATACTCGATTAGGTTACGAAATTATTCATTTCTGGTGTACACCAATAATATATATATTGTAGGGTAAAAAAGGTTCGAAAATGCACAATTGTTTTGTGTACCCTAATTATATAATAAATAATATTATATAAATAAATTAAAATAATTACAACTATAATTGGAATATACTCAAAATATAACATTTTTATATTTCATTGGGTGAGTTGTGTAAAAAAAAAAGTATGGGTGCTGTTTATTAACATTTGTAACTTATTTGAAAACATTCATTGATCCAACATATAGATAATTTACTAGTATTACATATATATGATGATGAATGACATATTACTTATTACATTATAGAATAACTATATTAGATATAATATAATAAATCCTGTATTATATAATTAATTTATATATAAAGTATACATATAAGTATACTTAATAAATAGATAACATATCACATACATTATAGTATATAATATAGTATATAATATTATTATAATAAATGTAATAATAATTTATAATAACTATCGCTGTCTTATATTGGATAGTATAAGGGAGAACCTCTCCCTCTCCCTCTCCCTCTCCCTCTCCCTCTCCCTCTCCCTCTCCCTCTCCCTCTCCCTCTCCCTCTCCCTCTCCCTCTCCCTCTCCCTCTCCCTCTCCCTCTCCCTCTCCCTCTCCCTCTCCCTCTCCCTCTCCCTCTCCCTCTCCCTCTCCCTCTCCCTCTTCATCTCCCTCTCCCTCTTCCTCTTCATCTTCCTCTTCCTCTTCCTTTTCCTCTTCCTCTTCCTCTCCATCTCCCTGTCCATATCCCTCTCCATCTTCCTCTCCCTATACATGTCCCTCTACCACTCAGTCTCCCCATCCCTATATCTCTTCCAATTTCTCGTCCTTTTCTTCTTCTTACTATACCTCTCCCACTCCCACTCACTTTTCCACTCCCTCCCCTATCTCACTCCATCCCCACTACTCTTCTTTCCCACTCCATCCCCTCTTACACACCCTCTCACTCTACATAATATTCAACTATTCAAGCCATTTCAATAAATTTCTAAATTTTTAAATAGCTATTTCAATAAATTATAATATAAAATAATGTCTAATAAGTAACACTAATATATATAAATTCATATTTTTATAATAATCAGAAATTATTTTTATTAATATATGATTTTTATTATCTATATTCGTTAAAAAAGACATTATATGATTCAGAATTCTACTAATATTAAAGACAATAAATCATAAGTAATTGTAAAGTAATAAAATATATTGAGAATATATCGGAATCAGGGTTGCTATATATATATTACTTAAATATTTTTAGATTTAAAAATTTAATTTAATCTTTATTAATATTGATTGGTATATTACTATATATTAAATTATTAATATTATGATAGTAATTTATTTATATAGTTAATAGATAAATAATATTTATAATATATCATATATTATATATATATATATATATATATATATATATATATATAATACTTTCAATAATGTAATACCATAAATTATACAATTTTAGATTTCATTAATCAGCAAGGGTATCTATGATAATATATTCATATGTGGATTAATAATAATGGACATTCATTATATATGAATAATAGTGGTTAATTTTAATTTTAATATTAACATATATTCGTAATAAACATGTGTTTATTTAAATTATTATAATGACTAGTTTTTGTTGATTGGATGATATTAATATAATAATACATAAATTATTTTATTTATCACATAATTTGATAAACTATTTAATGACTGCGATATTTAATAATACATTACAATACAACAGCTAAACAAATTAAATGGCATACAGTATATCAAAAATGAGCATTTGAAATGAAGTGTATTAAAAAATGTTCATCGTGTTCTTCATTTTGTTTCTATATTTTATACATATTTTATATATATTAAATAATAAATGTGTTTAATTTTATGGAGTATTATATTATTATGTAGGATATTTTAATCTATCCGGGTACAATATGTAATATAAATTAGGGTACAGTAATATTTATAATAGGGTACATGGCTAAGTTTTAATTAGGGTACACGGGTATGTTTTATTTAGTGTACAAGACGCGATTTAATTAGTGTACATAAATACGTTTTATTTAGGTTACATGAATACTCTTTCATTTAACGTACACGAATACATTTTATTACAATATTATTTATCAAATACAATACAATTTCTTTAAAAATTTGTAATTATAGTTTGATATATTTTTAATGTTAGCAAGTGGGTAGTTTATTTTTAATCATAGATTTTAATTAATTTAATGAGTTTACTTTTGGGTTTTAATATCTTATTAGTATCTCATTACATTAATTATTTATACTTATATTTTGTTTTTAAATCTATCTAATAAACAAATACTCTTATCTTTTAAGTATATCTAATTGTATAACAATTAATTATTATTAACAAGGTTAATTTAGCTGCTATAGGTAACATTTCAATACATGTTTAAATACATGATTGCTGTATACTTAGTATACGCTGTATTCTTAGTCTGTTAATTTCAAAGGTTCATCATCAATCGTATTCTATCATTATATTTTTATTATATATATATTTGTCAATAATACTATATTCTATAGCAAGATATTTATATCAATGTTACGTTATGTAGTTAAAATACATATATTTACTAGAATTTTAAAATTTAAATAATACATATATTATAAAAAATGTTTTTTAAAAATATTATCAGATGTTCTTAAGAAAATCTATTAAGAAAAAAGAATAAGTAAATTTAAATATAAACATTTACTAAAATACATTAAATTCATTGTAACTTCGTATATATTTTATAAAATACAATTATAAACTATTATAGCAGTAGTTATTGAGAGAAATACTCAATTATGACTACAGTAAAATATATTTCTAAATTAATGTTTTGATATAAAGTCAAATTAATGAACATATCATACATGATTTGAAAATGTTCTCCAGACTTATATATAATAAATAATAGTTTCACTTATCATCGTATAAGGAGAAGGGAGAGGTGTGAAGTTCTCCATTATATACTATCCACAAGAAGACAGCGATAGTTATTATAAATTATTATTAAATTTATTATAATAATATTATATAATATATTATATACTATAATGTATGTGATATGTTATCTATTTATTAAGCATACTTATATGTATACTTTATATATAAATCAATTATATAATACAGGATTTATTATATTATATCTAATATAGTTATTCTATAATGTAATAAGTAATATGTTATTCATCATCATATATATGTAATACTAGTAAATTATCTATATGTTGGATCAATGAATGTTTTCAAATAAGTTACAAATGTTAATAAACAGCACCCGTACTTTTTTTTTTACACAACTCACCCAATAAAATATAAAAATGTTATATTTTGAGTGTATTCCAATTATAGTTGTAATTATTTTAATTTATTTATATAATATTATTTATTATATAATTAGGGTACACAAAACAATTGTGCATTTTCTAACCTTTTGTACCCTACAATATATATATTATTGGTGTACACCAGAAATGAATCATTTCGTAACCTAATCGATTATTTAATCATGTAACCTAGTTAGGGTACAATACAAATATCATGCGTTTTTTTGTCTTCCGTAGCCTAAAAATTGGCCCCTCTGTACCATATTTTTATTGTGTGTTTATATATAAATAAAGAAATTAAATACGTCCCATAAGGTGTCGTAACTAAATAAGTTCGTTATGATAAATGTATCTCATCCGGGTATTTTGGTAATATTGGCTAACATGATATATAAATTTGTTAACCTATATTAATTTTAGTTAAAAAATATGGTTTTTTCTCGATGATTAATAAATATTGTTTATAATTGTAATTATTGCGTTGTGTTTATAACCATGATTAAAACTACTAATACCGACAGAACATCAATATCTAGTGTTAATTTTATTAACAATCAATACAGTATAACTTTAATAACTAGCCTCGCTAATAGAAACGGCATCGAACTAAAGGCATACTAACCGATCTACATATAGAACCATATTTTTCAATAGCTACACCTATCACATTAACTTATCACATAATAACTTAATATCTGGGCAAATTAAATCATGTATATATATTATGTATATATATATATATATATATATATATATATATATATATATATATATATACTATATATATATATTATATATATATAATAGACTAGCAGCATATAATAGAGAAATTGAATATGACTGGAAATTTTAAAATAATTTATTATAATTAATATATTAAATTGTGATCTGATAATATTTATATTATATGTTTATGTTGAAGTTCAAGAAAAATATATATTATATAATAACTTATGCCTTTTAAAAATATTTAATCTAAAAATGAATAGGACAATTCTCTTAAATGACTATATAAGGAACTATTATTTATTCATAATCTTGTTTAATAATGTGTTTTTTATCTATGAATGTGAATAGATCTTATTATAAAATATTTTTTATATTAAATTAACCTATATGTCAATTATACTTTTCTATTTCCTTTTCTATTAATTATATTTAATATAACCAGGATATAAATTAGAATTTAACTTCAATTTAACTCACTCTTCTATTTTCTCTTATTTTATTAAGTACTTTATTTACTTAAATACAAGGTAACCTTTTAAATTAGTCCCATATTTGTAGCATCGTTATAATACTTTAAATGTTAACATTAAATAGTCGATTAAAATAACAAATTATTATACTTCTATTTTAATAGATTTATAAATTTATTAAAGTTGTTAAAATATATCTAATTTACTCAGTTTATTTAATTCAATATTTTGAGAACAAATATGAATCTTAAAATATTTGTGCAAGTTTAAAATAAATTCAGCAAGATGGAATGCTGATAGAACTTAATATAAAAATAAGTAGAATCTATGCAGTTTTACATTATAAATAAGTTTACATTTTATAACTATTATATATATTTATAAATATATCAAGCCTCTGGATATTGAGTTTTAGTGAGATATTTAAACGTATATTATATATATTGTATTATATATAATGTCGTACTAGTAAATTCAGTTAATATATATATATATATATATATATATATATATATTACACATAGTACTGATAAATATAGTAATATTTTCTAATATATAAGTTAATTAATTAACGAATACATTGGATATAGTATATTAGTAATATAAACAATAGATTATAATTGTCATTGTTATTATTGGAGATTATCCAGATACAATATCTTATTACTCATATCCAGATTGTCTATATGAGTTCATTCTATTTTTAACAATATACATTAGCACAATTAATTTTACAATACTCTAAGCAAAATAATAACATATATATGTTTACTAGTCGGCAATAACAGATAAATGCTTATAGCATATGGCACAACACTGTATTAAAATTAATAATATATTATAAAAACATTAAAATACTGTAACTATATATATAACACATAGACTTAAGTTTAAAGTATTAAAGTTGTGATATAATTTATTACAAATTAAGTAATCCTTTTTATGATGATAGTTACTTAATTACATAATAAAATTATGTAAAATATATTGTTTACAATTATGATATATTATTTACATGAATATCATTTATAACAATAAACTACTGGCCGCAAGCAGTATGAATATGTCAGAAGGTAGAAGCGAGCAGTCAGCAGGCAGCAAACAGCAGACTGCGGGCAGAAACCAGCAGTCGGAAGGCAGCAAACTGGTGACAAAAGGCAGAAACCAGCAGTCAGAAGGAATAAGCCAACAGTCAGCGGGCAGCAAACAGCAGGAAGATGGGAGAAGCCAGCAGTCGGCAGGTAGCAAGAAGGAAGCAGCATGCAACGGGCCGTAACAGCAGTACTATATATAAAGTATCAATAAATAATAGGCTTGTCTTCAATTGTTCTTTTTTACACTTTATATAAAATTCATTTAGCATTATAATGTAATGCAACAAGCGCTAGTTATTGCGGATGGCAATATATATAAAGTGACGAGATAACTTGTAATTATTGTAGGTGTTTTAATTGAATGATATTGCTAATAGCAATTTGTGAAAAAATAAGTTAGAAGGTTAAAATAAAATAAATAATAAACATTAATAAAAAATATATAAAAAAATTTTATTCACAATTCATCGAATATTTTATGTATACAAATTTATATTTATTTGTATATTATTAAAATTATTTCGCAAACACAATATTTGTGGTTAACATCACGTACACTTTTACAAACGCGAATTATACTCTTACACATGCAAACAAGTTACGTAGCAATGTGTAATAATAGATATTGTTACGCAACTTGTTTCAAACATGGAATATTATCATTTGGGTGTTAAAAATCTGATTATATCCAATACATTTTAACTAAAACCATTACTAAATGATTATTACTAAATTAGAATATGGTAAATTAGATATTTCCAAATTAAGAGTCATTGAATCATAAAATGGGCTAACTTATATATAAAAAAAACTCTACCATTAAATCTAACAATTAACTGAATTACACTCTCAACCTATATAAACAAAACATTATTCTCTCCCACGTAAAGTTCGATAGTCAATTGCAAACATTGTAATTATTTACCATTATATATTCTAATGACTGAAAACTTAGACTGCAATTACTTCTTGTCTACATACGTCTAGATAACTGACCAGTGACATTTCATGCGGTTCTATAACATATTAATAATGTCGACTTTAATTTACAATACCTGTCTGGTATCTCCTACTGAAAATGATTCAAATCTACTCTGCAAATTGAGTAACCTTATTAAATATTTCACCTTAAAAACTTTTATTTTCCCAAACATACCACTGATATTATTCTTAACTAATGAATTTTCTAACTAACCGACTGATAAGGCTTGACCCTAATAACTACGCCATTGTATTATAACTGAATCTACATTATTCTAAACATAAACAGTCCATATTACTTATTATTACTGCATTCATTATATATATATACCAATAACTTCATAAACGAGATTTTAAGAAACAAGCTAATCTATCTAATATATATTCATCCGAATTAAATAAAATTCTCAAACAATCACTAAACAAATGTTCTCCTTAAATTCAAAATATCTTACATAAACCAGAAATGCATTGGTTCTACCCAAAACTAGAGTCACTAAACATACTACGGATAAACTAACAATATCGTCAAAATACTTATTATAAACGATAATCTCATAATTCTAAAACAATAACGATTAACTTACAGAATCGATATACAAAATGATATAATCAAAAATTTCACTGACAAGATTATTGGGCGATGTCAAATATTAGTAGAATTTTTAATTCACATATACCTTCAAATTTACCTAACTTCTATCTTGTATTACCACAAATACTACCATACTATATGAGACTGATAAATCATCAACACGCATACATCCTAACAAAAATGTAACAATAAACAATACTTACTTACAAAACAACCAGCAACTCCACTATCTTCAATACCGTCTAATATATAACTCACCAGCACCAAATAGGGTGTATATAACACACACACCACCACTATCATAATACAAATCAATTTAACATCAACTATAACAATATCATATCACAATAACTATATTATATCTAACCTGATCAGGTGACAACGATATTTACAAAATAAATATGTCATTACGCCATTAAAAATATATTAACAAAGACTAGTACAAAATCATCTTATAATAAAAGGAACAGCAAAAACAAAATTGGAAACATAATAAATAGAATATATATATATATATATATATATATCAGATCCTAGTATCCCAACTATAACTGAATTTAATTCATGGACCAACTAATACGATAAATTAAAAAAAAAATTAAAAATATAATACCTACAAATATTCAACTTAAACCGAAAATCACTTTACAAAATAACTCTCCAACTGTAAATACACTTATTACGCAGTCTAACAAGACTGATAAAATACATTATTATACCTATTCAAGCTTCTAATATGCCATATAAATCTTGTAACAAATAACATGCATACAGTATTAATAAGATTTATAATAAAAACAATAAATAACAATCACCAATAAATGTATCACAAGTCAATACCCAATCGTTAAATAATAGACCTAGAATATCGCAGTTTGTAAGGTTAGGCTGACTTTGATTTAGTTACAGTGTATATAACGTTTATCCAAAATTCAGTGATAGCGATGTTGTATGAGTATGAGTCTAAGATATAATGGTAAATAATTACAATGTTTGCAATTGACGATCGAACTTTATGTAGGAGAGAATTATTTTTGGTTTATATAGTTTAAGAGTGTAATTCAGTTAATTGTTAGCTTTAATGATAGAGTATTTTATATATAAGTTAGCCCATTTTATGATTCAATGACGCTGTGGAAATATCCAATTTACCATTTTCTAATTTAGTAATCATTTAATAATGGTTTCAGTTCAAATTGGGTTTTAAATTTAAAATTCATAGTTTACTACACTATACACTATAAGTGTATACCTATATATATATATATATATATATAATATATATATATATATATATATATATATATAACATGAATGTTTAGATGATTTAAAAAATGGAAAACCATCTATATTGATTTTTAACACCCAAATGATAATATTCCATGTTTGAAACAAGTTGCGTAACAATATATATTATTACACATTGCTACGTAACTTGTTTGCATGTGTAAGAGTATAATTCGCGTTTGTAAAAGTGTACGTGATGTTAACACCAATATTGTGTTTACGAAATAATTTTAATAATTCAGTGATAATATATAGCGAGATTTTATATTTTGTATTAAATTTATCGAAATTATTAATATTCTTTAATACAAAAGTAAGTAACCTATTCTTAATATCTTATTAGAATACCAGATATTAATATCTAAAATCAATAGATTTGTAATATACAAATAAATATAAATCTGTATACATAAAATATTCGATATCGATAATTGTGAATAAAATGCACCGACACCAATCATATAGAATATATGAACTGAACTAGGCTGCAATATTATGGCACTAACACCCAGGATATAGAAACCATGAACTGTACTAAGATGTAATACTATGGTACTACCAAATTTGTAATAATTTTTTTATATATTTTTTATTAATGTTTATTATTTATTTAATTTTAACCTCATAACTTATTTCTTCATAAATTGCTATTAGCAATATCATCCAATTAAAACACCTACAATTATTACAAGTTATCTCGTCACTTTATATATATTGCCATCCGCAATAACTAGCGCTTGTTGCATTACATAACAATGCAAAATGAATTTTATATTAAGTATAAATTATAAAGAACAATTGAAGACAAGCCTATTATTTATTGATACTTTATATATAGTACTGCTGTTACGGCCCGTTGCATGCTGATTCCTTCTTGCTGCCTGCCGACTGCTGGCTTCTCCCATCTTCCTGCTGTTTGCTGCCCGCTGACTGTTGGCTTATTCCTTCTGACTGCTGGTTTCTGCCTTTTGTCACCAGTTTGCTGCCTTCCGACTGCTGGTTTCTGCCCGCAGTCTGCTGTTTGCTGCCTGCTGACTGCTCGCTTCTACCTTCTGACATATTCATACTGCTTGCAGCCAGTAGTTTATTGTTATAAATGATATTCATGTAAATAATATATCATAATTGTAAACAATATATTTTACATAATTTTATTATGTAATTAAGTAACTATCATCATAAAAAGGATTACTTAATTTGTAGTAAATTATATCACAACTGTAATACAACTTAAGTAAACTTAAGTCTATGTGTTATATATATAGTTATAGTATTTTAATATTTTTATAATATATTATTAATTTTAATACAGTGTTGTGCCATATGATATAAGCATTTATCTGTTATTTCTGACTAGTAAACATGTTATTATTTTGCTTATCTCAATTATACAAAAGGTATAAATAATATTATAAACATTAATACAACATAATACAAATCGTGAAACCGTTCACGATCTAGCTGTTCACATATATGTATGTCAAGGTTTGATAAATAATATTAATGTTATTCATTATAATCTCGACCCTAATATAATTTTGAAAGAAAAATCCTCATCGTATCTAGGAGAACGGCACTCGCAATGGTACGATTACTAAAATGTATTTAACTTATTTTTCTCTAGATGTAACCATTTATTTCAATTTTATTTGTTTATGTATTTATTATGGCCATTGCTCATCTCCGACCTAACATTATTAATTTGATGTGGAAACGTTTGGGTTTTATTGATTAGGTATATATCATGAATCTAATAAATCATTTAATAATATATATATATATATATTCAATATTTATAATTAGATTTCGTTAGCGGAAAACTTATAAAAAAAAAGGTGTTAATACAATAAATGCAACAGTTAATACATAAAGTATATTAGTGTAATTGGTATAAGTACGAATGCTCGAACACCTAGTCATATGTCAATACATAAAATCAGATGTTTAATATAAAATTAAATTATAATAGCCCTACTTATAAAGCAGTATATCTATATAATTTTATACTGATGATATTATTTATTATCTCAAATAACTTCTATATACACACATAACAATATTCAAGGTAGTGTATATTATTTGTAAGGTATACTTGAACTATGTAGCTGATACTATACATTACTAATATATTAATATCTGTCTGCTTAATAATAAATCATTATATTAATTATTAATTATCTATGATGTAATTTATACCTATTATCAAATGTATTACAAGTATATCCACATTTCTTGTCACATTTATAATAATTAAAATTGCTTTTAATCATAATAATTCTGCTTTGCCTAAATAAATAGCTAATATGCAGAATTTAAAGGATTGTTAAATGTATCTTTTAATTTATTTGAAATAATTGATTTTACATAATTAGAAATAATAACAAATTCAGATTGATTCATAAATACTACTCATGATTGTTTACAAATAATCTACATTAAATATAAAGTCAAGTCCTATTAATTGGTGGAGAGAAGATGAGCTATTGTATCCTTAATTATTGAAGATTGCCTTAAAATTTCAAGCTTTTCAAGACACTTCAGTAACAGCAGATTGTATAAATGATCGACGTAATATATTTCTTTATCTATGTTTACTATATTATAATTTTGCATTTTTAAAGACTTATTCATGATCTTATTTATTTATATATACATTTTAATAAACATAATATAAATAATAAATGTATTCTTAATTTTATTTATTGAAACTTTTTGAAACTTAAATCGTTTCGAAACTCACTTTTTGGGTTCATTTACATTCGTAATCAAGAGTTATAACCTCATTAATATAAAATCAACATGTGTGAACACATCGATTGAAGTTTTATTAAAGAAATATAAGAAATTATATTAAGAAACTAATTATATTGGATAAATTCTTTAATGGTATTGTCGTATGCAATTTGGCAAGCTATGCAATTTGGCACACTTCCTGTGATTTTATCTATTTTCAGTGTAATACACTTTAAAAAATGATATAATATAAATTATAATTCTACAATGATTACAAATAATATAATTAATCATTATTTATCACAATATATTTTTTTAATTAATATTAAATATTATGATTTAATTATTTTATAATTGGGCGTATTTATAGGCGTGATTAATTTGAAATTCAAATTATTACAAGTGTATAATTTTTAAATTGTTATTAATTATATTGTATATTATCATGAGTTTCGATTTAGTCAAAGAAATTTATTATTTTTTATTAAATAATACATTTTCAACTAAGGCTTCACTAAATCAAAAATATAATATCAACAGATACTGAATAATAAATTATCGAGATCTGATGATAATTTCTCATAATAAATTAACTTTGTAAATTATTTATCATTTTATACAGATTGTTAATTATATTTAAATATATATACAATGTATGATATTTATTATCATACTTGATATTTAATACCGCCGAGTTAGTTAACTAACTTTTGCATTTAATAGTTTATAATATATATATTCCTTTGGAAATTTACTATTTAATATTATACTAGTATTATCAAATACATTTAATTCAAAAAATATATAGTATATCATATTAGCAAGACCGAGATCAGTAAATACTTATGTCTCCCCAATTAAAAAATAAGTAGATACATTCAGTAATATCGTATATAAAGAATTACTTTATTAAAGTAATTATTATATTATTAAAATTTAACAATTCTATTTATGTATCGCTGGGCGACGCCCAGTGGGCGTGTCTATATTCAACTAATAATACTGACAGTATGAATACTTGAAATAGGAAATTATTTTATTGAGTATTAATGAAAATATTTTAAGTAGCACTATCTTATTTTAACCTTTAAAAATTACAAAATTAATTATACGTATATTATTACATTGTCATAAAGCAATTTCATTAACTTTCAAGATTATTTATAATTTATATTGTAGTTTTTGAAAGTTGAAATAACCTCGCAGTCAATGGTATTTGCCAAATTGCATAGCTTGCCAAATTTCACATGACAGTATCACGACATAATATTATATCTCTTCCATCCAGTAGGTGATTATTATAATAACAAGTATACAACTCTCAAATATGTTAAATTCGTGTTCAGAAATAACCTACATTGTAGTAGTTCGTAGTTATTAGACATTCGTAATCAGGATTTGTTTTTGACTCTGAATTATATAATAATAATGCACTTTTGAAAATTGTATATGACGTTAATCAAATTATACTAATGTTAATAAGTCGAGTTCATATCTACCTAATTATAATTAATATATAATTAATCAATATAATATATTTTATTACAATAAGAAATCAATTTAAAAAAAATAAAATCATAATTGTTATTTTTTTATTAAAATTAGAAATAACAAAGACAATACATACATGTTTAACCCAGCTTTCCCTTGTATTTGAAGTCAACTCCCTTAATATGGGTCACCAGCCTATTTAAATTTAAATAATATACTTTATAATTATATAATAATGTACACTATTTATCACAATTTGATTATATAACGTATATATTTCAATATTACATAATATCATTAAATATATGTCTTTTACTTATTCAATTTTAATCAATTTAAAAAAATAAGAATATTCTAGAATATTCATAACATTGTAAAATTATTACCATGACTTGGCGAAATCGATAGTTTCTTTATCAATCGGTACTTTGAGAGCCTCGATTTTACCAACAAAATCAGCATGAATTTTCTTGTGAGAAGTCATGTCGGCATAGTTTGCTTTAGTAAACATACTCTATGAAATATTATAATTTATTATAGAAATATAATTATAAATTGTGAATAATAATAAAGTAAATACTTGATTTATAATCGATGTTGAATATTAAATAAATTGATATCAACCTCTTCATTAGTGAAATGATCTACAACTCTCTTCACCAGAATATCAACTTTCGATTGATCGTTAGGAAATGCAGCCATATCGAATATTCCGCAGAATAAACCTTTATGTTCTTCATCCAAAGATTCATACTAATAATTATATAATGTTGTTTTTAATCATAGTACAAATAATACGTATTTATATTTAATAGAATATATTTATATATTTACATAATATATTTTTATGAAATAAATAATAAATTACGTATATAATTAATATATACTTGATATCGATTTGTATAAAACTAACAAAAACTTTAAATTCGTCACTCCATACATATGGATCTGGGATCGACATAGCAATATTTTATAACAGTCTGCAGACAAAAGCGAATAAATAATATTCACAAGTTTGATAACAATGAACAATGAAAACTTCCTGTTAAATTGAATTCTAGGGATTTTTTTAATGTATATTATTAATTGCCAATGACATTGTGATATCACATGACTATCATATGTTTTTATTTTAAAATTTAATTATATAAAGATTATACGAATGGGTATTTTTTAACTGGTACATTATATCTTAAGTATCTCTTATAATTTACAAGTGTGCTATTTCTATATAAACTAATTTCATATGTGTTACTAAATTATCCTATCAAACAAATATTATCCTAATTTTTTGATGTTATGATATAATCGACATCTTTTATAACAATTATAACTAGTGATGTAAACGAGTCTAGAATTTTTCGAGCGATTTTGAGTATTTGAAACCAATTCCGAGTATTATTCCGAAAATTTATAATTCGAATACTAGTATTTATAATATTATTTCGAGTATTTTTTACTCGAACTATATATTTTGTATTAAAAATGTAATTGAAGTTTATATCATATTATGAAATATCTATACAATATAATAAATATATTATCATTGATTATATAAATATTTAAATTTGACCCGTCCTTAAAATACATTGCTTTACATTTTCCCTTTATTTATTATTAATCGAATATTTTAGAAAATTCGACAAAACTACTCATCTAATTAATTATATATAACTTAATGTAACCGATAATTTAAAATAATTGAATATAAATATCAATTTAAATTGTATTTGAATCGGATACATATTAAATCATGTATATTCCTCCATAACATATGGTACGACTTAATATGTTCATTTAAAAAGAATGTTCTGACAGAAGGAGTTTGATATGGCAACATTATTAACAAGTTTTCGAAAAAGGTTTGTTATTGTTTCTAAATATAATTAAATCATATATATAGGTGATTTTGACAATCTAACTAACTTATATACGCGTACACAATGGCTATATAGATATCTACACAGTCGGATTTAGTTTGGTGCGGTAGGTAGAGTTATCGACAAGCGAACGGTTTCAACATATTGGCGAAATCTCTGAGCGCCGCGTTTTGTTATCAGCTGCGACGCACGCAGTAATCCGACTAGAGAGGTTATAGTGACGCGCCTGTCGTGACCTCTTCTCGGGGTCACGTGATATTCAAATCTAGTCCTGACGTAAAAACAATGATGGCGATTAAAATATAACTAGATATCTCGGGATCAATGATGTTAAAGTATATTATATTGATTAATAATATATATATTTATATAATATATGGTGGTTGTTTTTTCTTAACAGAAAAATAAATATATATCGCGACGGTATCGCAAATTTCAAATTTAATGCAGTACATATTGTATTAACATGTAAGGTAAACTAGAGTTTCCTAATAAAAATACTATAGTTCATCCAGTTAGTTCGAGTGATAGTTAATAATAGTTAATACTATGGATTAAAGTAATTAATATAATATTTTACTATATTTTGCTATATATTATAAAAGGTAATATTTCATTTCGGATTGATTAATTATAACACAAATAGATTATATGTTATTAGTTGATAATCTAAGATTTCTCCTAGTTTTATAGTTATACATTTATTTTTCAGCTTTTTTAAAATTTTCTGCTGACTTATTCGAACTGACAAAAATTACCCTGCAGGAAAAACTACTAAAGAAATTGAGTTACATTTGCAACAACATAATTAAGTATTATGGAAGTTATTATCTATATATCGAATACTTTATACTTAAAATTAATATATATTGACAACAGTGTAAGATTTTTCGTTGAGTTTCTCATTTGAAATACCATATTAAATATCTAACCAATTACATTTCAATTATTTCTCAAAATCGCTGTAGTTACATTATTCTTTAAGTATCAAATATTATCTTGAAAATACTGATCCTATATTTTTTAAAGCTATGTTAAATAAGTTATATAATACAAAATATAGAAATTCTATAATTTAAATGTTATAAATCATATGATATATATCAGAATTATGTATTTATCTCACCAGAATTATGTATTTCCATTTCCATTTGTCGTCTGTAAATATATAATAGGAGGGTTTCTCTTTCGTCGCTACTTTTTTCTTTAAACTAACCAGGTTGTACTTAATCTATTTTCAATTCGCATTTATAAGTACTTGTAAGTTTAGTTAATATATTATAAATGTTTTTAATGAATCATTTATAATATATATTTATAATAAATCTTCACATGATATATTTTAATATAATTTATATAATATGCAGTACATACTTAATACTATACGTTTTAATACGCTTTGCAATAAATATATTTATATTATTTTATAGGTGGACCCATTCAAGTATACCGTCCCAGTAATATTGTCGATGTGTCCGTCAATATCGCTGTCATAATTAGGTCTACCTAATTATGACATATATGCTGGTTTGTAAAACTGGTCATCGTTTTGGTCATATTCTGTTATGTAATGGAGTAGTGATAATATATTTTTAAATATAATCCGTTAGGATATGTTTCAGTATTAATATTTACCTCTTTTACCATACCTCTAAGATCATCGTGTTTATCGAATATTCTATCATCTTTATTTTGATCATTATTCTGTTAAGTATATATGAAGTATATATAAAGGTACACGTATATAATATGATATAATAAATAAAATTCGTAAAATATGTATCAATAATCAAATTTAATATATTTAATATATATACAAATATATTCCGTAGTATTTACCAAATCAAATTCAGAATCTTTATCAATAGTCTGTTGATTTTCTCCTACAATTTTCAATTGCAAATAAATAGGGTATAACTGAGGTAGTAGATTTCATTCTGGAGCAGGAAATGAATAATCATGTTTCACAGGAATGTCAGAATCCAATGATGGTCGTAATTCATTGGTATTTGATATTGTACAGTACATACTTAATAACACACGTTTTAATACGCTTTGCAATAAATATATTTATATTATTTTATAGGTGGATCCATTCAAGTAAACCGTCCAGTAATATTATCGATGTCTCCGTCAATATCGCTGTCATAATTAGGTCCACCTAATATAAATATATTTATTGCAAAGCGTATTAAAACGTGTAGTATTAAGTATGTACTGTACAATATCAAATACCAATGCATTACGACCATCATTGGATCCTGACATTCCTGTGAAACATGATTATCTATTTCCTGCTCCAGAATGAAATCTACTTCCTCAGTTATACCCTATTTATTTGTAATTGAAAATTGTACGCCGTACAATGTACGGGATACGTGGATATGCATCCGTGGAACCTGTATATATGGTTGTATCTGTGATATATGTGTTGGCTGTATCTGTGGTACATGAGTTGGCTTTACCTTAAACATGTTTTGGCTTTATCTGTGGAACATGAGTTGGCTGTATCTGTGATACATGTTTTGGCTTTATCTGTGGAACATGTGTTGGCCGTATCTGTGTAACATGTGTTGATTGTATCTGTGGGTTATGTGTTGGCTGTTTATGTGGTACAAGAGTTGGCCGTATCTGTAGAACATGTTTTGGCCGTATCTGTAGAACATGTGTTGGTTGTACCCATGGAACACGCGTCAGCGGAATCTGAAACTTGGTTTCCTAAGGTATCTTATACTTATTTCTGGGTTCTTATCATAGATAATTGTTTAATTTTAACAATATTTACAGAAATTGAAATGCATCGATAAATATAAGTAAATTCATTATTTATATTATGATTCATTATTTAGATGTTAATAATTAATATTGTAAAAATATATAAATTTTATAAAATGGTACTAACACATTATGTATATAGTAGGTAAAGTCGGCGTAATATTTATATATATATATATATTTATATATATATATATATATATATATATATATATGTATATATATATATATATATATATATATAGTTTGTATTATATAGAATAAAATGTTTCGCTTTTATACAGTCAATAGATATTTAAAATGTGTTATATTCAACTTTAGTAAAAAAATAATCTTTAGTGTATTCATAAAGTATTAAATATATATATATATATATATATATATATATATATATTTATATATGTATATATATATATATAGTAGTATATATGCATATTGATAGGTAATATGATAGCTTATTAAACTAACTTATTGAATTTTATTTCTGGTATCGATGATACATTCCATAATTGTATGTCTTCATAGCATTTTGAAATTAATTATTATCGATTTTCTATGAATAATTGATTGATATAATTACACTTTATTAAATAACATTTTAAATAACATTTTATAAATATTTTTATATTATAGGTTATTATAAGTAATAATATTGGTTCACACAATAATAATCTATACATTACTTATAGTAATATTTAGTTGCTATGGTAATTTAGAATTACGTATGGAAGACATTTATGATAATATTCGTAAATATTCGTCATGCACAAAATCAATGAATAGAATTGCTTGCATTTTATACTTGAATTTATTATTAGTTAGCATATTTATAATAACTATTAATACATATTTTTAGTTTCATTATTTGTATGTATTTAATTATTCTTATAACGTGAATATTATTTTTAAATAAATAAAATAAAAGAGTATGGAAGAATACCGGGTCACTAACATACTCTATACAATTTGATATAACTTTATATTATAGTATATAATATATAAATAATATGCGCATACTAAATAATATATATAATATATATATATATATATATATATATATATATATATATATATATATATATATATATTTATAATACTAACAATGCATACAATATATTTCTTTATAGCGGTATAATCTCGTAGTATCGCAATTTTCTCTTCTATTTCCTATTTTTCATTTCCATTAGCATAATGTATGGCGTACGCCGTAAAGTGTTCGGTAATCAAATACTTAACTTAATCATAATTCTTAATACTTAATACTTAGAAGCTGCCAATGTTTTTGCCTTCTAAATCTTACCCTTGCTAACTAATTGATTAAATCCTACATCCCATAACTATCTACATCTGCAATAAATCCCTCATATAATCTCATCTTCTTATCCTAATCTAATATTTTTACATTCTAACCTTTCTTACTAAAATATACCCATCCAAACACCAACCCATCAACTTCCTCCAGTCAATACTAGCTACATATCCCATCCCTATCTAAATAATTCCCACCAAATAACTATATACATCTGCCAATAATGCCCCCCAAACTTTCTCATCTTCTTTTCCTAATCTAATATTTCTACATTCTAACCTTTCTTACTAAAATATGCCCATCCAAACACCAACCCTTCAACTTCCTGTCCATCAGGAGCTATATAGCCATCTCTATCTATTTGATTCGCCCCAAATAAACTAATCTCTTTCTTAATTACAATCTTCTCCATATCTTCATCTATCTTACTATCTATTTCCAGATTATTATCTTTTGAATTATCTACATCCTTATCTTCTTTATTTCCGTAATCTCCCCCAAACAAATTTAATACTTCTCCATCTTTCCATCCATTTTCATCTACATCCGTTTCAACATCTTCGACTTCTTTCTTAATTACGTATTCCTGACTGCTAATATCTACATTCTCATTAAAACCTTCATATCCCTGCTTTGATTTCTCGTCCTCTTTTACTAATCCTATTGCTGCCATCCCTATAGTTAGTCCTAATAACCCCCCGCCCGCACCAAATATCTCACCCATGCATAATGCCGTACTCGTAACCAGCTTAATTAAATCGGATTTCTGTAACGAATACAATATAATATATATATATATTTAAAAAATTTGTTTAATATGTATCGTATGATGTATACTATATACTATGTATTATATCCTAATGGTTATCGTATTCTATTTATAAACTAACTTTGAATGAAAACATCTTTTAAATAAGGAGGACAATATTATATAAGAATTAAATATAAGATGTTATATTGCCAGATATTTAAAAAAAAGTGATTTATAGTTTGTTCAATTAATCAACGAGGAAAATATTAAAAAGCAATTAAAAACATTAATTTTGGTTGCAAATTTAATTATTAATTATTTAATTACCTAAAAATTGTGATCGTTAAAATTGTTAAAATTTATTTAAAACTATTTTTAATTTTAGATCCATTGATATATTTATATAAAATTATTATATATTATTTAAATTTATCATAAATATATATATTTATATAACATAATATATAGAAAGTAATATATGATATGTTCCCTTATTTTAAACTAATTTATTTATGGATTTCTGATATCGATGTTTTATATTATGCAAAAGGTATAAATAATATTATAAACATTAATACAACATAATACAAATCGTGAAACCGTTCACGATCTAGCTGTTCACATATATGTATGTCAAGGTTTGATAAATAATGTTAATGTTATTCATTATAATCTCGACCATAATATAATTTTGAAAGAAAAATCCTCATCGTATCCAGGAGAACGGCACTCGCAATGGTACGATTACTAAAATGTATTTAACTTATTTTTCTCTAGATGTAACCATTTATTTCAATTTTGTTTATGTATTTATTATGGCCATTGCTCATCTCCGACCTAACATTATTAATTTGATGTGGAAACGTTTGGGTTTTATTGATTAGGTAGATATATATATATATATATATATATATATATATATATATATTCAATATTTATAACTAGTTAGCGGAAAACTTATAAAAAAAAGATGTTAATACAATAAATGTATCTATTAGTATAATTGGTATAAGTACGAATGCTCGAATACCTAGTCATATGTCAATACATCAAATCAGATGTTTAATATAAAATTAAATTATAATAGCCCTACTTATAAAGCAGTATATCTATATAATTTTATACTGATGATATTATTTATTATCTTAAATAACTTCTACATACACACATAACAATATTCAAGGTAGTGCATATTATTTTCAAGGTATACTTGAACTATGTAGCTGATACTGTGCATTACTAATATATTAATATCTGTCTGCTTAATAATAAAACATTATATTAATTATTCATTATCTATGATGTAATTTATACCTATTATCAAATGTATTTCAAGTATATCCACATTTCTTTTTACATTTATAATTATTAAAATTAATAATAATTAAAATTGTTTTTAATCATAATAATTCTATGTAGATCGGCTAATATGCCTTTAGTTCGATGCCGTTTCTATTAGCGAGGCTAGTTATTAAAGTTATGCTGTATTGATTGTTAATAAAATTAACACTAGATATTGATGTTCTGTCGGTATTAGTAGTTTTAATCATGGTTATAAACACAACGTAATAATTACAATTTTAAACAATATTTATTAATCATCGAGAAAAACAACCATATTTTTTAACTAAAATTAATATAGGTTAACAAATTTATATATAATGTTAGCCAATATTACCAAAATACCCGGAGGAGATCAATTTATCATAACGAACTTATTTAGTTACGACAACTTATGGGACGTATTAAATTTCTTTATTTGTATATAAACACAATATAAAAATATGGTACAGAGGGGCCAATTGTTAGGCTACGGAAGACAAAAATACGCATGATATTTGTATTGTACCCTAACTAGAGTACATGATTAAATAATCAATTAGGTTACGAAATGATTCATTTCTGGTGTACATCAATAATATATATATTGTAGGGTACAACAGTTTCGAAAATGCACAATTGTTTTGTGTACCCTAATTATATAATAAATAATATTATATAAATAAATTAAATAATTACAACTATAATTGGAATATACTCAAAATATAACATTTTTATATTTTATTGCGTGCGTTGTGTAAAAAAAAGTACGGGTGCTGTTTATTATAACATTTGTAACTTATTTGAAAACATTCATTGATCCAACATATAGATAATTTACTAGTATTACATATATATATGATGATATATGACACATTAACTTATCACATAATAACTTAATATCTGGGCAAATTAAATCATGTATATATATTATATATATATATATATATATATATATATATATAATAAACTAGAGGTATATAATAGAGAAATTGAATATGACTGGAAATTAAAAAATAATTTATTATAATTAATTTTAATATTAAATTGTGATCTTATAATATTTATATTATATGTTTATGTTGAAGTTCAGGAAAAATATATATTATATAATAACTTATACCTTTTAAAAATATTTAATCTAAAAATGAATAGGACAATTCTCTTAAATTGACTATATAAGGAACTATTATTTATTCATAATCTTGTTTAATAATGTATTTTTTATCTATGAATGTGAATAGATCTTATTATAAAATATTTTTTATATTAAATTAACCTATATGTCAATTATACTTTTCTATTTCCTTTTCTATTAATTATATTTAATATAACCAGGATATAAATTAGAATTTAACTTCAATTTAACTCACTCTTCTATTTTCTCTTATTTTATTAAGTACTTTATTTACTTAAATACAAGGTAACCTTTTTAAATTAGTCCCATATTTGTAGCATCGTTATAATACTTTAAATGTTAACATTAAATAGTCGATTAAAATAACAAATTATTATACTTCTATTTTAATAGATTTATAAATTGTTGTTAAAATATATCTAATTAACTCAGTTTATTTAATTCAATATTTTGAGAACAAATATGAATCTTAAAATATTTGTGCAAGTTTAAAATAAATTCAGCAACGATGGAATGCTGATAGATCTTAATATAAAAATAAATAGAATCTATACAGTTTTACATTATAAATAAGTTTACATTTTATAACTATTATATATATATATATATTGTATTATATAAAATGTCGTGCTAGTAAATTTAGATAATATATATATATAATATACATATATATATATATATATATATTACACATAGTACTGATAAATACAGTAATATTTTCTAATATATAACTTAATTAATTAACGAATACATTGGATATAGTATATTAGTAATATAAACAATAGATTATAATTGTCATTATCGTTATTATCGTTATTATTGGAGATTATCCAGATACAATATCTTATTACTCATATCCAGATTGTCTATATGAGTTCATTCTATTTTTAACAATATACATTAGCACAATTAATTTAACAATACTCTAAGCAAAATAATAACATATATATGTTTACTAGTCGGCAATAACAGATAAAAGCTTATAGCATATGGCACAACACTGTATTAAAATTAATAATATATTATAAAAACATTAAAATACTATAACTATATATATAACACATAGACTTAAGTTTAAAGTATTAAAGTTGTGATATAATTTACTACAAATTAAGTAATCCTTTTTATGATGATAGTTACTTAATTACATAATAAAATTATGTAAAATATATTGTTTACAATTATGATATATTATTTACATGAATATCATTTATAACAATAAACTACTGGCCGCAAGCAGTATGAATATGTCAGAAGGTAGAAGCGAGCAGTCAGCAGGCAGCAAACAGCAGACTGCGGGCAGAAACCAGCAGTCGGAAGGCAGCAAACTGGTGATAAAAGGCAGAAACCAGCAGTCAGAAGGAATAAGCCAACAGTCAGCGGGCAGCAAACAGCAGGAAGATGGCAGAAGCCAGCAGTCGGCAGGCAGCAAGAAGGAAGCAGCATGCAACGGGCCGTAACAGCAGTACTATATATAAAGTATCAATAAATAATAAGCTTGTCTTCAATTGTTTTTACACTTTATATAAAATTCATGTTGCATTGTTATGTAATGCAACAATCGCTAGTTATTGCGGATGGCAATATTTATAAAGTGACGAAATAACTTTCAATATATCACCAGTTACTATATTTCCAGTAACTATGACATGGTAACTCAAAACCACAAAATAATGAATTCATAAAAGTATGCATATTTGAAATTAAAGAACTAATAAAATCAGGTTTGGATATTTTTAATAAGAGAATAATGGTAAAATTGAAAGCTATACCGTGCGACTTACCTGCGAGATCAATTTGATTTGTAAATGTTAAATTATTTTATAGAGATTTTGATTCCATCAATGTTTGATAACTATTTGTTTTATTAATTACTATGTATTTGAATATTCTCAAATACATTAGATAATAGCATATAGTTGTTAAAACTCTCAGTTATATTATGTGTGTATAATAAATTAAATATATAAATAAAATTATGTGCACGCCACATTATTCTAATACTTTTTTACTTCTATATATTATAATAATTAATAATTTATATATTAGTACACTAAATAATATTATCTAATTCACTCAAATATTAAGCACATTTTTTTATGATGATATATACATAACATAATTCAATTTAATATATTATTATTATATAATATTTACTTGTGAATATCGTGGGAACTTATAAGTATTAATTACAATTGTTATATTATTTAATTTATCGATATTAATGATGGCAATAGTGTATAAGTATGTTTAAACTACTCTGTTTAATATATATATATATAATATACTATCAGCAATTAAAAATCCTACAGAATGTGATCTCAAGTCTTAATAATAGAGAAATGGAATATGATTGGAAATTTTAATATTAAATGTTTATGTTGAAATACAGGAATAATATAGATTATATATATATATATATATATATATATATATATATATATAGGTATACACTTATAGTGTATAGTGTAGTAAACTATGAATTTTAAATTTAAAACCCAATTTGAACTGAAACCATTATTAAATGATTATTACTAAATTAGAAAATGGTAAATTGGATATTTCCACAGCGTCATTGAATCATAAAATGGGCTAACTTATATATAAAATACTCTATCATTAAATCTAATAATTAACTGAATTACACTCTTAAACTATATAAACCAAAAATTATTCTCTCCTACATAAAGTTCGATCGTCAATTGCAAGCATTGTAATTATTTATCATTTAATCTTAGACTCATACTCATACAACATCACTATCACTGTATATTGGATAAACGTTCTACATTGTAACTAAATCAAAGTCAGCCTTAGGCAACCTTAGGCAACCTTACAAACTGCGATATTCTAGGTTTATTTTTTAACGATTGGGTATTGACTTGTGATACATTTATTGGTGATTGTTATTTATTGTTTTTATTATAAATCTTATTATTAATACTGTATGCATGTTATTTGTTACAAGATTTATATGGCATATTAGAAGCTTGAATAGGTATAATAATGTATTTTATCAGTCTTGTTAGACTGGGTAATAAGTGTATTTACAGTTGGAGAGTTATTTTGTAAAGTGACTTTCGGTTTAAGTTGAATATTTGTAGGTATTATATTTTTAATTTTTTTTTTAATTTATCGAATTAGTTGGTCCATGAATTAAATTCAGTTATAGTTGGGATACTAGGATCAGATATATATATACTATTTATTATGTTTCCAATTTTGTATTTGATGTTCCTCATATTATAAGTTGATTTTATATTAGTATTTGTTAATATATTTGTAATGACATATTTATTTTGTAAATATCGTTGTCACCTGATCAGGGTAGATATAATATAGTTATTGTGATATGATATTGTTATAGTTGATGTTAAATTGATTTACATTATGATATTGGTGGTGTGTTTGTTATATACACCATATTTGGTGCTGGTGAGTTATATATTAGATGGTTTTGAAGATACTGGAGTTTCTGGTGGTTTTGTAAGTAAGTATTGTTTATTGTTACATTTTTGTTAGGATGTATGCGTGTTGATGATTTATCAGTCTCATATATTATGGTAGTATTTGTGGTAATACAAGATAGAAGTTAGGTAAATTTGAAGGTATATGTGAATTAAAAATTCTATTTACATTTGACATCGGTCAGTAATCTCGTCAGTGAAATTTTTGATTATATCCTTTTGTATTTCGATTCTGTAAGTTAATCGTTATTGTATTAGAATTATGAGATTATCGTTTATTATATTTTTTATGGTATTTTGACGATATTGTTAGTTTATCTGTAGTATGTTTAGTGACTCTAGTTTTAGGTAGAACCAAGGTATTTCTGGTTTATTTAAGATATTTTGAATTTAAGGAGAACAATTGTTTAGTGATTGTTTGAGAATTTTATTTAATTCGGATGAATATATATTAGATAGATTAGCTTATTTCTTAAAATCTCGTTTATAAAGTTATTGGTATATATATATATATAAGGAATGCAGTAATAATAAGTAATACGGACTGTTTATGTTTAGAATAATGTAGATTCAGTTATAATACAATGCCGTAGTTATTAGGGTCAAGCCTTATCAGTCGGTTAGTTAGAAAATTCATTAGTTAGAATAATATCAGTGGTATGTTTGGGAAAATAAAAGTGTTTAAGGTGAAATATTTAATAAGGTTACTCAATTTGCAGAGTAGATTTGAATCATTTTCAATAGGAGATACCAGACAGGTATTGTAAATTAAAGTCGACATTATGAATATGTTATAGAACCGCATGAAATGTCACTGGTCAGTTATCTAGACGTATGTAGACAAGAAGTAATTGCAGTCTAAGTTTTCAGTCATTAGAATATATAATGGTAAATAATTACAATGTTTGCAATTGACTATCGAACTTTACGTGGGAGAGAATAATGTTTTGTTTATATAGGTTGAGAGTGTAATTCAGTTAATTGTTAGCTTTAATGGTAGAGTTTTTTTATATATAAGTTAGCCCATTTTATGATTAAATGACGCTTAATGTGGAAATATCCAATTTACAATATTCTAATTTAGTAATAATCATTTAGTAATGGTTTTAGTTAAAATGTATTGAGTTTTAAATTTAAAATTTATATTTGACTAATTGATATTAATATAATAAGTTGTTACACTATACATTATAAGTATATACACTATATACATATATATATATATATATATATATATATATAATCTATATTATTCCTGTTTTCAACATAAACATTTAATATTAAAATTAATTATAATAAATTATTTTTAAATTGCCAATCATATTCCATTTCTCTATTATGGAGACATGAGATCACATTCTGTAGGATTTTTAATTGCTGATAGTATATTATATATATATATATATATATATATATACATATATATATATATATATATATACATATAAATATATATATATATATATATATATATATTAAACAGAGTAGTTTAAACATACTTATACACTCTTGCCATCATTAATATCGATAAATTAAATAATATAACAATTTTAATTAATACTTATAAGTTCCCACGCTATTCACAAGTAAATATTATATAATAATAATATATTAAATTGAATTATGTTATGTATATATCATCATAAAAAATGTAATTAATTTTGAGTGAATTAGATAATATTATTTAGTGTAATAATATATAAATTATTAATTATTAAAATATATAGAAGTAAAACAGTATTAGAATAAGCTAGCGTGAACATAATTTTATGTATTATACACACACATTATAACTGAGAGTTTTAACAACTATATGCTATTGTCTAATATAGCGAGATCTTATATTTTGTATTAAATTTATCGAAATTATTAATATTCTTTAATACAAAAGTAAGTAACCTATTCTTAATATCTTATTCGAATACCAGATATTAATATCTATATATTATAGTATTAATATTAATATTAATATGTTTAAGTTGAATGAGAAGTGTTGACTGATTATAAGAAATGTTATATAATGTATAAAGCATCTTTGATTTAAAAGAGTATTTGATGGATAAAATAAATTATTACATTATTATATCATTCAATAATTACTCGATCTATAAACATGTCTATATTTTCTATTATATCTAATGGAACATGTAATATTATTATCAATACATAATCATCTGAATAACAGACTTGAAAACGTACTGCGGAAATGCTGTATCATTTATAATTTATTAAAAATTCTCAAAATGTGAAATTTCATAAATATAAAAATGACATTATGATGTACCTGATGTTAAATATTACAAACAACGGTAATTCCTCACTAATTAACAGTACGTATGAAATAAGAAACTAACTACTTGAAAATAATAGATAACTGAGCATTGAAATATATTTCTTCTTCACAACTATGTAAAGAGAAGTTTCATGGTAGTTGCGATGACTAAATGGAATTTTCTAATATTCATAAGATAACGTAATTCAGAAAATACCTTCAATAATTTTGCAGACTTTTGAATGGATTGATGGATGGGTGAATTGATGAATTGATGGGTGGATAGGTGTATTGAAGGATGGATGGATGGATGGATGGATGGGTGAATTGGTGGATGGATGGATGGATGGATTATTATGCATATAAGTATCATTTTTTAATGAGTTTTTTAAATTTTTGTACAAACTATTCCATTTCATTATATTCAATGAATTTAATATAGTATATGTTAAAATGGGATAATTTTATTATATAACACTATAGTGTATACGTATATATATGCGATTTTATATATTTTAATATTTTAAATCATTTCTACGTGTAGACTCATATGTATATACATAAATTCGAATTAATATTTTATAGCATACATTTATTTATTAATTAATTCTTATTAATTAATATATATATAATATATATAATATATTCATTACTTTATAATATAGTTTCAACTAGTAGGGATTAGTATATATTTATTATAAATCTATAATATCAGAATTATAATAGAATTTCGTTTCTAGAAGAATTTTATTCTTCGAATTCATCCAAGCTTAATTCTTCGAACATGGAGTGAGGTATGCAAATCGGAATTCCATCATCATGATTAGACGGTATACGTAAACAAACTTCTCTTTCTTTGTCGATTCCAGCGTCGTCTTCAGTTCCATTTCTGGTCAACTCAATATTTCTATCTAATTTTTCTGATATTGTTATAATTTTATTTAATTATAAAGGAATATAAGAATATAAAAATGTATTTGTATTTGTATATATATATTATACATTTTAAAAACATTAAACATTAAACATTAAAAAAAATGTATATATTTAATAATTGTTGATACAATATAATGTTTTTTTAATTAAGGTTAAATAAATTTAACTAGAACGATTATAATAGATTTATTACCTAGAAATTCAGCATTATATTCTACTATTTCGGGAGCATTATAAATGGATCTATTATCACTGTCATCGTCATTATCATCATTGTAGCATTCGTGATGTATAGTTCCTTTTCCATTAATTGAGAATTTGTCAGAGTGTATCCCGCCTTTATCGTATTCCTCATCACTCATATCACCTGTGGGAAATATTTATAGTAATAATGTGTATTTATATATACAACTATAATCATGTGATCACTTTCAATGCATAACTTGTATAATAACTCATGTTATAATATAGGCGAAGAGTTTTAAAAAATGTTTTGTATTAAATAAAAAATATAATTATTTACTGGCGATGTGCTAATGAAATTAATTTCATTTTTTAAGCATAATTAAGCTATATTTATTTATAACTAAACTCTACATTAATTATAATATATACCTATAACTATACTAAGCTTTACTACAACTTCTTCGCATAGTTTTCCTATAGGCTAATTAGCCTTAATGTGTTTATTAAAAAACAGTATTTATAAATAGTATTCATAAATAGTTCAATTATCGAGTTGTACTCAAAAGTATATTTAAATTATACATAGAAATGGTATATTACATATTTCTTATTAAAATCAACAGCTTTGCTATAATATAGTAATCCAAATAATATTCAAATGGATACTAAACTATAATAAATCTATTATAATCGTTTTAGTTAAATTTATTTATCATTAATTAAAAACATTATATTGTTATATCAACATTATATCAACAATTATCAAATATATAAATAATGTATGTTTTTGAAGTGTATACTAAATATATACAATAGATATAAGTATAAATTAACATTAAAAAATTCCTGATATCTTATAAATCTGATTATTACCGATATCATATTATTTATGAAAATAAGTGATTTTACATTATATTTAAATAATATATTTTATTTAATTCGAATTAATTAGTTAAATCATTTTAATAATTTTCAATCTAAATAAACTAATATAACTAACCTAATCCATGTATACCATATTTTGCTTTAAATTCAATATCATCTAATGTGTCTATACTATGCATGAGATCTTCTGTACTAATTTTAGATATATCATACCTAACTGGCTTACTTGATGGGATATCTATCCTTGTATAATTTATAATTATATCGTTATCTTCATTCTTGATCGGCAATTCAAATTTAGAATCTACATTCAAAATTGTATCTTTAACTTTGTTATTTATTAATTTTTCAGAACAATTCTTATCCAGTTCTACATTATGCTCAATTTCATTTATCAAGGTTATTTTGTTGTCTAAATCAATTTTAACAGGAGATATATTAACGTTATCTTTTATTCCAAATTTGATTTTAGCATCGTTATTACTTTGTGTATCGTTACTATCTGTATTTGTATAATCCTGTTCAACGATACAACTGTTGTTGCTTTCTCCGAAAATCTTATAGAAAATATTATGTATACTATCACCCAGATACTGCATGTTTGAAATAGTTCTTGCAAAATCTACTAATAATATATATATATATAAATATATATATATATATAATCTGACAGATGGATCAATCTGTAACGATATGGTATATTATATTAAATTTATTTTGTATAAAACTGAATATATATATATATATATATATATATATATTTATGTTTAATTTTATATTTTATATTTTAAACCTTAAAACTAGTTGTAAAATTATAAAATTAATATTGTTTATAATAAAGTAAAATTTATTAATAATTTAATAATTTTAAACATTATATGATTTGTATATATTATTAGAATTTATTAATTTATATTATTATTTCATATATTTTTCTAATTACATTTATTTGTATATTTTTACAATTATTTTATTTTTATATCAATTTATAATTTGTATAGTTATAATTTATATCATAGTATAGTTATAAGATATACAATTCATTTAATTTTAAATTGGTTAACATTTATTATAGATAGTAAACAATAAATATAAATTAATATTAATAACAAGTTGTTTCTTTTTAAAATTCAACATATAATTAGACTGAGTATCAATACATTTTAGTATACATGGTAATACTATTCATGTATACAGCAATTAATATATAATATCTCTCTAGCTAAGATAACATCAGTATTGTATAGGTAACATCTAGATAACATCAATATTGTATAAGTAACATCTAGATAACATCAATATTGTATAGGTAATATCTAGATAACATCAATATTATATAGGTAACATCTAGATAACATCAATATTATATAGGTAACATCTAGATAACATCAATATTGTATAAGTAACATCTAGATAACATCAATATTGTATAGGTAACATCTAGATAACATCAGTATTGTATAAGTAACATCTAGATAACATCAATATTGTATAAGTAACATCTAGATAACATCAATATTGTATAAGTAACATCTAGATAACATCAATATTGTATAAGTAACATCTAGATAACATCAATATTGTATAAGTAACATCTAGATAACATCAATATTGTATAAGTAACATCTAGATAACATCAATATTGTATAAGTAACATCTAGATAACATCAATAGTGTATAAGTAACATCTAGATAACATCAATATTGTATAAGTAACATCTAGATAACATCAATATTGTATAAGTAACATCTAGATAACATCAATATTGTATAAGTAACATCTAGATAACATCAATATTGTATAAGTAACATCTAGATAACATCAGTATTGTATAGGTAATATCTAGATAACATCAATATTGTATAAGTAACATCTAGATAACATCAATATTGTATAGGTAACATCTAGATAACATCAATATTGTATAAGTAACATCTAGATAACATCAATATTGTATAAGTAACATCTAGATAACATCAATATTGTATAAGTAACATCTAGATAACATCAATATTGTATAAGTAATATCAAGATAACATCAGTATTGTATAGGTAACATCTAGATAACATCAATATTGTATAGGTAACATCTAGATAACATCAGTATTGTATAGGTAACATCTAGATAACATCAATATTGTATAAGTAACATCTAGATAACATCAATATTGTATAAGTAACATCTAGATAACATCAATATTGTATAGGTAACATCTAGATAACATCAATATTGTATAAGTAACATCTAGATAACATCAGTATTGTATAGGTAACATCTAGATAACATCAGTATTGTATAAGTAACATCTAGATAACATCAATATTGTATAGGTAACATCTAGATAACATCAATATTGTATAAGTAACATCTAGATAACATCAATATTGTATAGGTAATATCTAGATAACATCAGTATTGTATAAGTAACATCTAGATAACATCAATATTGTATAGGTAACATCTAGATAACATCAATATTGTATAGGTAACATCTAGATAACATCAGTATTGTATAAGTAACATCTAGATAACATCAATATTGTATAAGTAACATCTAGATAACATCAATATTGTACAGGTAACATCTAGATAACATCAATATTGTATAAGTAACATCTAGATAACATCAGTATTGTATAAGTAACATCTAGATAACATCAATATTGTATAAGTAACATCTAGATAACATCAATATTGTATAAGTAACATCTAGATAACATCAGTATTGTATAAGTAACATCTAGATAACATCAATATTGTATAAGTAACATCTAGATAACATCAATATTGTATAGGTAACATCTAGATAACATAAGTATTGTATAAGTAACATCTAGATAACATCAATATTGTATAAGTAACATCTAGATAACATCAGTATTGTATAGGTAATATCTAGATAATATCAGTATTGTATAAGTAACATCTAGATAACATCAATACTGTATAGGTAACATCTAGATAACACAAGTATTGTATAAGTAACATCTAGATAACATCAATATTGTATAAGTAACATCTAGATAATATCAGTATTATATTCCCATAAGCTCATTGTATTTATCCAATAGATATTAAGTTAATTTATGATATAATACATGAATAAGCTTATATCAAATGTTGTTAACATTTTCATAAAGACTTTTTTACATGTATGATTAAATGTTTAATATGATTATGATAATTAATTTTTAATAATATTATTATTAAATTAATAAATATATTTTATATTATAGATATATACGTATATCAAGAGGTATTAAATATCAAGTAGTATATGATAGTTTTTAACTAATTATATAATAGTTATAATTAAAATAGTTATTATAATGACAAGTGTATAATATTAATTAATATATCTTATTCAACTTACCCAAGTTGTAATATTAATAATAGCATATTTATATTGGTAAATAGTTATTGTAATAGTATTAATTATTCTAATAATTTAAAAATAATTTGGATAATTTCCAAAATATAAATTATCGTAACTTTTTAATAACAATTATTTGCAAATACAATTAACATATAAAATTTAGACTATTGTATTACCTATATAATGGTATTAAAAAAGTATAATTAGTTAATTTATTATAATATTATATACATTAGTTATGTTATTCAGTATAAAATATATATATTATTTTTTATTTAATCAATAATATTTAATTAGTAATTAACTATACATCATTAATATGAATTTCATTAAAAAGATAAAAATTATCTTTAAAAATATGATAACTTATAATTATAGTAGTAATAGTATAAATTTATAATAAATACAAAAATCGCAGGGGAAAATAACGCATACTTTTGAAAAATCTGCGGGAGCTAAATGGTTAACTAAACTTTAAATTTAAACTATTATATAAGTTATAGCTTATATAATAGTTTAATAGCTTATATAATAGCTCATACGCTATTATTAATATGATAATGTTAAATAAGTATATTATATATAATTGAGAATATGTACATACTATTATAGTAATAATGTAATATTATTTATATATACTCATCTAGAAAATAAAAATCTAAAAAAACAAATTACACTACTAATATTATATAATAATGATCTCACTTAAATATAATAATCATGAAATATTAATGATAAAGTCAATAATCTCTTCATATTAAATTATCCATATAAAATAAAAGTTATAGATGTTAAAGATTTACATTTGAATTAAATATAATAACACATAAGACTACATGTATTCTATACACTTTATAGTCAAGTATATACATGTACCATTTAAATAAACAAATTATTATATAAATGCTGTAATATAATATATTTGAATGATATAGAATTTATTTGATTTTTAAATTTTCTTTTAATTTGATAGCATACTATCATATAGACATGGAATATAATTATATATGCCTATGATATATTCGTATCGGCGATATGATAAAATATACAAATATAGACAAAAAATAAAAGATTACAAATAACATGAAAAAATTATCAGGATTACAAATATGTTGAGTGAGTCTGTAAGT
>OZ038313.1:15673926-15729485 GCA_964035775.1 Osedax frankpressi | reverse complement strand
TATAAATCCAAACTATAAACATAATTCCAACGACAACCCCATATTAACACAAGACCCACCATAATTATGGAAACTAATAGGTTATTGCTACACCTCCAACTACGACACCATATATATCATAACCCCCACTGCTTCCTATCCAGGGTGTTTGTCCAATACTGTTGATCCTACACCCTTAATAATATTATAATACATCTATCTATTATAAACCACTATTAGGGTATCTAGGTATTAATATACTGGAATATTATTTCTCCAGTATATATATATATATATATATATATATATATATATATATATATGTATATATATATATATATATATATATATATATATGTATATATATTATGTAAATATGTAAATATATATATATATATATTTATATATATAAATATATATATATATATATATATATATATATGTAAATAAATGATTGTGCATGTAAAATACTGTTATTTTGTATTTTATAAATATTTTTTCTGATTAATTTATTAATTTAGATTATATTTTGTACTTTGAATATAGCCTGAATTTAAATTCACATTGAATGTTATGTTATAGTTAACTAACACGAAGTGATATCTATAAATTATATAACCTAGGTAATAAGATATTAATAATATAAGAACTTAGAGTTAAACCATATCATACATTAACAATACTGAAGTAATGGTCGTATTCGTTGTTCACAGATATTAACAATAACATTACTAATAATATTCTATATCTATTTTATTAATATAATTTTCAATCATATAATCATTATAACATATTCATATTCTATAAATTATAAAAAGATATGTTTAGGTTTCCAGTAAATAAATGTATAAGTTATTTATTTGAAAAACCAATTAGCATTATATATATATATATATATATATATATATATATATATATATATAATATATATATATATATATATATACATATACATAATGCTAACGATCTAAATTATATGGTATTCAAATATTTTAAAATTTATGTTAGTTACTTTTATATTATATAACATGTTATTATGTGATCTATTGTATCTGCAATATTCGCGAATTTTGTGTTGCATAATTTATTAGTTTAAATGTATCTATGGGGAAATCTTAAAGTAGCACAAATTGGTATGATCAGTAGAGTTGATTGCCCAGTAAACTATCAAAGCCGTTTAGTTTTTGTGTTATATAATTAAAGTGAAAATATATTTTATTTGCAATACAAATATATTATGTTTATTTTTAAATAATTAAATAAGATATTATATTTGTTACATCATCTGGTTTAATAGGTTTGTTCATTCTATGATATTGTATTCATAAGAAATTACAATGTAGAGTGAATATAGACAGTTGAAATTTGAAGATGACTGTTGTAAGATATTTGATAATCACTAGATTTTGATAATTAATGAAATAATTACCAATGTTGGTTGTAATAAATTCCCTGGTGGGACTTCATTTACACGCCATATATATATATATATATATATATATATATATATATATATTAGGTAATTAATCAATTATACAATATGATGATATAGTCATCTCAGAGTTAATAAGAAATATTCATTTCGCTAGCCTAATTAGGTATGAAGCATATTTGCGTCGTACACTGTACGAGCTGGAAGTCGCATTTTATCATCCTTTGTCATTCTAGATATTTGTAAGCACTTCTATAAAGATATGCAACCGCATTACAAACACACACCCCCCCCCACATAGCCGGATAGTATTCATGGCCATTGGTCGTGAATTCCAATTGTAATTCGAGCGATATCGAATCACAAAATGTGTGTTGTCTTTATATTACCAAAGACTAATTATAAGTTATTATGGAAATACATAATTTACCACCGAAACGGTAATTATAACTCTAATTAATATACAAGTATATGCCTTATGCAATTATACATAAATATAATTATATATATAAAAATCATTGCGTATATTTGTGCCATGACCTATATATTTTAGATGAAAATCATACAATATATTAAATATAAAACTAATAAATATAATCATCTGCGATATTTCCTGTAAATGCAATTCACAGATCTTCAGAGATATGAGAACGGATTTTATTTTTACGGTGACCGGAAGTGCATGGTTCGTCGTATTTGCGGTGTTGCTGATGTCGGCCGCGGTGGTATCGGCACAAGGGGTCAACATGGCTTACGAAGATGAACCCGTGCACCTCGACGGCGTTGGAGGGGGTGCGGGCAAAGGGGGAAGTATCGGTATGGGTAGAACCGGATGCGGACAGAACCCGATGACCGAAGTGATGATGGTAGCTAAGAGAACAGGTAGGTAGATGTAATATCCTTGTGATATCGTTGTGCGTACGAGATCTCTAATACCTCGATAGCCATCTGTAAAATAATACAAATTATTCGATTCACTATTGAACGTACGTTTTAAAAACGGTGTAGGTTTGGTCTGATTTGGTTAAAGGAGAACTGGTAGAGTACATTACAATAATATAACATATGTTTGTATTGAACATGATAATGATCCGATTCTTTGAAATTGCAAGTGAAGTAATAGATCAATTATGAAATAGAAATGTGTTATTTCATTTATTATTATACCTATATTTAATAAAAGTTATTATATACATTATTATAATATATATATATATATATATATATATATATATATGTATATATATATATATATATATATATATATATATAATACTGTAATATATTACTTGTATATACTTTCAATATTTTATATTTAATAAATGTATATAAATATAAAACTGGTAAAAACTAATAGACAACATTACTTAATCTTAGATATTAGCAAGAAAATATATGGAAATTTACTTTGGCTATTATCAATTTCATATGTATGAGGTTTACATTACGTTAACATTACATAAACGTTGATAGAATCTGATGCAAATCTAGATTTTCCGAATATCCACTGTTTATTATATACGCACAATGTGCGTCGCACACTCCAACTATGTATTTATATATATGCTAAATAATGTATAATAAAAAACAATATTATTTCTATGGATCTTATAAATTTTATAAAATATTTATTGATTATTTTATAATGGTTGTATTCGAAGATGTGTAAATTTATTTCAATCCATATCTTTAATAGAATAAACAATATATCATAGAATTGTGGGTAGTTTGCTATTTGAACGATATGCCTCACATGTCATGCATGAGTGCGTATGTGTTGATATAGAACTATAATAGGTGATCATATTTAACTATAATATAAATTATATCTAGTATAGCTTGTTTAATTAGATTTATATTAATATAAATTTATACTAATAGTAATGTCTAGATACTTGAAATAGAGATAATCAGGCTATAAATTACAGTTTATAACTTTGCTGATCTAATAAATGATATTATAAAACTATTAGAGGATTAACTATTAGATGATATAACATAATTTCTATAGAACATAGAGAAAATAGTCGGAAATTTTAATTGAAAATGAATTATTAATACGAGATGACAATATAGCGGAAACAATTTATTAACCGGAAGTTTTAAGGGTTTCATAATATAAACTATAAAGTTATTAAATATTAAAAAGTATCGCGTTTGTATGAGAAATAATCTAATGCCTCAATATCTGTATATTGTCATTATATCTATGTTATCTACTTAATAATATATAACATAGTTATCTACGTACATTATAAGAAATACGTCATTTAGCGCAAGTTTTACATAGTACGCGAAGTAGAGGCATTACGTCATTGTAACGTCGTTGCGCAATCGCCAATCTTAGCTACGTCTGGTATAGGGACCATAGTTGCACAGGGATTACCGGCATGATTCAACGGATGCAGATAATTCCGCACCCCAGGCTATATAGTGAGTGAGAATCCCTCTCACCGATATGTGAAATCATAGTGCCGAGCGATAACGTTCTAGAACGACTAGTAGTGTAACGGTTTTCTTTATAACAGATCATATCGTGGTCTGTAAATCAAAACGACTCTGTATATTAATTGTATATATACATTGTACATGCTTTGTATTGTATATATATATATATATATATATATATATATATATATATATATATAATATTTATATTTATATACATATCAGTTATGGAAGTTATTTCACGGTGTTAAGTCGATGTGGGTTATCTGCTAACACTGGGAAGTTATTTCACGGTGTTAAGTCGATGTGGGTGATCTGCTAACACTGGGAAGTTATTTCACGGTGTTAAGTCGATGTGGGTTATCTGCTAACACTGGGAAGTTATTTCACGGTTTAAGTGATGATAATGACAATGCTATATTTATTATGCCTTGTTAATATTTTGAATTGTTTGGTACGTGGTGGTATGAGGTGTTAATTCAGCAAAATGGTCAGAGTTATTATGATATATCGCAAGATGAGTCATTAGTGGTATTCTATATCAGAAGCGAAATGCATTGTGTTGACAGGTAGCGGCTCCATTGTTTAATAAAGAGTCATATTTATTTTCAATTGGGTAAGTTAGTGTGTGTTTACCTATGCTCTGTAGATATTGATGGTCATATTGTCATATTGGAGTCACAGTAGAAATCATATGTGGTGGTTGAGTTAGGAAAAGTACTACTCAAGCGATGGGCTAATTAAACCAATAAACTGTAGTCGAATTCTCATTCTAATATGATCAATGTATTCATATATTTACCATTTAGTGTCTAAAGAAGCTGATACTTCCAATTTTCCAATAGTGCTGATGTGATTAATTTATGGTTTACAAAGATTTCAGACTTTTTATGTACACTAGTCAATTTGTTTTGTATGTTATTGTTATTTTGATCTAAATAGTTTGTAGGATTTGAATACATTATTATTTCAAGTGTTAAAAGGAGATGTTAGCTAATGAACAGTTAGGATATATCTTATTTGCCCTAGAAATGAATTATTTATTATTGGTGTAAAAGGTGCCAGTTTCATAGAAGAGAGAACAATACCTGATATAAACTATAGGTAATTGTATTTTTGGGGAGCGAGTTAAGTGGAAAGTTTATGAAAGGTTTTATTATATTATTAGTAGCGGTAGTAGCAGTAGTAGTAGCAGTAGTAGTAGTAGTATTAGTAGTAGTAGTAGTATTAGTAGTATTAGTAGTAGTAAGAAAAGGTTTATTATAAAGTTTAAAATTATTTTTTTGCAATTTTATAAATAATTTTAAATTTTTTGTATTTAATTTAAGATGTCATTATTAAATCACCAAAATAATAGTAGTATAGAAACATGGTTAGAAAGTAAATCTTCATTAACGTGTAATTCTATCCGCCAGGCAGCACAATGGAAGGCATACTGATCCTATTACGGGACCTTGATATTGAAGCATACTCCCTTCTCAACGAGCAGTTCCGTGAATTCGCTTCGTGCGTCGGACTGTTGGACACCGGCTACTTTCGTCGCAGGAGAAGAAGAAGCCTTTAGTACGGAGGAATACATCTCGTCGAAGTAGTGTTCGCAAGCTCGTAGCGCACTTTATTGAATGCGATGAGAAACGATAACTTTACTGCGTATTGATTTCCGGACAATGAAGTTAGAAAACAATCCGATTTGCGTATACGGTTTGCAAACAATGGATACTCGATTGCGGATACTTATTTCACGCCGAGTGTCATTGTTATAGACCTCGTTCCGCGAGTCATTTAACATGCGATTCAAATGTCTTGCTTATCCGTAATTTGAAATGTTTCACTTCTATTTTTATTACTCGGTATTTGTTTATCGAATATTTTTCTACGGAGTTCAGTAAATTATCACTTCTTGAGAAATGTTCAGTCATTCTAATGATATTATTAATAAATAAATTTCATAAATTCTCACCACGCAAATTACTTTTATTCTCAATTACGAATAAATAATATTGTATATTATATAACGCAAACAATTATTAAGAAATTGTTAATATCAATTTATTAAAATAAATATTAATTCTCAGTAAGAATTTTTGTATATTATTCAATGTTCAATAAAAACAACACAACAACTTATATAATTTAGTTGAGGAGAATGTACACATTATGTTCAGGAGAATGTTCACGTATAAATAAATTCCCTCGAAGGTAAACGTATAGAAGATATTGCGATTAATCATATTATATATTATTGTGGAATATAGAATTAATATTAAAATGAATAATTTGTATTTTATATATAACAGATATACAGTAATAACCTATAATATGTATACATATTAGTTAGTATATGTAATTAGATAAACATACATATATTTATCATTTAATAACGCTTGAACATTCATATTGCATTTGAGCTTTGGTTGTCAATAAATATAAAATCAGTTAATACAGAGAAATATTCACAAAACTAACTGGTAAAAAGTGTTGCATAGATAACTATATAACATAAATGGACACAAACAGAAGATCTCGGTACGATAACAACTGGTCGAATATTTACGCTAGAGGTTTTGTGTGTCCTGGAGATGGGTGTTAAAATATTATTGGGTTTGATACTCTAGATTTGCGTCGATATACCCGATCAATGGGTACAAATACCAATTGACTATATATTTATATACATTCACACACACATATATATATATATATACGTACATATATATATATATACACACATATATATATATACACATATATATATATAATTTGGATGATTATTCTATATTGAAGTTGGTGAATCACATTTTCTTTGATGATTTTCGATTTCTCTTATAATAGCTCTGTGCCATCGAGTTCACAATTGAAATGACAAAGTAGGCAACCATTAGAATAATGAACTTCTCAAAACACCAAGCGACTATACCGCCATCCTGTATTAGGGAAATGCGGTTTCGTATATGAATTAGAATCAGGTGCCATCACGTGGTAGAACCTCGTTTAAGATCGATAAACATGGTATAGATGATTACGTGATTATTATATAATAGAATACAATTACATTCCAAAAAGTTGTATTAATTATATGTATTAATTGTATCCACCTATCATACCAAAATAGTAAATGTATTAGAATTGTACATAAATTACTTCTACATCAAATCATGGGCACTAACTCCAACTGCATTACGTTCTCCCGCTTTATGGTGGAAATTCTCTTTCTGTTTCTTGAGGTAGTCTTGGAATGGCTGCTGTAAGGACTTACCGTACCTTGGAATGTATCTGTAGTGGCAAATGGGTTAAGCGAACGGAATTGCTGATTTCACATATATCAAGTGAAATAAAATTGTATTCAAATTATTGTAAACAATTACAATATTACAATTACAATCCTGGCAAATATAATTAATATAAATATTGTATCAAATATTTAAAATAAAAATAAATTCTATATTTTTACAATATAAATTTGAAATATTTGTATTACAAAAATTGAAATGATTGTTTACGGGGGTTAATATAAAACATTATAGCGATGACATAATAGATGATGTAATACAATGATTATACAACAACGAACTTGAGAAGTCCGAGGACTTGTTGGACGTGGTGTTCACTGAAAACAAAGATCACAAACAGTTTCTGTAATGGGAAAATACCAAATTCTAATCATTTATGTCAATGACTAAAACTAATATTTCATGACATGTTGAATAACGTGATAAATAGACTGTTTTATTTAAATTTATAATGTAAATAATGATTTAGTCAGATTATTTAGTTGCCAGTCAATATAATAAAGGCTCAAACAATAAAAGCAGTCGGTTAAACCTGTATGTGCATCTTGAAAATGGCCTTACCAAGCAGAGTGGCTCCAAAGAAAGTCCAGAAAGGCACGAGGAAATGACCGCAAGTGATTCCAGCCAAATCAAACAAAGGGTTCGGAATCTAGCGAATTTATACAATTGTTTCAATTAATAATTGTGCCGACGAGTAATTAAAGTACTTTGCCTGGGTATACAGAGAGTATAAAATGGTACTACTTTTGTTATATGTAGACTAGGTAAATACAATTAATATAAGTGAAATTCGATATTCACATTAAATAGTTGCATCTCAAAAGTAATAAACAAAGGATAGCATTTCATGCTCGACAACAACAGATAAGATGGATTGAGTTGCCAAAAGATTGAGATGAAGAAGAGAAGAAGAGAATACCAACCGAGGCGCAGAGAAGAATTCCGAGAAAGCCGACTTTATTAATTAAGGTGTGAATTGCAATCTTGGACCGATCGAATAAACCCTGTTAGAGAGTGAAATCAATGAAATTAAAACTGTAAAGCCCAACAGGCTGTAAACTTCGTTTTACCGAGTTAAAGAATTGGTAATATAACAATAACAAAACAATCGGATACCTAAGTAAACTAAATGACAATTAAATAAAAATAACACAATTCTCGTTATTTAACTATGCAACTGCAAGTTAGATAATGAGTCAAACCCATAATATGTAATATTTATTATTATTATAATTATTAAATGTAATGAATAACTACATTATAAATAATTGATACAATAATACATTAATAAATGTGATAGCAAAATAAGATCTCGTTCCGAATCAAACCAATTGACTTCGGTCCTGCGCCATTAGTTCTAGCACCTCCTTCTCCTCCTCCTCGATATCTCCTCCCAACCGCGAAGCACGGGCCATGAAATAGGGTGGCAGTTCTCCGATTGCGGTACCGGCTCCCTGTATGGTGGAAGTTGGATAATCATACCGATAGGAGTAGATTTCTGAAAGATGAGTTCGTTGGAAGAAAGAAGTTTTATTTACAAGTTATGGAAGAAGATGAGTTGGGAATGTTGATAGGCTGGGGATGTGGTTAAGCGGAGGATGGGAGTACGTTGAAGATATGGTTAAGTTGAGATGGGGTTAAGTTAAGGATGGAGTTAAGTTGGAAATTAGAGTGAGACCATATGCGATTATTACATAGGGTCTAGATTATTGTATAGTGATAATGTTATATTGTATTCTTAATGTGTAAATTTGAAATATGTAAATATATAATGGGTAAATATATAATGTGTAAATATATAATGTGTAAATATATAATGTGTATTTAGTGTAATCACAACTAACCCACATAAACGCCTCCAATCTTACTTTACTCATGATTGCCCATATAGTCATTGAAGTGCCCTCTTGTTCAGGACAAATAATTCTGTATGAATTGGTAACATAGCTTTAAATTAGAGTAACATATTGTTGTAGTGGTAAATATAAAGTAAAGTGAAATAAAATTTATTTTATTTTAATTTTAAGAATTTCAAATTAAATAATATTTGTATTACAAATTTACAATTTATCTATAAATGGAAAAACAATCATTGTATAAAAATATTAAATTTAATATTATTTAAATAATAATGATTATTTTATTTCTTAAATTGTTATTAACATCAAGAGTCTATATATTTATCAAATTCATATTCTCCGTATAAATATTAAAAATGTACATTAAGGAGATTTAATATGTTTAATATGTTAAGGAACACATATGCATATATATTGATCTCAAAGCACTATTACTTGATATATATTTGTAGTTATTATATTTTATTACAATTATATATTTTTTAATATATTTATTTTCTTCATCAGTTGTTTAAATATATATTTTAATGATAAATATGATAAGTTATACAAATTATTTTAATAAAGAAAAATACTATATGTTAATACTATATGTTAAAATACTATATGTTAACTAAATTAGTTAATATATGTTGTTTGAAAAATTGAAATAGGTAAAATAGGTTAGTTTATTTATATGCTTACTTAAGACATATCTAAAGATAATAGATGAATAATAAATATGAAATATAGCATTCTCATTATTGTGTTTTATAAATTTGACATGATGGTATTCACAAACATGTGTACTAGATATAAAGCAATGCTTCACTAACTCATCTGGGTAGGGAGGGGTTGGGAAGTCGGTGGACATGCATTCGAAAGCAGCAATGGTGACCTTGGCGATATGGGGGCCGAGGTACAGCAGGAAAGTGTGCAGACCAGTACCTAGACCGACCGACGATAAGACCCCAAGTCCTATCCAATAACCGCAGTACAAGGCCAACTCACGTACTCCAGACAGATACTATGATGAGTATAATGTTAAATATCAGTGCTTATGAGGGGGGGGGGGAAGGTTAGGATAAGACCGGGCTAGGAGTTAATTGATGAATTCAGCTTGAATGTGATGAAGTGAAGAAAGGAAGCAATCAGGTTGACAAAGAAGATAAAGATCAAGTAGAGCAATGAGGAATTTGAAGTTAAATTTTCTGAGTAAACAAACTTTGGGTCTAGTAATAAAAAATGATGGAGTTCTAATATATATAAAATACAGTGGGGATTATTTGCAAATTACGTAGTACGACAAAGGAATGGTTAAGAATCAAATTTCTATAAAAGAATTAGGAACCTCCAGTAGTCAAACAACATGTACATAAATATATTGTATTTAACATACAGATATCAAAATAAATATCGTAATTATTGCTATAAATGTATAAAAGTATATAAATTGATTACAATATAAGATAGTATGATGTATGATGTATTGTTAGTATATATACGGAATGGCATTTTACATTTACATTATACTTATGAGAAATTATCTATTCCATTGACATAATAAATAAAAATAAATACAATACAAATTTAATTTTGGTAATTCTACAAACACTATTTTATAATAATTCTATAACATATGTAAATCTAGAATCATTTATATAATCAATTGATAAAATATTTAAAATTATATGTGATATTATATATTTTAGTTTAAACATATACATATTGACATTACTTCAATAATGTAACAAGAGATCTTCAATTTAAAATTTATTTTCAGTACATTGATGAGTAACATAATGCAATGCATATAATTTCATTATTGTGATGACCATTGTAGTAGAATCTATATTTTAAAATTAACATTACAATTTTAAAAAAATAAAAATTATTTTAATTTTAATTTATCTTATTTATATTTTTATAATTTTAAATTTATATTTTTTAAAATAAGATTAAAGTATTAATAAAAAATATCTATTTTCAATTTAAATATTTATAAATTCGAAATAATTTGAAGTACATATGTACTTATAGAACTATATAGAAGATAAAATATTTATTAAAATTACTAACAAATAAAGTGAATATATTAATATTATAAAATAATATATTAATATTATCAAATAATATTCTAAGATATCCTAACAACAATATATTGATCAAAATAATATATTATTTTTAAATAATAAAAGGTTGTATTACACATTAATAGGATAATCTCATATAAACATGAGAAATAACAACCTAATAATATTTTTAAAATCACAATATATTTAATTATTGTAATAGTATATAAATAGAAACGTTCATGGAAACAATTAGATATATATTATTAGATTTAGCATTTCTATATACTAACTATTATGCTAATAAGCTATTATTAATATGCCTTATTATGCCTATTATAACTATACTAACTATTATGTTTATTAATATGACTTATTATGCCTATTATAACTATACTTACTATTATGTTTATTAATATGCCTTAGTATGCCTATTATAACTATACTAACTATTATGTTTATTAATATGCCTTAGTATGCCTATTATAAATATACTAACTATTATGCTTATTAATATGCCTTAGTATGCCTATTATAACTATACTTACTATTATGCTTATTATTATTCATATATAATCTAACATTTATGAACCAATCCCTAATTTATTCAAAAAAAATTTTATATATATACATTTTTTATATATACATTTGTATGTATACTATTACAATTAATCTACGCTATAAAGTATACAATCGTATTAATAATGGGTTCATCGAAGATACATAGAAATAATCAATTATCATCATCATAAACCTGTTGATGGGTACCCTGTACATTGAAAGCAGTTACAAGGAATGAGACCAAAGTGAGCACTGCAATCACAATCTTTTTCGAATGCCAAAACCTAAAGGATATTATTATGTAATATAAATATTATTTAATCTTTTTAAATAGTTTACAAAATCATCATAGTAAAATTTATTTTTTATAACAAGCAAATATATTTAGTACTTTTTTTTGGAAATCAATCTTCTTAAAAAGGTCATTTAATAAATTCAATAATTAATAAATAATGCAAACCCGACAATAAGTGAAAATATCTGATAAAAAACTTCACATATAAAGTAGTAGACAGTCCTGATAGGATAGCGCCATAAAACTATAGTAATAGATTTTTCAGGCTCTGGTTTAGATTCAGATTTCATATTTGATCCATTTGCAATGGTATCCAATGGTTCGTGGTATTTTCTCTGATGCATAGCTGCATGCATTACATTTGTTATTATTATTAAAATAATGAACTTTATTTATTTTTAAATAATTTAATAACATACTTGTTATAATACATATAATTTTTTAAATATGACATTAAATCAACTATTTATGTAATTTATAAATATAAAATAATTAATCTATTATCATAATAAACAAAATATAAATTTACAAAACTTAATAATCAAGAATTGTATTAGAAAATCATTATATAAAATGTTTTACATTTTAATATGAAGTTTGGATATGAAGAATGAAATTACGTGGCATTCGTATCCTTATAATTTGTGCATAAGTAACCTTTGAATTATAATATAAACAGTTTCAATATAAATACAAATATCTAGATCAATTGTAGTTAAAATATAAAGTACCGAGAATTATTTCTAATTTAAAAACACGTCATATATGAAAGCTGATTTGTTGATTACATATTTAAATCGACAGGGGGATTTATGGTTTCTATGGTAATTACGTAAATAAATAAATAAATATTTTTAATTTTATTATAAATCTAAAGTTTGTTTTTATACACTACTATTTGCTATATAATCTAATCATATGTTTATTATATTATTACTAAGCAATAAGAGTCATATTATCAATATTTTATAATGCTTACAATCTGATGAGAGCTTTTAAATTAATTATAATTTTTAAATCAAAATTAATAATGACTATCAATAAATTAAACAATTCTAAAAATAACGTATATGATGGTATGCACACTATTACATACAATTTAGTTTTTAATATGAAAATTATTAATTACTTTAAAATTATAATGAAAAAAATTATAAATTTATCATAACAGATGGGTAAGAAAAAAAAATCAGCAAATAAAATGTCGGAAGAGGAAGGTATATTATACCTCGAACAAAAAAGACTCGCCGAGGAAGAGTTGAAAAAGAAAAAGGTATTTATTAATAATTACTAGTAACATTTATTTAATTATTACTTGCTTTTGTAATCAATTATTCAATAATTTGTTCATATTTATTTATAAATATCTGTAATATTATATTAGTGTAAATTTATTATTATTTAATATTCACTTTAAATAGGAAGATGTCTTAATGCAATTCTTAAAGGATAAATTACTTAAAGAAGAAAGGGCTAGTAAATTTAATATGAACAAGTTGAATCACCAATGGCGAAATATAATGAGGGAATCAAAAGCTAAGGAACTGAAAAAGGATATCGAAATACTCAGTCAAACATTTGAAAGAGTAGTCGATAGAAAAGATAGCATTATTAAAGTTATTATATTATTAATATACTATATAATTAAACTTATTTTAATACATTTTTATATTCTTTTATAAATGTGACAACATTGTTAACAAATTGTAAATTATAATTATTAGTATCAAAGAAATCCATTAATTACTGAAATTAAATTTTGTATTTCTCTATAAATTTATAATTTAATGCAATTTAGAACTAAATGATTTAATATATGTAAAACTAGTTATGAGATATTATTATGTTATTAAAATAATTTGTAATGAATAGCTTTAATGTGAACAAAGTTAATTTTAATATTTAGTTTTAATTATTTATTGTACTATATTAAGTATTTTTATAATTATATTATACATATAAAATGACATATTTTATGCAAGGTTAACCATCAGCATCTATCATTACGGATATGGGATATTAATTTTCTAATTTATATATTGGCTATGGTATCTTCGATATTAACCCTTTACAACCAGAAGTCATTTACTAAAATCGCTTGAAAAACGGCAATATAATTTTTTACACAGAGTGCATATTAATTTTTCAATGCATTATTTATTATCGTAAAATACTCTGTGATCATTAATATTTTCTATAGACAAGTTGACTTATTATTATGTAAAATTTTAAAATATTCAATATAAAATACTAATAAATTAATAACATATAATATTGAAAAAGCTATGATAATATATATAATTATACATTTTGATAAATCATATAATAAATTACATGTAATACGATTAAATACACAGAATGCATATTAATTTTTCAATGCATTATTTATTATAGTAAAATACTCTGTGATTCATTAATATTTTCTAGACAAGTTGACTTATTATTATGTAAAATTTTAAAATATTCATTATAAAATACTAATAAATTAATAACATATAATATTGAAAAAGCTATAATAATATATATAATTAAACATTTTGATAAATCATATAATAAATTACATATATATGTAATACGATTAAATAATATTAATTATTTCTAAAAAAATTTAAAATCAATATAGATTATACAAATACATAATGTATAATATATAAAAAATATATTACAAGTTAAATTATCATCAATATAATTAATTATAAACAGTTATATAATGAATGTTTAAAACATTTAAACAATAATAATATAAACTTCACAATTAATATAATTGATCAAACAAATACTCTTCATAGTCTTTAGTGAAAGATCTTCTAGAAAGTGAGGAGCAATATTTCATGGCGATGAGAAGCCATTTAACAAATGGCGATAAGCTTATAGGTTTACTTCAATTTGATATTAATTTTAACTAAATAAAATTACATTCTCAAAATTTTATATTTACGTTTAATTGTTTTACAAAGATTAAAGTTATATAATAATTACAAATAATGATCTTATAGAAATTCAGAGAGAACGCTTAAGTAAACTCGAAAATGAATTTAATAGTGAACAAAACATTATTATATCCGAGTTTGATACAGAAAGAGAAATGTTAATTCGCCAAAATCAAAAAGAGTTGACTGACCTACAGGTACTAACAAATTGTAACTTGCACAATACAATTAAAATTATATAATGGCATTGCATTTGTTAATTTAATGTGTAATAATTAATTTAAAATTCTTAAAAAATCAAATTCCAAAATATTATATTTATTATTTTTAATTAAATGATATTTAATGATATTAATATCATAAGAATTCTTATATATTTAGTTATTAAACTGGAATTGTAACCTGTCTAATATAGTTTTATTATGGAATTAAAATATTTAATTATATTACTATATTTCTTAAAAGGATGTCATTTTTGGTATGGAACATAATTTCGCAGAAAGAGAATATTTGGCTAAACACGAGTATCAAAGTACTACCGATGAGTTAACAAATAAGGTTAATATTATCAATATAAATTGTCCGTATATTATCAATATAAATTAAGATTACATTTAAATATAACTACACACGAATATAGAATCTTGAAGATACTCATGCTTTAAAAGTACAATTAGAGAGTGCAGCTGAAGAGTTATGGAGTCAATTTCAGGCGGCTCTTCGAAATTATCAGGTTATCATAATTTAGAATTTTTTTATTCTTAGAATTCTTAATATCTTATTCTTAGAAATAGACTTGTCACTCGAAATTAAAATCAAGATAAGATATTCGTGTACATTTATAAATTTGAATTTTATATTAATATATATAATTTAAAATGTAATTAAAATGTAATTATGTATTTAAAATGTAATTATGTAATTAAAATGTAATTATGTAATTAAAATGTAATTATGTAATTAAAATGTAATTATGTAATTAAAATGTAATTATGTAATTAAAATGTAATTATGTAATTAAAATGTAATTATGTAATTAAAATGTAATTATGTAATTAAAATGTAATTATTTATTTAAATAAAAATGTAGGACACTACTGAAGAAAGAAAGAAGGCTTTTGAAGAATTAAAGACAAAAGATGAAAAGAGTGCCAGAGAGATTGAAAGTCAAATGAGAAAATTGCAAAGAATATCCGTTAGCATCATACAAATAATTTTCTAAAATATGAAATAAATTTCTTTTATTTTTGTATACTCTGTTAACAAAATCATGTATTGCAAAATAACTGTGTTACTTATGAATTAATTATAATTAATTAATTAATTATATTATGAATTAATTATTTAAATTTTTTAATAGGAAAATATTTCTCAATTAAAATCAAAATTGATATCTAATGCCAGAGAAGGCGATGAAAGAAATAAACAACTAAAAGAGGTTATTAAGTATTATTATAAAACTTCAATTATTAATTATTTGTTATAGTTCTGCTTTTAATGATTTTTTTATTACAAATTTAAGATTCATTTAAGTTTAATTTTTAACAGGAACGTGAATCTATGATTTCTCATTTCCAATCTCTTAAAGGAGAGATGAATAAATTAAGAGAAAATGAGAGAATCAAGTTAACGAAATTAACATTACAATCAAATAAAGCTATAAAAGACCTTAACATTCAATTTGAGAGGGTTAAATCATTCATTGAATTATTATTTGATTATAGTTTAAACGTATATAACATTATAACATAATTTATAATTGAATACACATAATTATAGGGAGAAAAGATCATAAAATTAGGTGAAAGAGCACGAAGATTTGAAACCGAAGAGGAAAAAGTAAGTCTTAAAATATTTAAATTAAAATGTTCGAATATAGAATAAAGTTTATCATACATTCGGATATATTTGTAGTGAACAAAACTGATAAAGAGCACATTTTCACAGGTGCTTCCATTCTATACATGTTCCCTCACGCCCGAAGAACAAATTCATGTAGATGCTGCTATACATGATACACCCATAAATGACATTGTACAGGTATTAGATGTATAATACATAATGAGATATTAATATAATTTATAGAACACACATGATTCTACACAATCGTATATGTTATTTTTATTATATAATATGATATTATTAATATTTACATTCATATAAATGTAAATAATATAAGAAATTTGTATTTTTATTCTTATTGCAAACACTTTAAATAGAAACTGCGCGTTGAACATTAGGATACAAGAATCCTTAATTATTTTTTATTTTAATATACCTGTACTCATTTTTGACCAGACAATGCACGATTACAAAGACATGGAGAATTTCTGGAAACGTTTTAATAAAGTATTGTTGGATAAGGTAGCCCTGGAAAAAGATAAATCTGATCAGGTAACCTAGATCTATAATTAACTATGTTAATAAATTATACATATGAATTTATTCTATTTGATAAATTGTAATGCTACATATTTTATTGTAATACTTTTTTAATAATTAAATATTTATATACTCTTCAATTAAATCAACTACGATAACAGTGAATTATATATACGCCAATTAATGTAGCTAAGGGAGAATCAACAGTTAAGGATTTTATTAAAGCAATATCTTGACGGAATTAGTGTAAACGATGAAATTTTGAACCAAGTCAATCCTCTATTTGTAGTTAACAACAAAACAAATATCAGGTACTGTGTTCTTTGATAAAAAATACATTTTATATATTTTTATAACCTCATCATTTTACCATTATAGTAAAATAATAATTCATATCAATATAATTCAATATTTCATTAAATATTAATTTACATTACATTAATATTTTATTAATTATTTTAATAAATTCTTTATTCAGAATGAATGTTCCATTGATGGATAAGAGAGTGAATAGAATTGATAATACTATAATGAATGGAAACATGCAGAATCATATTGCTAATAAATATTAATATTTGAATTAAATAGCTATCATATTAGTAGTAGTAGCAATAATAATAATAATAATAATAATAATAATAATAATAATAATAATAATAATAATAATAATAATAATAATAATAATAATAATAATAATAATAATAATAATAATAATAATAATAATAATAATAATAATAATAATAATAATAATAATAATAATAATAATAATAATAATAATAATAATAATAATAATAATAATAATAATAATAATAATAATAATAATAATAATAATAATAATAATAATAATAATAATAATAATAATAATAATAATAATAATAATAATAATAATAATAATAATAATAATAATTATAATAATGATAATAATAATAATAATAATAATAATAATAATAATAATAATGATAATAATGATAATAATGATAATAATGATAATGATAATGATAATGATAATGATAATGATAATGATAATGATAATGATAATGATAATGATAATGATAATAATAATAATGATAATTATAATTATAATTATAATTATAATGATAATGATAATGATAATGATAATGATAATGATAATGATAATGATAATGATAATGATAATGATAATAATAATAATAATAATAGTAACGATAACGATAATGTTTATTTAGTAGAACTGTGGGTTCGGATCTAAATGTATATTGATTTGACTAGAGAAGTAGTTCGTTTAAGGTGGATATAGTGGGTGATTGGAAATTTAAAAATAATGTTATGGTGTTGTTAGAGGCTGCATTATTAGTATATATACTAATAATGCAGCCTATAGGAGGTACAATTAAGATTTCGAACAGTTGTTGAATTAGTTAGCATAGTTGATAGATATTGGACTGGTTAAAGTAAACTTGCCAAATACGCTTTGGAGATTTGGAAGAGTTTTTTTAGGTTGTTTTGGTCAGATATTATTATGTAAACATAATAATATTGTTTAACCTTCTTTGCCATAAGCATTCATTTACCACATATATTTTTAAAAGATACGAGGTTGTGATCCTTCTCTATATTTGTTCTGTTACTCGGATATGAATCGTGGAGAGTAAAGTATTTAACAGTAAAGTATTTGAGTTGAAACGTGGAGTTATATATCAGGACATTGTTGGGACATAAATATTAAGGGTTCTGAGAAAGAAGCTGTCTAAAGAATCAATGGCTATGCCAGTAAGATATTATGAGAAGTCGGAAATGAAGTCAGTGAAAAAGTGACTTGTTAATGGTATAGATTTTCCTTTAATGAATCAGTTTTATCTTTGGTTAGTGCTCAAGGAACTGAAGGAAGAACGTAATTATGTTGTATAAGTAGTCGTGGTTAGTGGTAAAATTTGTAACCAATATGTCAAATATGTTAATAGGTTTCTTACATGATATTACTATGTTCAGAATATTGCCTGATACGTCGGTGGGTGATGATATATGCTAGGGAGGGTTGTTTATGTTAGTAAGGTAATATTGTTTAAGAGTATGTCGATGTAGTAGATATAGGAATATTGAAATCGCTTAATTAATAATATAGTAAATATTTTTGATAGTGAATATTATCAATTTCATTAATGAAAAGTTTAATAATTGCATGACATTTTATATATAGTTCGTAATATTTAAAGTAGTACTTAGATATATCGGAGCATTTAAAACCTTAAGCATTTGTTAATGAGAGGCAATTACTTTGCATTTTTGATAACTCCTAAGGTAACACTAATTCACTACCATAGTAGCGAGCAGGTAGGTGAGTAAATGACGTTGAGAATATTTATATTTAGACTAGCTATTAGTGGTGTGTCATTTTTTCTTAATCATATTTCAGCAATGCATATAATTAAAAGAATATTATCGCCGAATATGTCGTTGACTTTATACAATATGTTCTATATTGAACGTACAAATATATATATATATATATATATATATATATATATATAATTTCATTCATGTATAAAGAGAAGGAATATTATACTATAAAGTAAAAGCTATTTTATTTTAATCATAGCTTCAATTCTGTATTTTTGTTACACGGTCTGCATTGCACACCCATGGTTCTATTATGGAATGTGTAAAATATAATATTAGGGTTAATGTTCTGCCAGCACTATACAGTATATAGATATATTCTATATTATATAATAGGTACTATGGTAGATACAGTTTTCGTAAATAACTTATAAATAACAAATTGTAAACAGATTTAAAATAATATAATGTTAAATTGAAAAAGGAATACAACCAACATTGGTGGTCCAACAACAATATATTAATTTTATTATTCATTGTTGATATGTTTATGTTATAATGCACCTACTTAGCAATATTTATGATTTATACAGAAAGTATAATTCCTATATATTAATAATATTAGACGAGATAGTAGTTTATGACTAAATTAATGAAATCAAGAATGCAGAATTATTTATTTAAGAATTAATTAATGCATTGTTAGTTTATTAATTTACTAACACAGTTAAATTTATAACCATGTTTTAATGTTTTACAATATTAAAATATATTTTAAATGAAAGTCATTGCATGACACGATAAAGATTCACTTCAACATGTATGGTAGGTTTAATATAAGGCTCTTCAGATTGATTTAGTTGCTATTCTGTATATATAACGTAACTATAAAGTATGTACATATGTTTAAGTTTAATATTAGCTAAATGATTGAAGTAAGATATTTATATATATAACTATATCCGATAAAATATTGGATAATATTATACTTTAATATATATAATAATATGGGATTATTATACTTAGCTAGTTAATTTACTATTTGAGTTAGCGGAAATTTGTTTTCCTTATGATTTTTAAAAAAAATATTGTAAATAATTTTCATACTTGAATTCTTAATTAGCATCTAATATAATATATGTTTTATTACGTTATCAACTATATATTTATATATATATATATATATATATATATATATATATATATATATTTATAGATATATACATACACTACATATATACATATAGATTTAAGCAATTAGTTACAGGAATATAGATCACACCTAACACAGATATGTTAATCCAACACAGGATGTTAATGATGACGATGATTTAGTTGGTTCTGTAAAGGAGAATAGTATATTAGATGATAAATCAGCATTCGAGTATTAAAAATAATTGTATAATGTATAATGAAAAAAATTATGACATATTATTTTAAAATAAAAGTACCAAAATATAATTAGTTAAAAATCCAAATAAATTGTATTCGTCAGTTTTTTATTTTTCCAAGTAGTATACATAATAAACAATATATATATATATATATATATATATATATGTAAGGTATTTAATTTAGATTCAATATAACTTAGTAAATTTAAAATTTGATAAGATTGTTTGTTTAAAAGTGAATATTGATTGCTCAATAGTTATTAGTTAGAAAACAACTATGATAAAGCATAATAGGGATTCCTTCATTTCTTAATTTTTAAGATACCTCTTAATTTTAAAAGTATATAATTTATATTCTTAGCTGTATACTTTTTTGTATGACATAAATACATATAATATAAACATATCAGCAATGAATAATATAATAAATACATAGAAAATGTATTATTATTTTGATACGATGTTGGAGTATACGCAATATATATGTAAAATTTACATACCATATATATATATATATATATATATATATATATATATATATATGTATAAATATATATATATATATATATATATATATATATATATATATATACTTATATAACTATATGTATATATTATGAATATAATAAACTATATTAAAATAATTAAAGAACTAAAGAATATATATTTCATACATTGAAATAATATTAGATTAAACTAAGATACTAGTAATTAAGCTACTTACAATGCTTTACATTTGATATTTATATGTAGTATATTGTATTTGATATAGGTAGTATTATTAAGGCAGATATTTTAATTATTTTATAATAAGAAATATTCCTGTATTATAATTTTTAAAAAATTATCAACTTCATTTTGTTTATATTGCAGTATATACTAGAGTATATAATAAAGTTTTTACAATAGTATTTACTATAGTTTAGATCTATTTTCAATATCTACGTATAGTATTTGTATACAGATAATTACCTTAAAGTTTATAATTAATTAAAATAATAACTACACTATACACTTTAAATTATTGTAGCAAAATTGATAATATAATAGTAAAATGATATAGTTCACAATAATAACTTGTAAATCACATACTATTCTTAAAAGTATATATTACATTCCTGAGAATTCCTATAACATTATTATGATTAGTATTATAAACTTCTCCAATAAAATATTATTTTACCCATAAACTAAATATCTACATAACCTATAGAACTATAGCTAAATATGCTGTAGTTTTCTAAATATTTATAACTAAATTAATATATATATATATATATATATATATATATATATATATATAGATATTAATATGTTCTAACATATTATATAGATTATATATAAATATTATTATATTTAAGAATAAAAGTTATAAATTGTTCAGATAAATATGAAAGTAAATCTATATATGTTCGTAAAAGTGTTCGAAATGTCCCACCTTGTTTTCATAAGGGAACATATTGTTAAACGATGTTTCATATATTTTTTTCATATATGAAATATAAGTTATTCAGTGTATCGTTACTAATGTACTACTAAACACACTATATAACATGATGTTCCGAAATATACCGCATTGTATCAAAATGTTCTATAAAATGTTTACTGGAAGGTAGATGTTTATGGTTTTGAATATTATATTAATATAGTATTATATATATATATATATATTAAATATACTATATATATATATATATAAGTTCTTTACTGTGATGATCAATTTAATTCTTGATTTTTTTAGTATATATTTTTTAATTGTTTTAATATATTATAAAAAATATGATATAACATATATACAGTTTTTAGAATAAAAGTATCCTCATTTTTGAAATAATAAATTAATAAATATATTTAGTAATTTAATACCTTAACTAAAATACAAATAAACGTTATTATAATAGATATATTATTATTATAATATGATATATATCTATATAAAAATTTGAAAATAAAAATATTTACATTGGTTACTATTTTTATTTGACCCTAACGAAAAAATAATCACGTGGTTTCCGCTGTCATTAATTGAAATTGTAAATTAAAAAATAATTAATATTTTCTTTATTATTAGTATAATTATCAATGATCAATATATAATAATGGCAGGAGTATTCGATCTGGAATTACACGATGAGCATATCATTGATGTTAATGATGTATCAGATGAAGAAATCATAGAAATAGGAGATTCAGTCCTCGAGGTAATTATTAGAAAGTTTTTAAATTTGAGCCGTCATTAAATAATGAAAGTATAATTTTAAATATTGTGATTATTTGTGATATAGTTTTTAATATAATTATTTAACATTTTTTAATGTTAATTTGCATTATCTTTGGTGCAAATAATATGATTAGTTGTTATAATCATATGTTGTAATTAAGATATTTGGTTTTGAATAATACATTTTGAATAATACAATATTAATAAACTAATATAATTATTCTTATATTAATTATATAAGTTTTTCAGTGATTAAATCATATAATAATTATTATAATTATATTAATGTATTTTAATATTATTTTAAGTTTTATATTAGTTTCCATTAACAATAAATAGAATAATATTGATAAACATTGATATAATGACATTGATATACTTTTCTCATCTAAATCTACTGATAACAATATGTTTATATATGTTTAACGGCATTACTTTATGAATGTCACAGAAGTCGTTTTTAGAGCTGTAATTGTGAATATAATTATTAATATAAAATTTAAAATTTACGGTGAACTGTTTTTTTAAAATATTCCATCAGCTAAATTGTTTTACTTACGTTTTAACTGACAACTATTCTATTAATATTTACATTAATTATTATAATTATTTAAATATTGTAACTAAAATATACATAGTAAGTTAATATTAAATTATTAGAATGTCTTAGAATAAGAAAATATCTTAATTTGTAACTTAAAATTTTAATACATTTGTAATTACAAAATATACTTAAAATGTACTTGCTATTTATTTTATGTAATAAGTTATTGAATTACTATAATGTAACACACTATTAATTTTGTAATGAAAGTTATTTTTAATGTAACAATCATTTTTTATATTATACTATAATTTAAATTTTTAGTGTTATAATAATTATTAATTTATATAAATTAGAGATAATTTAGTAACCTGTGTGTTGTGTATTCTATTTATAGGAAATTTATATTAATCCCAATGTACTTAGCTATTATTATACTCCATCAGTACCGATAGGTAACCTAAATAAAAATCTAATAAATTATGATTTATTTTATAACCAATGATTTTCGAAGTTAATTAATTTTATTTATAATTTTTTGAATAATATTAATTTTGGTAAACTTGAATACATGATATTTGGGAGTTATGATTACTTTAAATAACATAATTACTCTTGGAGATATTCGAATACTGAAGTAATCAACTTTCAAATAATTTGTAACACTATTAAAATTCAACTATTTAAAATAAATATTCATTATCTAAATTATATATACAAAATTAGTATATTTACTTTATTATATTTATTTATCTAAATACATTCTATTTACAAACTATTTTATTTACAGGAAGTATTAGGATCGGGACCAAAAATAGATTTTTTGTTAGTATATTACTTTTAATAATTATTATATTAATTCTTTTAATACCGCTTTTCCAAACTCAAATTTATGAGTTCAATGGGTTATATAATAATGTAATTATATTCACTTTATTCAAAAAACTACTAGTTTTGAACCAAGCTTCATATTAAAGTGATTACAGATTGTATTCAATAATCAGTGAAACCATGTACATTTGATAAATTCTAAGGTGATTAGTACACATATGTTAAAAACGACACATACACTTTATTGATTATAAGGTAACATGTAATTGTTATATTTTAGATTTATACATATAGTCTCTGAGAAAATATTTTAATAACATATAAACAATAACAATATATATTTCATTATCAATGTAGGCCATCAATTAATAAAAACTGTTATAACTATTACTGCATTAATTGACTTTAGTTACACTATTCTTAAATACTCTAGTAATACTGCACACCATCTGTTAATTTAATTTCATTATGCTATAATTACTTGAGTATACATATATATTGCTATAGTAAATATCCGATATAGAACTAGTGGTATGTTCTTACATTACATGCTTTTCTACAATGTATCTATGGCAGATAAACAAACTTGTAATTTACAACATTCTAACCATACCGATGACTCATCGAACAGTAACACCTCGTGACTCATCGATTTACATAGTTGCCAGTAAATACACCCTGTGATTCATGCAGAAGTTAATAACCTCTACTGACTACTTTTATAACTGTATGGTGAGATCAACAATCTGCACTTTTAGTGATATTTTTGTATTTTTTTGGTATGCACAATATATACTATGATAGATTATATTAAATACAGTATAACTTTTACTAGTTACTCTCTGTGTCTGTATTTTCTTTACCAATGTAAATACTTATGATGTTATATAAATGTATCTATTTTAGCAATTTAGTATTAGTTCAATTTACTTGAATGTATTTTTTGCACTCAGTTATTTATACTTTAAAATATCTGTAAATGCCTCTCAGTAGTTCTGATTTTCATTATAGCTGATGATGTGTTTATCCAAACATTGCAAATACTATTTTGATCTCATTTGATAATGTAAACAAAGAGTTTGCTGTACTGACAATTGAATATTACTTTAGATATTACTGTCAACATGTAATCCTTTACTTTTTTTTAATTATAGATAATATATAAATTTAATTGTTGCTTTCAATATAAGATTAACCTATTATTTTTTTATACTTTATATTTAATCATATCATTTATAATGTAATTTAATTAATTATCTATAATTACTTAATTTATTATAATTAATTAATTTTAATTTTATATATTATTAATATGTATATTTAAATGTAAATATCTATTGTTTGTTGGGAATTATATTTATACAATTTACTTATTGTATTTATTTTATTTTATTTACTTATTTATTTATAAGAAATACATGGGTTTATTTATAATATAAATAATTTTCTATTTCTTTTTTATATATATTACATTATGTGCACTTTTATAGTTTAACCCTTATACCTACTATTAAAATTGATTGGAATTCCATCCTTCCTTACAGCAGTAGCGAGGATATAGAAACTTTGGAATTAACAGAATTCACCGTAAATCCGAATGCTCCCAAAACTGGACCACAAGACTTTGAACTGCTCAAATTACTTGGTAAAGGTAATATACAAATTCCACCTTTCTTTCTTTCTATTGTCTATTCATCTGAATATCATTCACATAAAAATGAAACCTGATGTTTATTCGCTAGGTGGGTACGGTAAAGTGTTTCTGGTACGGAAGCACTCCGAACCTGAACGAGGAGAGATCATGGCCATGAAGGTCTTGAAGAAAGCAACTATTGTTCGCAACGCCAAGGACACTGCTCACACGAAGGCAGAACGTAACATCCTAGAGTGTGTGAAGGTTAGTGTTATGTACAGAGAGTTTCATGTTCCTTGAGGTTGTTAACTTTGTCTCCTACATACTAACTGTGTCCTCTACATACTAATTGTGTCTCCTGCATACTAACTGTATCTCTTACATACTAACTTTGTCTCCTACATACTAACTGTGTCCTCTACATACTAATTGTGTCTCCTACATATTAACTGTGTCTCCTACATACTAACTATGTCTCCTACATACTAACTGTGTCCTCTACATACTAATTGTGTCTCCTACATATTAACTGTGTCTCCTACATACTAACTGTGTCCTCTACATACTAATTGTGTCTCCTACATACTAACTGTATCTCCTACATACTAACTGTGTCATCTACATACTAACTGTGTATCCTACATACTAACCGTGTCTCCTACATACTAACTTTGTCTTCTACATACTAACTGTGTCTCCTACATACTAACTGTGTCTCCTACATACTAATTGTGTCTCCTACATATTAACTGTGTCTTCTACATACTAACTTTGTCTTCTACATATTAACTGTATCTCCTACATACTAACTGTGTATCCTACATACTAACTGTATCCTCTACATACTAACTGTGTCTCCTACATACTAACTTTGTCTTCTACATACTAACTGTGTCTCCTACATACTAACTGTGTCCTCTACATACTAATTGTGTCTCCTACATATTAACTGTGTCTCCTACATACTAACTTTGTCTTCTACATACTAACTGTGTCTCCTACATACTAACTGTGTCTCCTACATACTAACTTTGTCTTCTACATATTAACTGTATCTCCTACATATTAATTGTGTCTCCTACATACTAACTTTGTCTTCTACATATTAACTGTGTATCCTACATACTAACTGTATCCTCTACATACTAACTGTGTCATCTACATACTAACTGTGTATTCTACATACTAACTTTGTCTTCTACATATTAACTGTATCTCCTACATACTAATTGTGTCTCCTACATATTAACTGTGTCTTCTACATACCAACTGTGTCTCCTACATACTAACTGTATCCTCTACATACTAACTGTGTCATCTACATACTAACTGTGTATCCTACATACTAACTGTGTCTCCTACATACTAATTGTGTCTCCTACATACTAATTGTGTCTCCTACATATTAACTATGTCTCCTACATACTAACTGTGTATTCTACATACTAACTTTGTCTTCTACATACTAACTATGTCTCCTACATACTAACTGTGTCTCCTACATACTAACTTTGTCTTCTACATACTAACTGTGTCTCCTACATACTAACTGTGTCCTCTACATACTAACTGTGTCTCCTACATACTAACTGTGTCCTCTACATACTAACTGTGTATTCTACATACTAACTTTGTCTTCTACATATTAACTGTATCTCCTACATACTAACTGTGTCTCCTACATACTAACTGTGTCTCCTACATACTAACTGTATCTCCTACATACTAACTGTGTATCCTACATACTAACTGTGTCCTCTACATACTAACTGTGTCATCTACATACTAACTGTGTATCCTACATTCTAACTGTATCTCCTACATTCTAACTGTATCTCCTACATACTAACTGTATCTCCTACATACTAACTGCGTCTCCTACATACTATCGGTGTCTTCTACATACTAACTGTGTATCCTACATACTAACTGTGTCCTCTACATACTAACTGTGTATCCTACATACTAACTGTATCTCAAACAGTATTTGCTATTGACCTATAAGCCTAAATTTCTTAAAAGATATTCTAGCTTAGTTTATCTATAGTTGTAATAATTAGTAATCTTATAATCTGACAAATTTATAATAATGTATCAAAATGTTATTTTGTATGTATAATTAGATTTATTTTATATGATTCTTTAAGAATTCAAATATATTTATACAATCTTCTCGTCTATTGATTGAAGGCATAATTAAATGCATCGATTGTTGATTCGCTGGTGTGAGAGTCGCTAGTCGGCATAGCATATAGTAACCTTCCAAAACCAACGATTTATCTGTTGCATGACTCATCTTATCCATGTGAGATCTACATGGTTTTCTTTTGAAACATAGATGCTGAGTGGTATCAGTGGACTCTCATTTATCTTGCCAATATGGATATAGCTCTATCAATATTTAATTAACTTTGCAAACTTAATATATATCATGAATTTATTAATTATAGTTTATAATTATTATATATACAGTAGAGGTAATCACTTTGAATATAATTGCATGTGATTACCACAGGAAACTGCAAGTTTGTGTGCACCCTTCAAAGTTTAACATAAGCAAGATTATAAAAAACACATATTGATAACAAAATAAAAAATTTAAGATTTGTAATACTTAAAATGGATATTTTGTGATGACATTAAAGTATGACATGTATTTTCTATCATTCTAATAAAAAATATATAAAAAATAATTTAAAAAAAAAATTCATGTGGTAAATAAAAAAATTAAATAAAAAATTCCTGTGAATAAATTGAGAATACTTATTTTTGTATATTTTTTGTAAATTAGGACAGTCTGTCGATGGCTTAATACTGATTCAAAAACATTTTTGATTTGATGTATATTTATATTTTTCAAAAATCTATTAAATACAAAAACAAAGTATGTAACCTTAAAATCGATCACCCCTAATGTACAGCATTTCATATTTAAAACTGAAAAACTATATTATGCATTTATATAAATCCATGAACCCGTCTAGCATCCGTTCATTGTGGACTTGATGTATGCATTCCAAACTGGAGGAAAACTCTACTTGATCCTGGAATATCTGTGCGGAGGAGAGTTGTTTATGCAACTGGAGAGGGAAGGCATCTTCATGGAGGATACAGCATGGTAAATATTAGGACCTAGGGAGATATATGGACATGGAAACTACATGTAGCTGTACCATAATCCTGCATAGTATATATATAGGTCAATGGAGGAGGTGAATTTTAATTATTTATGTTCAGAAGTTCTATTTATATATTTTTATAATACAATTGTACCTTAAGTATGTAATAATATCTCCACATAATTAATTTGATTACATCATAATACAATTAAAGTGATTGTATTATTTCTATGTCTATATCGTATACGTATGCATTCTTCAGCTTTGACATTACCTAGCTAAGGTAAATATATACCGTAATCTTGTTTTGCGTATTTCACAGTTTCTATCTATCGGAGATTACCCTGGCAATTGAGCATTTGCACCACCAGGGAATCATCTATAGGGATCTGAAACCCGAGAACATACTGCTGGATACACAAGGTTTTCGAGTGGTACCTCCGTGTATGTTATGCTTATATTATGTTTAATACTGAAAACAACAATAATCAATTTTATACTAATAATGTGTTTGAATCAAATATTAATGTACTATTAACTCAAATATTGCCAAAAACACCACCAGAAATTGTTTGTAATGACCTAATAATGTTTCTTTATAATGGAGAACTCCTGTTCATCATTTTCATCTAATGTTACAATAACTTCCATAAAGGTCATGTGAAATTAACGGATTTCGGTTTATGTAAGGAATCCATTTACGGCCATTCGATTACGCACACATTTTGTGGTACCATCGAATACATGTGAGTTTAATTAATTAGATTTCATTTAATACCACATACCTCAATGTGAGCGCTATTGTGAAGCATGAACAATAATAAATATACTATAATTTATATATCATGTATTAGTAATATCGCAATGTGTGTATAAAGTGTTATTTATAGTATTATTAAATACATTTTATTATATTTAGAAGTTTCCACTTAAAAGGATCAAGTAGTATCAAGTAGTTCATTATTCTCTAGATTAGGTAAAACAATAGTTTTCATTCAGTCTTCTGTATCTGTTCAACTTTATAACAATGTTACCTTATGTTTTTATTTGTTTATAAATGTATTTTAAAACAATAACTTCTTAGTGCAAACTAATAGACGACATGATAATAATTATAGAGTAATTATATTTTTAACATTTGTGAACAATTATATTTAGATCTATAAATAGCATAGAATTAATATATTATAAAGTATATATTACATATAGACTCTATACATTTGCAATAAAAACAGGTTTTAAAATTTCTATTGATATATAGAAATAATGAAATGAATAAATAAATAAATGAAATGACCTTAATTGTTTGCAGAGATTTTTTATGATATTTTTGATATCCATCGATGTATTATAGGGCACCAGAAATCTTGACCAGAACTGGCCACGGAAAAGCTGTAGACTGGTGGAGTCTGGGAGCGCTGATGTATGATATGTTGACCGGAGCGGTCAGTATTGAAATTGATAGATTTTAAATTAGATAATATCAAAGTATTTATACTTTATGAGAATTATATATTCTATAATAACAATATAAATATATACAACTTTAGTTATACCTTCTTATATATTAAATAAGTATTAGTAATATTATATAAGAACCTTTTATAAAATACACTTTTGCTTACATGACTTAATGTGTTAACATTAAATATATATATCTCTCATTTAACCCTTTCCTATTAGCCCCCGTTTACGGCAGACAACAGAAAAAAGACTATAGATAAGGTTGTTATATAGCAATTGATTTCTTCGATTATGAAGATATTAAATTCATTAAATATTTGTCAAAATATGAAATAGCTAATTAATTATTTATTTGCAGATATTGAAAGCAAAACTGGTTTTACCACCTTATCTTACAAATGAAGCTAGAAGTCTCTTGAAAAAGGTTAAACTTCTAAATACATACCTACACTGCTACTACTACTACTACTACTGCTACTACTACTGCTACTGCTACTGCTACTGCTACTACTGCTACTGCTACTGCTACTGCTACTGCTACTGCTACTGCTACTGCTACTGCTACTGCTACTGCTACTGCTACTGCTACTGCTACTGCTACTGCTACTGCTACTGCTACTGCTACTGCTACTGCTACTGCTACTGCTACTGCTACTGCTACTGCTACTGCTACTGCTACTGCTACTGCTACTGCTACTGCTACTGCTACTGCTACTGCTACTGCTGCTGCTGCTGCTGCTGCTGCTGCTGCTGCTGCTACTACTACTACTACTACTACTACTACTACTACTACTACTATTACTACTATTACTACTACTAATATAATTGTATAACTAAAAATATTTCCTCTATATCTTCTTCCATTGACTAGCTATTAAAATAATTCCTTTCCTTCCTTCCATTGACCAGCTGTTAAAGAAGAATGTAGGAGATCGCCTGGGTTCGCAAGCAGAAGATGCCAGACATCTAAAGGTTTCTTGAACTCATCTATCTATGAAAAGAAACATTCAATCTAAACTTTGATCATATGATGAAAATCTTATATAAAAATATACATAAATAATGTATTAATATAGATGAATTACAGAATTTATAATATTTATATTTTATCGAATTTTATTTTACATTCATAACCGTAATGAATTTTGCAAAATTATAAACTATAAATAACACAGATGTATAATTTGATAAAATGGGAAAACTAATCAATTATATATACTAAAATAGATTATGATGTAGACATCTATTTATAGAATCATCCATTGATAGGTTACGGTGTCTGAATTATACAAGAATTAACATATTATACATTGTCTGATTATTTATGAATCACCTGTTTATCTGTTAACCTCTTACCATTTCTGCCACAGAGCCACTTATTCTTCAGGTGTATTAACTGGACTGATGTTCTTGCCAAGAAACTTGATCCGCCATTTAAACCCATTTTGGTAAGTTGTTTACAATGTTGTTAAAAATGTAAAATTAACTGTAACGATATTATCTAATTAGAAAATTATGCTATTATTAATTGACATATTGTTTTGAATTGAACAGTACCAAATATGTATAGAATATATTAATATTTGCAATAATATTTGGTCAAATTGTGGTGTTATAAATGCTTGAAATGATTTGATATAAAATCTAAATTTCATTAATAAATCATATTTTGCTGTGAAAAACAAAAATCCAATATTTAATATTTTCATCACCCGTATTTGTTTACAGTCGGACGAAACGGATGTAAGTCAGTTTGATTCCAAATTCACCAAGCAGACTCCTGTCGACTCTCCCGATGACTCATATCTCAGTGACAGCGCCAACCAAGTTTTCCACGTCAGTATTCTCTCGTGATCTTTACGTTATTTACGACTACAGCAATATATAGCGGACATGAAAATATGTAGATGTAATATTTCAGTAATATTTCTTGATATTTTGTGTAGCCTTTTTTCTATTTTAGTAGGTTCCTGAATTTAATCACCTAGATCTGTTTACTCTATTGAGTAAAGCCATTCTCTACATATACACAATATGAATTAATATCGATATGTTATTTTTCTATATTTCTATACCTAAAGTATTTGGTGACGTAGATTACACGCACATTGCAGGGTTTCACGTACATTGCGCCGTCCGTCATGGAGGAGATGACGAAACCATGGCTGCAGTCGAAGCAACTGCGTAGTCCTCGCAGCGTTAACATGCAGAGTCCCATGGATACGGAACACTCTCAGTGGCCGCATTGGCACCAATAGCCGCTCGAAAATCTAAATAATTAACGGAGAATGTCCAGTCTATTTGTAATATTTAGACTTGTTTAAGCAATTAACCGGTTCACGTCATTAGTATCGTCTAACACTCGTCCTTTTGTCTTAACTAACTTGGTTTTTATATTCCGGACCTCTCTATTCATGGAACTGCGGCTTATGTATAACTTATGTACTCCATCTATAGAGAAGACTATCATACAAAAATACTACAATAGCACCTATAAATTGAAATAAAACAAAAGAAACCCAGAAAACAATCAAACATTGACACAGTAAATCTTAGATTGTTATTTAATGTTGTTACACGTCTATTTTATAAACTATTGTTAAGTTTGCGGCCTAATTACAGCTTTTGTTTGTTGACGTAATACATTGAGTATGCCCTTGTATGTGATATTAATCGATTTACAAAAAGTCCAATACCCATCTGTAATACCTTCTTTTATGTATAATGCACAGCCCCCATTTAGTCCCCATAGTCGTAACCCATAGTAGTTTTATTTTTTTAAATGAAATCACACTTGTATATAGAAATATGTTTTATTGGTGAGTGAAATCATCGATTTCTATGCTTTGTTATTATTTATTGAATCTCGATGTGAACAAGGCCTTCACCTATTCTCGCGGTGTCGTGTTTACGATTATTGTGTTGCCAAGCAATTTTATTGCATGTATTATTCAATAGTATGTTATGTAATAGGTTTTCAAATTAAACTCAATAAAGTATATTAAATTTTTTATGGTTTTTATAATTAACTATTCAAGAGAATTATTGTAATAGACTCACTTTTTTGTATTGGTTAAGTAAATCTTGCATATCACTTTCAGTCTCTTTTCCTTCAACTGCAATCAGCATTCGTTTTAATTTATCCAAACTATTTAATTTTCTGTCCAAATTATACAAATGTATTATTTCTTTATATTTTATAATGAAATATATTCAGAATGTGATTAATTATACAAACTTTTTTGTTATGTGTAAAGGTAATCTATCTCTTCTAATTAAATTATCAATAGCCGAAACAAAACCTTGTATTGAATTGAACTATATTGGGCAATAAATGAATCTATATATATATAATTTAATAACTTAATAAGAATTTAATAGTTAAAAAAAGAATTTAATATTATTGAAATGATATTTACCGTAAAGCATCTATAATTGAATTGCTGAGCTGCTTCTTTAAAACCATCCCTTATACCTAATACTTTTCCAACTTCATAGCCTTCTTTGAAACCGTCCTTTTCATAACTATAAATCATATAATTTTATTATTTTTGTTATTAAATATTTATCTTTAATTTATTGTATCATGGAATAAATATGTCATACTGATAAAAGTATTAAATGCTAATACTTAATATAAGTATCAAACTAGTATTGAAAAAAATTATTTTTTATAGTTACATTTAACCTTTGTTCATTTAAAAGATTCTACTACTAAGAATTATTAATGATACACTTTCTATTATGTAATATTTCTATAAAATGAACTATAAATGTATGCTAATTAATGTTCTATGATAAATATAATTATTAATGCAACATAAATTAATATCTGTTTTCAAGATAAAATTATTTATTTACTTTTACGCATATACTTTTTAATAATTTAAAATATAAGTATATATTATTATGTTTTTCCGATACATTTAATTAGTAAATATAAGCATAAAGTTGATATATATATTATGTAATTTCTTTGAAAAAATATTTTATTAAATTGTAAGATAAATATAAAGTTTAAATATAATAATAAATATACGAGTAACAATACTAATTTTAATAGGTTAAATAGAATAACCCAAATAAAAAAAAGTATAACTAAGTTATACTATAATATAGATATGTAAATTATATTATATGTATTAAATATTATAATATAACAATACAATAAATTAATATCCATAACATTTTATTCAAAGATAACAAATATAACAAAAATTAAAATAAGAGTAAATCATAGAAATTGCAGTACAGTTTAAAATAATTTCCAGACTAAATATTTCAAAACAGCTCTATTGATTATTTTATTTGTTTTTTATTAAATAATCAGAAATTCTTTATAAAACTTAAAACTTTTAAGTTGTTTAATTCACGTTTCCCAAAAAAAACCGATATAGTGGAGTACATTGTATGTTTTGTAATTACCACTATAATCTTATAGGATTCATATATGAATGCCAAACTAACATATATTGATAATTTTCAACTGATTCTAGCAAGTCTGAATCCATCTGTTGATGTGTAATATAAATGTAAATTAAATTATTATCGCTGAATTAATATAAAGTATAACTATAAATTAATGAGAGGGTCCTACCCGAAGTAGGTAATTTAAAATTAACATGTTAGCTTATAATACTTTTGCTTTGAAATTTAATATATTATTTAATTTTAATCTAATATATAAAATGCTTTTATATAATATAGGTATACAATATATATATATATATATTATTCTTGATAGTATATATAATTTTCTTATATTATCCAAGATTATCGGTAATCTTAGATATTATTTATAAAATTAAATTTATATTTCTGAACTTTTTTAAAAAGTATGTATGTTACATGATATTATAATAAGTATTATAATATAATGTATTGTTGTCTACAATATAGGTGATTAAGTTTGAATTCATCTTATATATTATATTATATAGTTTATCATGTGTGCTACATTTTACATAAATTATTATATATGATAAATTATACAAATAGAAACTTTTTCAAAATCAGAATTATTAATTGATTAGCCATTGGCTAAATAGGCTGTGAACTGGGCTGTTTTATTTACATAATATATTAAATAATTTGTGCAATTCTCATATCTTTGTGGTTTCATATATGGTTGATTTAAGTACACAATGTATCTTACCCTAATATTAAACCCTTAATATTTCTTTTATTTATTACACACGGATATTTCCAAATATATTGATGACTTAAATTGTATAGATATTGAATTTAGTTCAATATCGATTTTATTTGTTACATTCCAATATTTCCAAATATATACCATAAAGATAGAATAACAAATTATAATATTGTAATATTACAGATAAGAATTGTCCCTGTATTATTTTTTTAACATTGATGTCAGTAAAAAAATAATAAAAGGGGAATATGCATATCTGTTTACGATATTAAAATTGTATGTAATATATTTATTTAATATATAGAGTAATGGCATATGGCTCGCACAACAAAGCACAAGAGATTCGCCACGATTTTAGCAGATCTGTCGGTTGATTTCAATCCAATATTAGAAACATATTTTTATTATATCTATTTAAATATATAAGCATATAATAATAATACATATACTAGTATATAATATATACTATATATCTATATTTATATTATCCATATTTTATTTAAATAATAATATGTATTCATAATCAATTATAAATACTCAGATAAATAGTAGAACTATTATATTCATTCATACTAGTTAAAAAGTAAATGTATTATTTATAATAAAGTTTAAATACATATATTTAAAAATCAACCATATACGTATTTAATTCTATAATTTATCTAATAGTATCAAAATATAATATTACAATATTGTAAATATTTATATTTCGATTCAAATAGATTATCAGTTTTAAATATAAAGTCTTATTTTGATAATTAAATAAAGATATATATATATATATATATATATATATATTAAGAAACTGTAATTTTATATTAGTAGTACCAACAGATGTTTCCATATATATTCCATAAAGATATACGAACAATTTTAATATCATAAACAAATATGAATTTTTCTCATATTATTTTTTTATTAAAACAATCTTGAAAAATAAAATAATATGGGGGAAATGCTTATTTGTTAATATTAAAATGTATTACACTATCTAAATGGTGTGTTAGGAAATATCTGCATTTATCATTTAACAAATAAATTAGATCGAGATCAATAAATATCTATAAAATTTATATCAATAAAATATAACCCACAAAGATATGAAAATTTATAAATTATTAAAAATATTATATGTAAATAAATCAGTATCAAGTGTCGTGCGTAATTTGCATGGGTCTCGGGTGTATGTATATTTAGAAGCGATGTTTACTTTTTAATATATTTTATATAATTTTAACATTTAAAAATTAATTAATATATATAAATTACGATTTATTTAGGAGATTTTAGACATTTATAAGATAAAATGCATTTTTTATTTACAATGTAAATAGAAATCTATAATTATAGCAAATAAAAAATCCTAATTAGTAGTTAATTAAAAAAGTAACTAATGTAATATGACAATGTAATATGTCTAGGTGTAATATGACAAAATTGCATAAATGAAAAAATTGCATATGACACTAGTCGATATCTGGCATTGGCTAGATAGGCTGTGAAGCACTCCACATTGTTTATAAATAATTGTATTTAGGCATTGACTAGATAGGCTGTGAAACATAAAATTTCGTAAAACATATTTTAATTAGATTCCTATATATCGGCATACAATATCTAATATCATGTTTATTAGTACACATATTATAGATAGTGAATAGATTAATACAGATAATAATACTATTTTTATTAAAAAAATAACCCATGAGGATTTTATATTATATAAAGAAGCTATAAAGGAATATGAAGTTAAAACTGATCAATATTATTTATTAAAATATACTTATAAATATAGCAAAATTCCAAAAGGTATAATTTGAAAAAATTATTTAAACTCGTTCAATAAAATTACCTCTTTTAATATATATATTTCGTAATTTGATAATTAAAGGTGTATTATAATACATGTATTATAATGTATTATAATGTATTATAATGTATTATAATGTATTATAATGTATTATAATGTATTATAATGTATTATAATGTATTATAATGTATTATAATGTATTATAATGTATTATAATGTATTATAATGTATTATAATGTATTATAATGTATTATAATGTATTATAATGTATTATAATGTATTATAATGTATTATAATGTATTATAATGTATTATAATGTATTATAATGTATTATAATGTATTATAATGTATTATAATGTATTATAATGTATTATAATGTATTATAATGTATTATAATGTATTATAATGTATTATAATGTATTATAATGTATTATAATGTATTATAATGTATTATAATGTATTATAATGTATTATAATGTATTATAATGTATTATAATGTATTATAATGTATTATAATGTATTATAATGTATTATAATGTATTATAATGTATTAATACATGTATTATAATAATGTCATTATAATGACATATTTTAAGAAAATGAATATTTGTTTTACTTGTATCAACAGATATTTCCAAATCCTTTACATATAGATTTTATGATAATTTTTAATATAAATAAATATGCATTTTCCACATTCTTTTATTTACATCGGTGACTAGTAGAAATTGTATTGGTATCAATGCAATATATATATTTAATAATTAAACATGTATGAACCACAAAGACAAGAAAATCATAACATTATTTGTAAACAAAGTAGCACATAAAAGCATAGATAGCCAATGCCTAAATACAAGTATTTGTAAACAATGTGGAATATTTCACAGCCTATCTAGCCAGTTCCTAGATTTCTATTTTGCAAAAAAAATGAGTCAATGAGTTCAAATTAATTCAAGGATGATAATAATTATATGAGTAGATCATAGATATTATTTTTAATTTAATTTAATATACCTTCCGACGGTTCCCCTAATATGTTATTATTTTTAAATATGTCTAGACACAGTATCCAATATTACTTAGGTAATATTGAATACAAAATTATTATGATTAAATCTATTTATATAGTTGTTACAGATTATGTTAATATATACTGATATTATTATCAAATTATACCTGTTATCTTGATTATTACTTATAAGATATTTCTACAATTATTCTCCAAATCTATAGTAGATAATTTGATATAACATTATGTTTATGGCATTTCTTCATTATATATATTATAGATGGTGATTTTTGTTATATATATTTATTTTATAAATCTATTTTTAATATTTTGGTTTATTATGGTCATTGGTTTTTATATTTAAAAAAATATAATTTTAAATTTTAAAAATGTATAAATTTAATTACGAAATAACATTAGATACTCAGTTTTTATCTGATAAACCTTTAAATATATCAGAAAGCTTACAAGTGTCTATAATTTCAGATACATTATATATATTGGTAAATCAAAATATAATTTATACTTTATTATTTACTAAAATCACAAATATATTAAATATGTTTTATTATATTTCATAATTAAATAATAATTTATAATAATTAATGGTTATAATAATCATAATATGATTTTCATAGTTTATACACATTTATATGATACAGTTAACTGTACACTGTACAGTGTACAGTTAACAGTGAGTTCGAATTATGCAGTAGTTGGTTTGATAAAATTAGCGTATTATTAAATTAGCGTATTCAAAATAACTGAAATGCTGATGCATATATATATATATATATATATATATATATATATATATATATATATATATATATAGAACAAACAATCTGTATAAAAATATAATAATTGTAATATATTGTATGCTCTATTACTACAAGATAATATTTATATTTATGAGTAGAGAATTCTGAATTAATATTATTTAAATAAAAATATAATTAAAATTTATATTATATTTCTAATTACTTTTCTGTAATATATTGTTTTTATAATATTACTTACTATTTATTAACTATGTCAAAAATATATCATTACAATATATTTACGTGTTTGGTTGTTAAGGACATATACATGTCATGCATATAGTACAATACTGTGTACATTCAATGCAGTATATAGTTATATAGTAAAATCATAACCAGTTATAATATTGTAATTAATTTGAATTATTCTCGAATTAATATATATATATATATATATATATACATGTGTTATATGTATATATTCATGTGTGTGTTATATAAATACATTGTTATATAAATACACTGAATAAATATATATTTGTATCTATGCTCCAGTATTTGATATTATGCTCATTATAATCTTTAAATATATTAATATGGGATATATATATACTATAATACATATATTAATATAAGGCAGATAATTTATATATTCAAATAATTAAATATAATTAAATTCATGAACTAAATATGTATATTTATTTATTATATTAATAAAATGGATATGGGTTATTTAAATATGATGCATAATTTCACAATACACCTCATTTCAATAATTGTCAGTGTATAGTTTATATATATTAGATAATTGTTTTGTTTATAAAATATAAAAACTAGAAAAACTATTAAATAATATTAATATTTATTATTCGGTATTTTAGTTTTGATATTTCTAATTTTTTTAACAAATAAAATGTCATTCATTTTGTCTAATTACAGAAATAATTTGATACTTATAATAAATATACAATATTTTTTATGATTATATTGACACTAGTAAATGTCAAATCTATTATTTATATTTTACGCATTTATTATTTTATTCTGTTGATAATTATGCTTAATTTTTATTGTACTTTTAACTTGCAGTCATTCTATTGTCCGATGACTACACTTGAAGATGACTGCAATACGTTTCCAGTGCTAACTTGGTTGATCCAACCAAATCCAAATATATTGGAACTTGATGTAGGGATCGATAGAAAACAAATGGAATCAGGAATCAATGATGGTTTTTATATAATTATCCTGATATAATTTGCCAAGAACCACTAATATCAATTCATTACAAAAGCATTTATTTAAAATTATCAATCAATGTTAATAATATTATACCGTTATGTGTATATATATTAATCGCTAAATATGAAATATTATACTTATTAATTACCATCTTTACAGATAATGATAAGAATGTATATTACGACACTACTATGAATCCTCTAATGCAAGGCGCATATTTGAAAAGAAATTATTTTAGATGTTTAAAATGGACTAGGAAGGACTGTATGGATAATAAAAAGTTTAATTCTATTATTGCACAGAATTCTACGAAAATAATTAATTGATGTTAAATATAAATAATGTAGTATTGTATATAATTTTATTTAGTGAATTTGACAATTCATAATTGATACATTTTACCTATTGAATATAATACATTATATTTATTAATTATTCTGAATATATCGCTATTCTGAATATCTTATTTAAGTATATATAAAATATATTATTTAGATGTGGATTTGCGGTGTTATCAACAGATCATAGGATTTCTATCTACAGAGAAACAGGACAAGAATGGGAGATGGTTGAATTTATTGGATAATTATTGAAAATAAACTTCATAATTTATGATTTTTTTAAAACTTTAAAATTCTCTATTTTCAGCTTATAGATATCTCATTGCTATTGAATGATATTGAAAAACGAAATGGATATAAAATGAGTGAGGATATTATTTTGAATTGTACTCCCGATGTGATATCGGAGTTCAGGAATAGAACATACACAATGGCAACTATATGTTTGTTTTTAGTTTATGATGTTAAATATTATTTAATGATTTCTCTTTTAGTTAAAATTGACTTATTTGTATATTATATCAAATATTTATAATATCATTTTAGAATGAATATAGTTCTATAGAATGAATATTCAAATCAAAATCAGTTAAAATTTAGAAATAGTTTATTTTTAATTTACAAAATTATACTATTATGAAATATCTTTAATTTATATTTTACTAATTTACATCAAGATACTCTTGACAGATACTAATACAATATATATATATATATATATATATATGTATATATATATATATATATATATATATATATATATATATATATATATATATATATATATGATATTCAATTTAGTTCATGCCATAATAATTATTATTTTAAATTTTGTATATACTGTATATACTATATATTTTGTATATACTGTATATACTGTATAGAAACAATTTAATAGGTATGGAATTTTCTTCAAATTATAAAATTGGTGATAAGGTCAATATATTAAATCAATATATTAAATCATTATTATTTGTTAAATATTCTAATTATATGTAATGTTTTAATTTGATAGTATTTATTAATATTTTGGATATTATCTCTTATTAAATATCAGCGATAACAAATAATTGTTATTTACTAAAATAATATTATAATTAGCTTTATTTTTTTTAAATAGATTTGTCTTAATTCTGATATTAATTTTTGTTAGAGTTATACAAATTTTGCAACAGCTACAAAAAGTGGACATGTTTGTTTCTGGAGGATTCCAATTCCATTAGATGAATGGTTTATGATCTAGTATTTTCTCTTTATAAAACTTCATTTCAAATAATGATTATTATCCGAATTTGTATTAAATGCTATTATATGTTATATAATATTATATGTTATTATAATCGGTTATAATCAATTATCAAGTGTCACATATATGCAAATTATACATGAAAATGATAATTAAGCTTTATGATAAATAAACTCTTGTTTCAACCTTAATCTTCTTTCTAACCCTAAAACTACCTATAAACTGCCTATAGTTGCTGTGAAGATATAACACTTCTATGCACCGTTTACCTAGAATTCAACAGTGTCACTGCACTTCAGTTCATCGATACATTAAAGGGTAGGTCTGTTAGCTCATTTGCCAATATACTTATACTAGGATATTTATAGGCTTCACTATACACTCGAGTATATTTAACATCTACATTAATCTAAAGTAAAAAATATTAATTTAAAATTCATAAAAATACAATTTAAAAAAAGGATATTGATATAAATGTTATGTAATATATAGTAAGTGTCAACATAATTATTAAATAGCATGTAGATGATTTAGCAGTAAGGATGTAATTAGTAAATTATTCATAAAATCAAATGCTGATATTCACGAATTAATTAATAACTGATTATATTTTATAACTTTTAGTATTCCCTATTCATATATATCAAACAAAATATTGATGCCATGATATGATTTCACTAAATGTTAAATTTCATTAAACAGTATATAAATATATATATATATATATATATATATATTGTGATAATATTATCATAAAATATCATATTGAATTGTTTTATATATTTTTAATTCGTAGGTAATTATCTGTGTGCCGGATTATTAAATGGATCTATGATAATATGTGATATATCCAGCACATACCTCTCTAGCGCAGTGATATGCGTTAATAAAGTTGGACAGCTTTTTAATTTCAAGGATGAAATAGCGATTAATCATATGATTTATAATGAAAAGGTTTAATCAGTATTAGATTCCTAATTGTATATGTATTTATTTATATTATTTATATTTTATTTCAATTAATAAGGTTATTTAATTTGTTTTATGTATGCAAAATATACAAAATATTATTCTTTATTTGTAATTTAAAAATATAAATTAAAATACCAAATATTGATAACAAATATGATTTCAGACTGAGAATTTATTTGTTGCCAAAGGCAGCTTTTTCATGATGTTTGATATTTCTTCCCTCGTAATTAGTCCAGGTGAACATTTAAATTGTAAGATTAAATATATAGATTTGAAAAATAAGTACGGTGTTAAATGTTAGTTTTTAGAATTTATATGATGTTGATTTATTATTACAAATCAGTTTTTAACTTTAATAATTACATTTAAATTATAATTTTGTTTAAATTCAATTAATTTGTTTAACAATGAATATTAAAATAACAGTAATTATTAACAGTGATGAATTTGTATAAAGAAAACATTTTATTGAATATCAATGACAAATGTTTTATTGTAGAAGTTGTTAATAATGGTTAAAATTTATCTTTTTTTATTATTTATGCTATATTTATGTATACACATATATTATAAAATTATAGAATCTTACTTTAAAATATATTAAAATATATATAAATATATATATTTTAGTCATATTATAGATATAATAATGAAAAAATTTGAAATACCTCTGGTTCCTAATCGTATTATCGACACAAATTTAGTAATATCAAGTTGCGAAGGGCTCATTCTCTTCAATCTCATACGGTTAATAAATATACCCAATATATTCCATATCAATAGTTTTATTGTAAGGCACAATCAATACGATGCATATCCCAATTTCAATACAAGTTTATAAAATAAGAATTTGATTTATATTGATTAGTTATTTTTTCAGAGAAAGGATAAAAGATTTCCGTTCCAAAAAATATACCAAGGTCAATATTAATATAAACCTTCTGTATCACATCTATCATATATTAATATAAACCTTCTGTATCACATATTAATATAAACCTTCTGTATCATATCTATCATATATTAATATAAACCTTCTGTATCACATCTATCACATATTTGTATATTGATAATATATTTTTTATTCTTTTAAATTTATTAGTATAAAATTAAATAATTTATTTATTATTGTCTTTTACAGCTTCATTTTATGTTGAAAACTCATCCCGGAATACATAATAGTATAGGTAAACTTAAACAATGATATTTCTAATTATTATCATTTTTATTATTACTATTATATAATTGTACTAGAATTAACTGATTTTACTTTGGAGAAGAAAATTATTATTCGAGAATTAATTAATTCAGAAGATAATTTAATTCCATTTCCAAATTTCCAAATGAGTGAAATAAGACAATTACCTTTGCATAAATGTAAAAATTTACTGTTAGTATTTATTTTATAGTCAATTAAATTGGAGGATTTTTGAGTATTTTTTAACAATATTTTATATATATTTTAGAGTATATTTAATAATTTTTACAAAATATTTATCAGATTATTATTAAATATTAAAGGTACCAAGAATATTAAGGTTATTATAAATTTAAGCTAAGCTATTATTAAAAATTAATATTTGATTAATATAGTTTTTATAAACTTAATATAGTTTTTATAAACCTTTATATTATTTTGTTAATATTTTATTTAAATACAATAATTGAATATCGTTCTAGGAAAAAGAATTTAAAGTTGATTTAGTGAAGAAATGTATTTACAATAATTGAATATCGTTCTAGGAAAAAGAATTTAAAGTTGATTTAGTGAAGAAATGTATTACTAATTACGTTTTATCCAAATCTATAGAAGAATTATCAGGTATTTATAAAATATTTTAATATATATTATATTATAAGTTAATATATATATACTTATACTATTATAGTGCTGAATTAATATATGTATGATTCATATTATATAATTTAAAATAAATATTAAAATTTCACATTTAGATTTATCTAAGAATTTATTTCTACAATTTACTAATCAGTTCAATAGTCATACTGAGTATAACAATAATATAGTGAGTGTTAAAGAAAGGTGTACAATTTGTGATAAAGGTTATTAAATTATATTTAAATTACATATTTTTTATATGAATTACTTTATATATATTCATGTTTAACTATAGATAACTAATAATAATATCAAAATGTGAAAGTTCATTATTATTTTAATAGTTTCGAATTATAGTCTATTAATATAAATTATTTTTATGGTAATCATATTTTATATTTTAGATATTTTATTTTATCATTTTTCTCATGGTACCTGTAATAATGGACATATTTTTGGTTTGTATATATTTATATGTTATATATATGATTAAAGTTGACATATCCTTTTGTAAATTAATTAATCTAAAAGCGATTATACATTGTTTAATTTTGAAAGCGTGTATATATATTATTGATATTGTTATTTTTATAAATTTTATTTACAAATAATATATAATCAAATTTAGGTCGATGTTCAAAGACTTTGGTATTGTGTAACTCAAGCCCTTATTACAATTGCTTTAATTGTAATTCTATTTATAAAGTAAAAGGTGAATAATTAATTTTATAAAAATTTTAAAATAATATCCTATATCATATATCTTGATACTAAATTATTATTTCAGATATGTTTTGTATGTTTTGCGATGGATATTTACACGAAAGTTAATACATAACAAAAGTATTCTATGTTATATATATAAATTAAATCTATGAATAATAAATATATTTATTATAAATTTAATTTATTTTGAATATATTTCAATAAATGAATAATAATTGTGCAATTTATTTTATTGGTATTTTGGTTTCAAATGAAGTTTATTCTATCGACAGTTTTATTTCTTCACTTGGTAGTATTTCTTCTATTACATATATATTTTCAACTTGTTGATTAGATTTATTTCTACCAGTTGATTTTTTTGTTCTATTTAATATAACTTTAGAAGATATAGAATTCTTTTTTTTTTTTGTAATTGTTTTTTTTGCATTTTTAATTGTCGTAGATTTTTGATTTCTCAAAGTACTACTTTTTACATATTTTCTAGGTATTCGATTCAGTTTAGAACCGTTTTTAAGATTACTTGTTGATTTACTTTTGGATAATTTATAATTACTTTTCACTTTATTATTTAAAACAATAGAAGATTTTGTTTTGCGAATAGTTTTTTTCCTCGGCTTAACTTTTTCATCATAATTAGATAATGATTGAGAATTATCTTTTACTACATTAGATTTTGATACTTTAAGTGATATACTTTTTGATTGATTTACTTTAGGTTTCCTTGCATATTTATTTTTAGGTAAAATATGACTGTTTTTCACAATTTTTGTGTCTTGTTTTGGAAATTTTAATTTAGCAATACTTGTATTAATTGATCTCAAAGGATATCTATTATTTTTTAATAACGGATCTTGATTCTTAGCTATAGTTACTTTTTTATCTCGTTTTTCGATTATATTTATTTCATCTTTACTGACTTCTATTGGCTTATTTTCTGAATCACAAGTTGAATCACATATTGGTAATACATTCGTTTCTTCTGTACAAATTTGTAGATCATTAATTATAAGATTATCTTCCACTCCATGAGCATCTGACTTATATAACGATCTATGTATCGAGCTAGGCAGCGATTCAAGTGACGTATCAAGGTGAATAATATGTTCATTGGTAATGTTTGATTGTATCTGTGAATCGTTTACCAGTTCGTTTAATTTACTTATTCTAGTTCGAGATCTAGTTTGATATATATTCATTTTATTATCTTTTCTTTCCGGAAATTCAATCCCCTTACTACTCTTACTAATTGATTTAGTTAAGATTCGTTCTAGTGTTTTACTTCTTGATGTAGTTATATTTTTAACGTTGTTCAACCTAGACTTAGTTATATGTTGTCTAGTCAGCTTCCTCGTCGTAGACATGAACTGAAGATGCTGGACGATGTTAGTTATCAGCTTATCCTTAGCTCCGATAGTATCCTTTAACCAATTGCAAATCGAATACTTGCTCTCGCATTTCGCTTTACTAACTAAGTCGGCGAAACTTCGTATTCCACATTTCGCAAAGTGTTTTGACATCGAAGGTCCAATTCCTATTTATTTTATGAATATTTTCATTATATAATATTCTAGTAGGATAAATATATAAATAAATATATTCTTCGATTATATCTATATCTATTAATAGATTAAATATATTTACATATAATATTTCGAAGATAGCCTCTAGAGAGAACTTTATAATAGCGAAATTATTTGGTCCACTTGATAGAATATCATGGAATGTATATAGAAAGCAATATATTATAATACATAAACAAATATACTGTGAAAAAAATCATTAACTATAAATATCATACAATATACATATATGTATAAGTATACTTATATCAGTATGCTGAAGTAGTTCAAACAATGAGTAAAACCATAATAAACTTAATAAATGTGAGTAGTTAATGAAAAATGTGATTATGGTTGGACAAATAAAATTAATATCAATTAATATAATAAAATGATAAATTAATTTAATATATATATAAGTTCGTATATAGAATATTGCATAAGTGGATACATTACAATATCTAAATGAAGAATGATGATAATAGGAAATGCTAAAATGGTTATAAGAAGTTTACCAATTTAGTACTTTGTAATTTATAATATTTCCTAAATTATTAGACTCATTCTATTACTGTTTGTAATCATTGGTTGTGTCAAATTGCTGATAAGTTTAAGCAAATTGATAATTATTGTAGCAGTTTCAATATTCTTTATATGAAACATTATAGATGATGATTTAATCCTTTGAAATAATTTGACAACCTTTGATATGTATACATTATATTGTATAAATTATAAATTATTGCCATAAAACAAAATATATTAAATATATAAGCAGGTTATATATATTAGTATACTCATGTTTATTAGGTTGCAGTTTAAAGTATGTAACATATATGTAACATATAATATAGTTAATAGTCAATGTACAAATTAAAATGAACATGCATTTTATGAAGATTACAATATATAGTATATAAATATATGTATGTTTGTAATTGCCATTATTAAAGAATACATATATCAAAAATAAGTTATATGTATATATATATATATAGTGTATATACATATATAGTTTAAAATATATACATTAATTATATTCATATTGTAAATATAAATAATTAATTACCATGTATGTTTTCTAATTTCTGTTCTACTTCTTTTGATTCATTTAGTTTTTCAAAATATAAATTACTCGTAGTATTCTTGTTGGTTTTTTTCATTTCTATACGTTTACGCATGTTTCTTTTAAAAGGTTTAAACAATAATTATTTTTAATCTTGAAATTTAAATTTACTATATTTAAAAAATAATTGTTTTAATTTGAAATTAAAAATATAATTCCTATATCGTAAATATTAAAATTCTATATCTATAAATTAATTTATTAATCTGTAATTATATATTTGTATATTTTAAAATGTTAAACATTGCAAATATAACGTTTATAATTTTGTTATAAAATATATAACATATATAAACTAAATATGACTTACGAAACTGCTAGGGTGGTAATTATAAATAAATAACTAAAGATGATCAATTTTAGTGATTGTTCAAATAACATTAAATTTAGGAACATTCAATAACTTAAAATAAATTGTTTGTATTAGGTATTTTATAATAATAGCTACGTTATTATTTACTTCTATATTTTGTTTTACTTTACCCATAGTCATGTATTTTGTTATACATTACAAATTAAAATAATAATAGTTTATGATTTATTAAAATCTACATATACATATATTATGCATTCTAATATATATATATATATATATATATATATATATATATATATTAACTATTAAGATTACAACCTAATACTCAGTATGTGTGTAGAAACATATAACTATAGTTATCATATTGAACTATATAGTTCAGATATTTAATATATTTAGTTTTATTTAAATAATTAATTAATTATTATATCTATTAAAAGTTGTTAAATAATTAAACAATTTCAAAGGATTATATAATCTACTCTAATGTTTCATGCAAATAATTTATATTGATAATAGCACAATTATATATAATTATATACAATATTATACAACTGAGAAATGACAACCAATTAAAGAATGCATTATTAGTTGTATATATAATTTATGCTCATTTTAAACAAATATTGTTGGTTACTATAGCAGTTACAACATATTTATTTACATAAATCATTTGTTTGTGTTATTAGCAATATACATTATTTGTATGAAAGATTATAGTAGATTGTATAATGTATACGAATGTATAAGTTTAGAAAATATTATAAGCTCAATGAATATATATTTGCATAATTTTAATTATGTTTATGTTTATAGCATCTACTATGATCAGCATTCTACATTTATGTAATATTGTCTCCCTTGGTTTATAATTCTCTATGCGAACTTAATAAATTATACCTAGTTACCATTTTTGTTGGGTTAACGTGATACTTTTTTCCTTAACGATTTACAACTATATTTGTTACATTTTTTACATTAACATACATAATCTATCAGTAGGTAAGTTATTCGAATCTCAGGCCGGTATAAAAAATAACTAAATAATAATCCATTAAAATGAGTTAATTTACCAGTTTTTGTTCAAATAAAAACATCTTAATACTAAGGAATGGTTACGAAGTAATTTTGAGCTATATGTTGGTACCTAGGAAACAATAAAATATAATAAGTATATAATATTATATAATTATTTAAAATAAAAAATAAACATATTTTATTTTTAATACAAATAAAATATATTTTTACTTTATTATATAATAAGACAAAAAAAACTAATTAGTTAAAAATGAAAGTACTATACATGATATTGCAATACAATATATATATATATATATATATATATATATATATATATGTGTGTGTGTGTGTGTATATATATATATAAGTATAATAATTCTTTTTTTATTCGTTATTCTGATAAAGTGATTATGATCGGTACATTTATTTATTTTTTCTGTTATATATTTAAAATTCTGTAGGAATCATAATATATTATTAGTTGTATTTGTATATATAGAGATTTATTGAATGCCTTTATTAATAACTAATAATGATAACATATTTCGCTGTATTCGAAAGTGCAAGTTTGAACAAAAATAATAGTTGATGTTGCAAAAATAAAATCCAAAATAATAATATTATCTATATGTTAAAATAACAATTATTATTATAAAGATAAATTATTAATAATACGGTTAAATGGTGTACATTGTTTAGTCAGTAGTAGCACGGGGAGTAAGTTGTTGATGTTTGCATTAGTTAGTATGGGAAGTATCTTCTTTCACGTGATTTAATATTAAATGTCGTGGGGCGGAGTTAGTAGGTTTCATAATTTATAAGTATATATATATATATATATATATATATGCGAGTAAATATACTTGGAGTATACGTCATCTATTCAAGCCAAATGTGCGACCCTTAACTTTAGTATTTGTGATTATAAATAGATAATACTCTATGAGAGAGGATAGCAAATTGTTTTTAGCATTGACTATATAAGTATGTATAAAAATAAATATAGTAATATTGGAGAAGACGATAGAATGTTACACCCATGGAAAAGCAATATTAAAATAATTAATTAATAGCTAAAATTAAAACACATCTAATATTATATTTAATATTAAAATGATATAAAATTATTTTATTACTATATATAGTGATATTACTATATAAATGATTATGATTTTTATTCAAGGGGAGACCGCAGCGATTGCGTTAAACATGTTAAAGAATAGGGAAATATTTGTATATATAAAATGTAATAATGTACTCAATACTTAGAACTGTGTAAATAAGTTTAGACCTTCTTATTGGCAATTAATTGACGAATATAGTTATATTACTATTATTTAGCAATTGATTCTAAATGTGTTTATATATGACTATGAAATACTGTATTTAAAAAAACAAGTTTAGGTGAATAAATAAATATTTTACTAAATAACTATTATGTTATATATAAATATAAAGATGTAACTATATACATTTTATTGTAACTATATAATATCTTTATACACACATACAAATTAATGAATTACCTTCTATATTGAATGAGTTATTGTAAATATAAAATCAGTAAACAAATTAAAATAATTATTCTGAGAAAACCGGCTTCAAAGTTTATGCAATTTTATTATAATTTATAAATATATTATGCATAGTACAAAAATAATATGGTTTTCCATATGTTTATTATTATTGAATATATGAATATTCAATGTGAAAACATATATATGTATATTTATATATATATATATATATATATATATGTATATATAAATATATATATATATATATATATATATTTATATATATATATATATATATATGTATATATGTATATATAAATATATATATATATATATATATATATATATATGTATATATAAATATGTATATATATAAATTTTTCACTAATTTAATATTTTCAAAAAACTTATAAACATGTAATTTATTCAATTTATATTTCGTTTTTGAATCTGAAATTTCACAACAGTATTAATGGCATATAAATAAAAGATTAATAAAAAAATTAATTAATTAATATTTGATCGCTGAGGTCTCCTCTTAAAAGTATATATATATATATATATATATATATATATATATATATATAATATTTTTTAAAAGAAAGGACATAAGATATATATTTAATATAAAATATACAAAGTTCTTTATATTTTAATACATATTGAATTACATTATTATATTCATTGAATGGTATTTTAACACGAGAAATAAAAAAGAAGAAATATAAAACATGAAAGGGATATCCGGTACACTGCACACTGTACAGTAGGGTGGATCACTTTTTTCAGAATTAACTGGCTCACTCAGCATATAAACTTTAAGGCATATAAAAATTAATCATATAATTAAAAAAAAATTATTTGCAATATTAAGTTAACGCCAGTAGTCTGAATTTATCGACTTTTTCAAAATTATAAGTATTTTTAAGAAAAATTTCCCATTCAAAATAAATAAATACTTGTTTACCCTATTATTTCCGCCATTTTATTATTCTTTGTTTATGCTATATATTTAAAATATTTTTATTTTTCACAATGAATTTACGCAATAAATCTCCATTTTATACTTTATTTACACAAAGAATGATGAGTAATCGTCAGCTTCCAACATATTTAGACATTTTACAACATTATACATATATATCTGACAATTTAGTACAACAAAGAGACGCAAAAATGCAGACGATTGAAAAAATAATAGAAATCTGGATTTCAGCATCTATCCCAGTGATATCATTGAAATCAATATCTAACAAACTAGATAAATACATTATGATAATTTCAAAATTAAAGAAGTCAGAGCACAAATTGTATTTTTCCAAATCTGTAAATGAACATATTAAAAAGTATAAAATATTATTTAAAATATGTACATGTAAATGCAAACATGATTGCCTTTGTTCTTGAGAACGACAGGTACCTCGATGTGAAAGAATTTTTTTAATAGATAAGAGAAATAATAGACAGATGTTTATTAACATATTTTTTAATATACAATATTATATTTGGTTGATTTGTTTACTTCATATGAATGAGCTGCCTCTTAGAAAGATATTCGCAATTCTGGATGGAGAAACAAAAGGCCCTGATTTACATAATGGTCCGATCGGTTTAAATCTTTCTAAATGTGAAGAAGCAGATGTTGCTGGATTTATTCCAATTGAAATTGATCAAATATTAAAAAGATATCTAGAGAATTGTCAAGATTTAGGATCTGATCAGCAATATCTTCGAGATATAATCTTATCAATCACTTATGGAGCTAATAATTCTCTTAAAAGACGTTCACCAGGAAAACTCGGGAATGCATGCTGGTTAACGACAGCAAATAGGATTCTTCGGTATTATACGAGTCAAAATAATCCTACACTTAATCTTGTTTATTTAGTAAGATTTGTTATAAAAGTTTATGCTCGAAATTGGTTCGCGATTAAATATCAACCAAGATTTACCAATCCGCCAAAGCATATATTTAATTTTATAGAAAATATACACGAGTTAGATTGCGAATTAATTAGAGATGAATGTTTTCGGACGATATCTCGCAATTCATTTTTATTACATACAGAATTGATTTTAATTGGAATGCTTTCTGATACAAATCCAAGTGTAATGATTGAAGCTGTAAATCGTATTTTACAAGCTAGATGGATGTAAATGGTGGAAAAGATGGAATACGATATTTCCATTTACCAAAAATTGATTTTAATGCGACACATTATTATAATCTCGTTTTATATGTTGATGATTGGCTCGAACCAATTCTAACTCGTAGCTATTCAACAGAAGACCTGAGAACATACACAGTTGAAAATATTGATATATTTGATTTTCCAGATATACCGTGTCATTCCCAGCATGTCGAAAGAACGATAAGACTGGTTTCTGAAACAGCTACCAAATTAGCTGACCCCAAAGAACGTGACCAGAGAATACGAATGACAATACATTTCAGAAAATGTATGCCACATTTTAATTCTAAACAAGATTTTACAATGTAATTATAATAAAATTATTTAAAGATTCAAAATCCTCTTACATTTTAACTATGCAGTAATATTCTTTTTATATATTCTCTATCTCAATTAAATTGTATGTAATTGTCAATTAGATTGCCTTATAGTTAAGTTATTTCATAGCTACAAATACAATTTATAATTTTGCAATTTTTATTGTAAAAAGTGTAATATATGTTTATGTATACATCTTACTTAATAATTACTCATTAATAATAACTACTGATTTACTATTATTTCTAGGTTTAATATTTATTATTAACGTTTATAATTTTTTAAATTCTAGAATTTCTTGGAATATTTTTAATATTCTAATATTAATAAATTATCAATAATACTACTATAAGATATTAAAATTAACTTATATTTACTATTAACTATATTCAATGATAGCTAATATTACATAGTTATAACTATTAAACAATAAATCATATTTCGTAAAAATTTACATTGTCGTATATTTCTGCATATAATTTAATAAGTTTTGCTTTTTTTTATTTCAACGATGAATATAGCATTACATATAGTTTATTTTATCGCATAGTAAGTATATATTTAAAAGAAAATTATTTCTAAATAAAATATTTGGATTATTTGAAATTTCAATTTTTTTCCTGAAAAACACTTATAAATCCAAATTAAATTTAAATTTTTAATATTTTTTTATCATTACCCATTTCATAGGGATCAAATATAACTAATGTTGAATTGCTTATAAATTTAACAATATTTTAAGAAAAAAAAATGCCAAAAATATACAAAAAATTATATAATTTTTATTTTCCTGGAATTTCTTGGTAACAATTTTTAAAAAAATTATTTAAATATGTTTTTATTTAGTAATATATCATATAAAGCTCATAGTCATTTTTCATTACATAGTTATAACTATTAAACAATAAATCATATTTCGTAAAAATTTACATTGTCGTACATTTCTGCATATAATTTAATAAGTTTTGCTTTTTTTTATTTCAACGATGAATATAGCATTACATATAGTTTATTTTATCGCATAGTAAGTATATATTTAAAAAAAAATTATTTCTAAATAAAATATTTGGATTATTTGAAATTTCAATTTTTTTCCTGAAAAACACTTATAAATCCAAATTAAATTTAAATTTTTAATATTTTTTTATCATTACCCATTTCATAGGGATCAAATATAACTAATGTTGAATTGCTTATAAATTTAACAATATTTTAAGAAAAAAAAATGCCAAAAATATACAAAAAATTATAAAATTTTTATTTTCCTGGAATTTCTTGGTAACAATTTTTTAAAAAATTATTTAAATATGTTTTTATTTAGTAATATATCATATAAAGCTCATAGTCATTTTTCATTATTAAAAAATCATTATTACCATTCAATTTTATAATTTTAATATTGCTCCTATGTTTTGCATGTTAAATATTGTATCTCTCCCATGTTAAATTTGAATGGGGTGGCGCTTAGCCATAATTTTAAAAAAAAATTAAAATTTATAGATATTCATTATAACTCATATATTTGCTATATATAATAGATGAGCCAATAAATAATATTGAAAAAAGTATCAAAGTGATCCACCCTACTGTACAGTGTACACTGTACACTGTACAGTGTACAGTGTACATGTGTTTAGAGGGGATACCCTGGGGATAC
>OZ038313.1:15551096-15673726 GCA_964035775.1 Osedax frankpressi | reverse complement strand
AGGATATGAATAATTTACCTCAAATAATAATTATGGTTTTTTTATTCTAAAATATTGTATATAGAATTGTATTATCTTTAATAAATAATAATCTTTAAATAAATTGACAATAAACTATATTAAAATTAACTCAAATTTTATTAATATATTTAATATAATATTATGTATAAATAAAATAAATTTTATTAAATATGGATATTTAATTTTAAAGATTAAAAAATCATACATCCAGGTGGGAGTTACTAAATAATAATTTATAACGAAATTATTGATACCAAGTGTCTGGGTAATCTTGACGAGATTATAATTATTATTTAGAATAATTCATACCCATATCTTACCATCTAAAGATGTAGATATTGAATATAGACATATGCTAAGAGCAGGCATATCATCGTATAGAATCCAGGAGATCAACGTTAAACATATTCTGACGTAACCTATATGGAAAATAATGTTTTATTAACTCACCGATCATTTAATTATTTATTCACTATTCAAATAATATTTAATATTTAAATACGTATTATATATAATACAATAGAGTATAAGATTAAAATTGTATATTATATTGAATGTAACATTTATTAAAGACAGCAACTAGTAACTATAGTTATACTGTATAATTATACAATATAGTTATACGGTTTAGTTAAACAATATAGATATTGTCTAATATATAAATATAACAGGTATGTAGATATATACTGAATGTTGCAATATTGATTTTATAGAATATATTAATATACAGAGAACACACATATAGGCCGTATATTTTATGGTGTGTAGTAGAGGAGATATATGATACAAATATCTTATATATTACTAAAATGTTGTAACTAGATTCCATTGAATATTAATTCTATCAAACCCATAGAATGCATGTATTCCATGTCATCTATTATAAATACAATGATATAAATACAGACTATATATGCATCATGTGTTACATTCTATCTATTTACATGTATATATAGTAATGAATATATAAAGCATGCTTTATTAATTGCATATATTAATGCATATAGTAATTGTTTATCAATAACTTTTAAAAGGAAAGAAAGAGTTATTATTATAAGAATACATGTATTCGTTGTAATAATAACCTATAATGTTAGGAACATGAAACAGTCGTTTAATTTGTATTTCATTTAGCTTAACGTGTTTCACCCAGAAACTCATTTTCACAATGTATCTGAAACTGTTAAAAGATTTTATAAGTGACTAAAAACTCAAGAAAGAATATGTTGTAATATATATAAATATATATCTAATTAAGTCTATTAAATATATATATATATATATATATATATATAAAATACATTAATATATTATTATATTATTTTGTTTTATAATCATTATTAAATATTTAACTAAATGTTAGTTTTTTTTGATAATATCATTGTAATAATAATGCTATTCCTTTATAATATATTCTATATTAATATTGTTTTTTTTTGTCAAAGAAGGGTTTGGTTTAGTAAAACATTCACCTTATATGTATTATGTATGTAGTCTGCATGCGTGTATTTGATTTACATACAAATATATATCCAGAGTAAACTTAGTATAGATATATCGTTATTGTAGTAAATATATATATATATATATATATATATATATATATATATATATATATGTATATATATATATATATATATATATATATATATATATATATATATATACCTACACACACATGTTGGTATGCATGTAATTTATTTATTTATTTAAACACAATTTTTTCTAATCTTTTGTCAAATCAGATGTTTATAATAATATTAACCAAGGAGTAAATATAAGGATAGTAATAGAACGAAAGGAAGATACGATAAATAGTTAAATAAGTAAAGAGGTGGATTTGAAGTGTGATAGCGGAATAGCAAACGGGGATATGTGGTTGTTAGGTGTAGTGAAAGATTAGAATGTTTAGGTAAGTTTAACAATTACATTGTAGTGTAGGGATAGGATTATGCAATGGTATCCAGTTATATATGTGGTTTAAATAACATTAGTTGATAAGTAAGTGAGCATTCTGAATAGCATGTGATGTACTAATGGAATAGTTGCTTGTTGGGTTTAATAATCATAGAAAAATAGTATGAGTAATTTTTGAGTGACAAAGTACGAATACAGTTTTATTTTGAAATAATTTATATTTGATTCTTGTCGTGATTTGGAAGGTAAGTCATTACATAAGGAAAATGCTGTATGAAGGCAGTTTGCGAGAAGTCAAGTACATTTGTTATTAGAGTATTATTAATCTCTTGTTATAAATTTGTTGATGTTAATTGCAGTATATATTGGTATTTGTTTATAAACGGCAGAATATATATATATATATATATATATATATATATATATATATATATATATATATATTGATTCAATTATAATATATATAGAGAGAAATACAGTAAATTATATTATATAATTTATATAGTACTAACGTTAATGGCAACTATGTCTATTTTACTAAAATGTAAATCTTAATATCAATTTACCATAGTATTATAGTAAGACTATATATAGTAATAGTGAGTATATATATACGTCAGACTCCAGTGTAATGATCTCTTTTGGTATATTCCTGAGTCTATATATATCCACATGTGCATGTTTCCTATCAGTTATAGGATCTTGTATCAACAATCAACTAAAAGGCGTAGCAGAAGGTTTTAATTAATTATTAAAATATAGAATATGTTATAGTTATTGGTAATCACATGTTGGACTAATACATGTCGTTAAGAGCAAGCAATTAATTATAACATAATTTTAAACTATTCAAGTACCTGCCGCTAGGTGATTATAAATATTGATTATGTGTCAGTGGAATTAAGATTTATTTTTAAATATTTTAAGAAATACGATGTTGTATTATACAATATGTATACCATTTACATTTATTATTTGTATGGTAACTTCATATGTGATACAATCGTTAGTAAATGTAATGACAAAATATTATATTACTATTTATTAAAATAATTATCTATAAGTTATATTTAAACTTAATAAAAAAAACTTGTAAATTAAAATTTTTAAAAGCAAATCAATATAATATAATATTTAATTAACTTTTACTTTATACAATTATATTTGATATTAATTATATAATAGCGTAATATTATTACCAAATTCAAATTTATTGTAATTATATATAAATAATCTAATAAGTAATATGTTTATTCAAATATTTAAGTAATAATTATATATAGAGTTTAAGATATAAATTAGCAATTAAATTTTATAAAAAGTAATAATATAATTCAATAATAATAGAATAATTAGTTTAATAATAATTAATATCATGTTATTATATTAACTTATTTTGTTTTTATTTCAGAAAAGATAATACCATTTATAATATAAAATTGATTTCTCAAAATAAAAAAATTGATACCCATAATGAAAAAAACACCAATAATAACAATGGTAATGAATATACACAAGATGAATATGGAAAGGAGGATATTGGTTTATTAGAAGAAAGAATTATTCAAGATAATAACAGTATTACTACATCAGAAGACACATCTATTTATATTACACTATCTTCGAAATCCATCTCTTTGGCTAATCAGTCAACGACAAGCGACTATGAAGAAACAATCTCAATTACGACTCCAAATGTGGAGTTACCAAGCGATCGCCCAGGACTAACTACTCCCATAAATCCGGTGATCACCATTCAAGATTGGTTGCTGCATCCAGGATTAGAGGAGCATAACTTTGATCGCATAATGCATTTAGCTGAAGAGGTTTGTTTATATTATTTATCATGTTCATGAAATATATTATAATGGTATATTATTATATCGTTAGTATTACATAATTATATAATGTTATAATATTTTGTTGTTTAAATTTTTTTAATTTATTGGTATTTTATACAACAGTTTTAGTGAAGTTCAATCAGATTTTTCATATGAGATAAAGAATAATTATAACAATTGAGTTAGAATAATATAAGAAATGACAGAAATAAATATAAATAATTGGTATCCAACTATTTGTCAAATAGATATCGACGACATTTCATTGCAAATCATAACTATAAATATTATCTACTTTTTGCGCAATCATTAATTTATTAAGGAAAACTACTTCGAGATATTGGTCTAGGTGATAGTAGATCAACATGATATATCAAGCTGGCAAGATACATTTCATTTTCTATTATTTCGAGATGAATTCGACATTATTTATGAGTTTATTTCAGTGATCAATTGTTAAGAGTAAAAGCAATAAATAAGAGATCCTTCTAAGACTAGTTTTAATATGTAATATTGGTATTCTAATGATAATGAATAGATATTAATATTAATTATGTAGATTTACACATATATGTGTTTAACCAAGAACTATGTGTACAACTAAAGTATGGTGATTTAAAAGAAGGTATAGTTTATAAAGGATGAATCGGTTGTAATGAAGTAGTCAGAAATTAGGAATAAAGAAGATTATTACAGATATTACATAACATCTTAATCTTAGGATTGATTTGTTATGTCACTCATATTTATGAAATTAAAAAGTATCACTTTAATATTTAACATTAATTATATAATAAATATCAATTCCACAGATTTGATTAAATTCTGCTATTAAAACATCTCCGAGTTACAATTCAAATAGTATAATTATATTTATATGAAACTCTGGTTTCAATATAATGTTAAATTACATATCATCTTTTATATCTACTATCATTACATTCACAGATATCAGATTATAAAATATCAAAGAACATTTTGGATTCACTTAAACCTTTACACACATTGGAACATCGCACTCAAGATCAACTAACACAAAAACTTCAACAAATTCACGCAACATATCCAAATATTACTAAGCTCTACTCGGTTGATATTATGTGTGATTGTTATACTAGATGCTAAAGCAACTTTAGAATTAATAACATTTTAACTTTAATTTTATTAGATCTAATATCTGAATAATAATGTAGGAATATGTAATATTATTTAATGATTACTAATTATGGACATGTTATTCAGATTGGCAAATCCGTAGAAAATAGAGAATTGTGGGTTATGGACATATCAGATAATATAGAAATGGATATACCTAGTAAGATATATCTAATTATATATATATATATATATATATCCGTATAGTCAATACAGTTCATATATAAATTTTAGTTTTAAAATAGTTCACTGTTAATTATAAATTTAAAAATAATATTTAATCTTTTATTGTATGTGTTATGTTTATGTTCTATGTATAATTTACCTGTAATAAATTATAATTATATTTGTATATAAAGATACATATGTTCGAATATATATATATCAATGTACAATTTGATTACATATTTCATTACATTTCTGTAAATTTGTTACTATCTGCAACCTCATGATTTCCCTTATCTCCTTATGTCCCAATTGTTCCTCTATTGTCCATTGAAATAAGTATATGATTTTGTATCTATATATCTTAATCTTTTCACCCTGACCTATAATATATGTGTTCCTCCTACTAACTTAAGTTTCGACCTTAAAGTTAATTTTAGATAACAAATTAGCCGATACAAATGTCTGCCCCACGCTGCCGTTCTCGAGTGACCCTTGACCCCTTGACCACTTAGGCAAACCGCAAATGAAGTACGTGGCAAATATGCACGGTAACGAGGTTGTGGGCAGAGTTCTCTTGATCGCACTAGCTGACCTCCTGACCCAGAACTACGGCCCCTCGGAGCTGGTCACTCGACTGGTCAATAGCACACGTATCAGTCTGCTCTTCACCATGAATCCGGATGGCTACGCTAAAGGCATTCCTGGCTACGCTACGGTTAGCTGGCAGGGAGTATTAGACTGGGGTAGTGGGCAGGCGTAGTGGGCAGGAGCAGTCGGCAGGGGTAGTAGGCAGGGGTAGTCGGCAGGGGTAGTAGGCAGGGATAGTGGGTAGGGGTAGTGGGCAGGGGTAGTGGGCAGGGGTAGTGGGCAGGGGTAGTTGGCAGGGGTAGTGGGGAAGGGTAGTAGGCAGGGGTAGTGGGTAGGAGTAGTAGGCAGGGGTAGTTGGCAGGGGTAGTTGGCAGGGGTAGTGGGGAAGGGTAGTAGGCAGGGGTAGTGGGTAGGAGTAGTAGGCAGGGGTAGTTGGCAGGGGTAGTTGGCAGGGGTAGTGGGCAGGGGTAGTGGGCAGGGTTAGTGGGCAGGGGTAGTGGGCAGGGTTAGTGGGCAGGGGTAGTGGGCAGGAGCAGTCGGCAGGGGTAGTAGGCAGGGGTAGTCGGCAGGGGTAGTAGGCAGGGATAGTGGGTAGGGGTAGTAGGCAGGGGTAGTGGGCAGGGGTAGTGGGCAGGGGTAGTTGACAGGGGTAGTGGGGAAGGGTAGTAGGCAGGGGTAGTGGGTAGGAGTAGTAGGCAGGGGTAGTTGGCAGGGGTAGTTGGCAGGGGTAGTGGGGAAGGGTAGTAGGCAGGGGTAGTGGGTAGGAGTAGTAGGCAGGGGTAGTGGGCAGGAGTATTGGGCAGGGGTAGTGGGCAGGAGTATTGGGCAGGGGTAGTGGGCATGGGTAGTAGGAAGGGGTAGTTGGCAGGGGTAGTAGGCAGGGGTAGTGGACAGGGGTAGTAGGCAGGGATAGTGGGTAGGGGTAGTGGGCAGGGGTAGTGGGCAGGGGTAGTGGGCAGGGGTAGTTGGCAGGGGTAGTGGGGAAGGGTAGTGGGGAAGGGTAGTAGGCAGGGATAGTGGGTAGGGGTAGTGGGCAGGGGTAGTGGGCAGGGGTAGTGGGCAGGGGTAGTGGGCAGGGGTAGTGGGCAGGGGTAGTAGGAAGGGGTAGTTGGCAGGGGTAGTAGGCAAGGGTAGTGGACAGGGGTAGTAGGCAGGGATAGTGGGTAGGGGTAGTGGGCAGGGGTAGTGGGCAGGGGTAGTTGGCAGGGGTAGTGGGGAAGGGTAGTAGGCAGGGGTAGTGGGTAGGAGTAGTAGGCAGGGGTAGTTGGCAGGGGTAGTTGGCAGGGGTAGTGGGGAAGGGTAGTAGGCAGGGGTAGTGGAGAAGGGTAGTAGGCAGGGGTAGTTGGCAGGGGTAGTTGGCAGGGGTAGTGGGGAAGGGTAGTAGGCAGGGGTAGTGGGTAGGAGTAGTAGGCAGGGGTAGTGGGCATGGGTAGTAGGCAGGGGTAGTGGACAGGGGTAGTGGACAGGGGAAGTGGGCAGGGGTAGTGGGCAGGGGTAGTGGGCAGGGGTAGTTGGCAGGGGTAGTGGGTAGGAGTATTAGACTGGGGTAGTCGGCAGGGGTAGTGGGCAGGGGTAGTGGGCAGGGGTAGTAGGCAGGGGTAGTGGGCAAGGATAGTTGGCAGGGGTAGTGGGCAGGGATAGTGGGCAGGGGTAGTGGGGAAGGGTAGTAGGCAGGGGTAGTGGGTAGGAGTAGTAGGCAGGGGTAGTGGGCAGGGGTAGTGGGCAGGGGTAGTGGGCAGGAGTATTGGGCAGGGGTAGTGGGCAGGGGTAGTGGACAGGGGTAGTAGGCAGGGATAGTGGGTAGGGGTAGTGGGCAGGGGTAGTGGGCAGGGGTAGTGGGGAAGGGTAGTAGGCAGGGGTAGTGGGTAGGAGTAGTAGGCAGGGGTAGTTGGCAGGGGTAGTTGGCAGGGGTAGTGGGGAAGGGTAGTAGGCAGGGGTAGTGGGTAGGAGTAGTAGGCAGGGGTAGTTGGCAGGGGTAGTTGGCAGGGGTAGTGGGGAAGGGTAGTAGGCAGGGGTAGTGGGTAGGAGTAGTAGGCAGGGGTAGTGGGCATGGGTAGTAGGCAGGGGTAGTGGACAGGGGTAGTGGACACGAGTATTGGGCAGGGGTAGTGGGCAGGGGTAGTTGGCAGGGGTAGTGGGTAGGAGTATTAGACTGGGGTAGTGGGCAGGGGTAGTGGGCAGGGGTAGTAGGCAGGGGTAGTTGGCAGGGGTAGTGGGTAGGAGTAGTAGGCAGGGGTAGTGGGCAGGGGTAGTGGGCAGGGGTAGTAGGCAGGGGTAGTGGGCAAGGATAGTTGGCAGGGTTAGTGGGCAGGGGTAGTGGGCAGGGGTAGTCGGCAGGGGTAGTGGGCAGGGGTAGTAGGCAGGGGTAGTGTGCAGGAGTAGTGTGCAGGGGTAGTGGGCAAGGATAGTTGGCAGAGGTAGTTGGCAGGGGTAGTGGGTAGGGGTAGTGGGCAGGAGTATTAGACTGGGGTAGTGGGAAAGGGTAGTGGGCAGGAGTAGTGGGCAGGGGTATTGGGTAGGGGTAGTGGGTAGGGGTATTGGATAGGGGTAGTGTGCAGGGGTAGTGGCTAGGTCTTGCAGGGAGTAGTGGGCAGGCGTAGTGGGCAGGGGTAGTGGGAAGGCAGTAGTGGGCAGTAGGTAGCGAACAGGGGTAGCGGGCAGGGGTAGTAAGCAGATGTAGTAGGCAGATGTAGTATGCAGGGTTAGTAGAAAGGGGTAGTGGGTGGGGTAGCGTGCAGGGGTAGTGGGCAGGATTAGCGGACAGGGGTAGCGGGCATGGGTAGTAGGCAAGGGTAGTAGGCAGAGGTAGTAGGCATGGGTAGTGGGCAGGGATACGGGCAGGGGTAGTAGTTAGGGAGTAGAGGGTGGGTATAGCAGGCAGAGGTAGTGGACAGGGGTAGCGAGAAAGGAGTATTGCACAGGAGTAGCTGATAGGGGTAGTATGCAGGGGTAGTGGACAGGGGTAGCGGGAAGGCAGTAGTGGGCAGTAGGTAGCGAACAGGGGTAGCAGGCAGGGGTAGTAGGCAGGGGTAGTAGGCAGATGTAGTAGGCAGGGGTAGCGAGAAGGGAGTAGTGCACATGAGTAGCTGACACGGTAGTGGGCAGGGGTAGTAGAAAGGGGTAGTGGGTGAGGTAGCGTACAGGGGTAGTGGTTAGGGAGTAGAGGGTAGGAATAGAAGGCAGAGGTAATGGACAGGGGTAGCGAGAAAGGAGTAGTACACAGGAGTAGTACACAGGAGTAGTTGACAGGGGTAGTAGAAAGGGGTAGTGGGAGGGGTAGTGTGCATGGGTAGTGGGCAGGATTAGCGGACAGGGGTAGCGGGCATGGGTAGTTGGCATAGATAGTAGGCATGGGTAGTGGGCAGAGGTAGTGGGGAGGGATACGGGCAGGGGTAGTGGTTAGGGAGTAGAGGGTGGGTATAGCAGGCAGAGGTAGTGGACAGGGGTAGCGAGAAGGGAGTAGTGCACAGGAGTAGCTGATAGGGGTAGTAGGCAGGGGTAGTGGGTGGGGTAGCATGCAGGGGTAGTGTACAGGGTGTAGTGTACAGGGGTAGTGTGCAGGAGTAGTGGGCAGGGGTAGTGTGCAGGAGTAGTGTGCAGGGGTAGTGTGCAGGGGTAGTAGGCAGGGGTAGTGTGCAGGGGTAGTAGGCAGGGGTAGTGTGCAGTGGTAGTAGGCAGGGGTAGTAGGCAGGTGTAGTGTCAGTAAGAAGATGTGTCATAAGTTAGATAAATAGATATTATGTTAATTTGAATACATGCCTTTTGAAGTCTGAGTTTTCTAAGTGAGATTATCAAACCAAATGGTGTGATATATAGTCATCTGATAAGTTGCCCTCATCAAAGAGGGGTCGTACTTGCCGGTTATCTATTCTAGGATTATTGATATTATTATTGATTATTGATATTTTATAGATATTTTGTTAGTAAAATCAACTCTGAAATTCATGCAATAAGTAGATACATTTTTTTTGTTAAAAGTCAATTATTATTAACATAATTAATACAGTATAATAATGAATTCATTTGATATTGTCATGTCCTTTTCATATCCATATCTAAACTGACATCAATCAACATCAATTGTCCATGTAAAATAGACATTTGGTTGGTATTCTGTTATTGAAAATTCTATTTTTACATTCATTATTTTTTTGAGATTTGATCTATTCATATTCATAATATTTATATTTATACACGAATATGTTCAATATTTGTGTCATTGAACATATCTTCTTGTTCCAACCCTCATTATGTTGTCAAGTAGTTTGTCGTAAGTACTTGTGAGTAATCACAAAATATCTATAAATCAATTGATTTAACTCATGATCTTTTTTGATCATCACTACATCGCCCATGTTATTAATGTCTCACAGACCCTTAACTCACATATATATCTCACTACATTACCTTCACTACACCTACCCTCACTACACCTACCCTCACTACACCTACCCTCACTACACCTACCCTCACCATACCTACCTTCACTACACCTATCCTCACAACACCTACCCTCACTACACCTACCATAACTACACCTACCTTCACTACACATACCCTACTACACCTACCCTAACTACACCTACCTTCACTACACCTACCCTACTACACCTACCCTTACTACTCCTAGCCTTACTACACTAACCTCCAACTACACTACCCTCACTACACATACCCTCACTACACATACCCTCACTACACCTACCCTCACTACACTACACTCACTACACTACACTCACTACACTACACTCACTACACCTACCATCACTACACTTATATTCACTACACCTACCCTTACTACACCTACACTCACTACACCTACCCTCACTAAACCTACCCTCACTACACCTACACTCACTACACCTACACTCACTACACCTACGCTCACTACACCTACACTCACTACACCTACCTTCACACACACCTACCCTCACTACACCTACACTCACTACACATACCCTCACTACACATACACTCACTACACCTACCTTCACACACACCTACCCTTACTACTCCTACACTCACTACAATACCCTAACTACACCTACACTCATTACACTACCCTCACTACACTACCCTAACTACACCTACATTCACTACACCTACGTTCACACACACCTACACTCACTACACCTACCCTTACTACTCCTACACTCACTACACCTACACTCACTACACCTACCTTCACACACACCTACCCTTACTACTCCTACACTCACTACACCTACCCTCACTACAACTACCCTCACTACACCTACGCTCACTACACCTACGCTCACTACACCTACCCTAACTACACCTACCCTCACTACACCTACCCTCACTACACCTACCCTCACTACACTTAACCTCACTACACCTACACTCACTACACTACCCTCACTACACCTACGCTCACTACACCTACACTCACTACACTACCCCAACACACAGGAAGGTATGCCTGCCTATATACGCGGCCGTACCAATGCCAACTCCGTGGATCTGAACCGTAACTTCGTTGACCAGTACCGTAACGTCTACACGAAATCTGTTATGATGCAGCCGGAGACCAAAGCAGTAGTAGAGTGGTCAAATGATCACCATTTCATACTCAGCGCAAATCTTCACGGAGGTAGGGCTCAGTGTAGACTTAATAGGGTTTTCTACTAGAGTCTGAAAATATAACATTTTGTATTGTAATATTAAAATATATCATTTACTATCATTATTTATAAGCGAAGTTCTAATAATTTCTAATAATCAAGATTCTTTGGAAAACATTTCAATTTAATTTAATCGTTGATAAAATTAAATGGCAACACTTCAATCTTTACAATCTTTTAAATTAAAATATCATTAACATATCATATATATATACATATATATATATATATATATATATATATATATATATATATATACATACATATACATACCTATATATGCATATATATATGTATATATAAATATATCTGAAAATTAATTGTATGTAGTGAAATAATATCCTTATGTATATATATATATATATCTATATATATATACAAAAGGATATTATTTCACTACATACAATTAATTTTCAGATTAATGTTGCAAAATGCTTCCAAATAAGTACCTTTCATGTATATTATAATATATACATTCTCACTTGTGAATCAAAGATGTGGTCAATATGTATTTACAGGTTGAATAAGTGTATTGTGTATAGTGATAGGTCGGTGATGATTGAGTTCATTGGTTGACCTTAAATTGAGTAACAATGTTGCATATATGCTAATAATGAACAGATGGAACTATAGATTTGAGTACTGTATCAATGATCAACATTATTAATATTTAATATATTTATTAATATTTTATTTTAAACATTTGAACAATAAATTTAATATTTACTTGTAAATTTCATATATTCACTATAAATTTTTGAATTATTTTTTAAATACCTGAACCTCTACTATTCATTTGATATTAATTATCTATTAGTGACTTTATAGTGTACAACCTGTAAATCTTTTAGGGTCTTTGGTGGCAAATTACCCATTTGATGGAGCCAATATTGATAGAGCTGGTACTTACTCAACATGTCCAGATGATTCTATTTATAGACAAATTGCAGAATCTTACTCACTGGTTAGACTTTGTATGAACTTTACATTTATGCTATGATATAATGCTATGATGTAATAATATGATGTAATAATATGATATAACGATATGATATAATGCTATGATGTAATGATATGCTGTAATAATATGCTGTAATGCTATGATGTAATGCTATACTATAATACTATGATGTAATGATATGATGTAATGTTATGATGTAATGCTATGCTTTAATGCTACTCTGTAATGATACGATATAATGCTATGTTGTAATGCTATTCTATGAAGAAATGGTATGATGTAATGATATTCTGTAATGGTATGATGTAATGCTATTCTATAATGATATTCTAATATAATTCTATGTTGTAATGCTATTCTATGAAGTAATGGTATGATGTAACGCTATTCTGTAATGGTATGATGTAATGCTATGCTGTAATGATATAATATAATTCTATAGTGTAATGCTATGCTATGAAGTAATGGTATGATGTAATACTATGCTGTAAAAGCTCTACTATAAAATTGTTATGTGTTGGTATTTCCTGACGATGTTGATTAATTTAACGACTTGAAGGTCTTTGGAACTTTGGTCTAGATTTGCTACTCTTCTCGGTTAAATTAGGTGATTATATTGATATTCGTAATGAGTTCTAATAACTCGTCTGCTAATTGTTCTTAGTCTCACACTTGTCCAAGTTATTTTCTTCATAAAGGATTTTGTTTATTTTGTTTATTTTTAGCGGGAGTTTGTATAATATTCTTATAACTAATTTTTGAATATTTTCTAATTATGAAAACAATGAAATTGGCAAATTATACGGAATGATAAGCAAAAGTCTATGTTTGATACAGCTAAAGCATGTCTATGTTTGATAAAAGAAAAGCATGTCTATGTTTGATACATCTAAAGCATGTCTATGTTTGATACAGCTAAAGCATGTCTATGTTTGCTACAGCTAAAGCATGTCTATGTTTGATACAGCTAAAGCATGTCTATGTTTGATACAGCTAAAGCATGTCTATGTTTGATACAGCTAAAGCATGTCTATGTTTGGTACAGCTAAAGCATGTCTATGTTTGGTACAGCTAAAGCATGTCTATGTTTGATACAGATAAGGCATGTCTATGTTTGATACAGCTAAAGCATGTCTATGTTTAATACAGCTAAAGCATGTCTATGTTTGATACAGCTAAAGCATGTCTATGTTTGATACAGCTAAAGCATGTCTATGTTTGATACAGCTAAAGCATGTCTATGTTTGATACAGCTAAAGCATGTCTATGTTTGATACAGCTAAAGCATGTCTATGTTTGATACAGCTAAAGCATGTCTATGTTTGATACAGCTAAAGCATGTCTATGTTTGATACAACTAAAGCATGTCTATGTTTGCTACAGCTAAAGCATGTCTATGTTTAATACGGCTAAAGCATGTCTATGTTTGATACAACTAAAGCATGTCTATGTTTGATACAGCTAAAGCATGTCTATGTTTGATACAGCTAAAGCATGTCTATGTTTGGTACAGCTAAAGCATGTCTATGTTTGATACAACTAAAGCATGTCTATGTTTGATACACCTAAAGCATGTCTATGTTTGACACAGCTAAAACATAATTAGCAGATGTTACTTTCTAGCAATGAAGTCATTATAAAAGTAGTTAGACTACTCTCTGGTTAGACTACTCATTAGTTAGACTACTCTCTAGTTAGACTACTCTCTAGTTAGACTACTCTCTAGTTAGACTACTCTCTAGTTAGACTACTCTCTAGTTAGACTACTCTCTAGTTAGACTACTCTCTAGTTAGACTACTCTCTAGTTAGACTACTCTCTATTTAGACTACTATCTAGTTAGACTACTCTCTAGTTAGACTACTCTCTAGTTAGACTACTCTCTAGTTAGACTACTCTCTAGTTAGACTACTCTCTAGTTAGACTACTCTCTAGTTAGACTACTCTCTATTTAGACTACTATCTAGTTAGACTACTCTCTAGTTAGACTACTCTCTAGTTAGACTACTCTCTAGTTAGACTACTCTCTAGTTAGACTACTCTCTAGTTAGACTACTCTCTAGTTAGCTTAATCTCTGTTTTAACTACTAATTACGTCGCTTTAATTATCTATGTAAATCCTAGATAAATAATATTGATATTTACAAATAGATATTATGTCTCAAGTATTAATACATGTAAGGTTACTTTGTGAAAACTAACCTCCTTCAGTTCAAGATGCAAGTTTTCTTGTTTTTACTCATGCAAGATCAATTCCTTATTAAATTAATATTAATTTATATCAATATTTATACAATTGTTTTAGTTGAGTACATTTTTAGTTGAGCATTTATCAAATCCCTCATCACTTCCCATTATCATATCCCTTATCGCATCTATATATCCCTTTATTTATCTCAACCCTTATCTCAAGCCTTATCTCAACCCATATCTTATCCCGTATCTTATCTATCTATTGCAGGCACACTCAACAATGCACCTAGGCACACAATGCCCAGGAGATAAGATGAAATTTGCAAAAGGTTTAACCTTTTATAAAAGCTTTCCTTAGCATCTTTTATTAATTTCACTTTTTATAATTCATATTTATATTTAGTTTTATATTTAATAAATTGTTATTTCTTTCTTTCTTTCTTTTTATTTATTTAATATAAATTTTTGGTGTCATTCTTTTCGTAGATTTTATCAAATTATTAATAATAAAAATAAAAGTATAAATGCTTATAATTGAATTACTAGCATCTTGACTAACCCCACTTAGCCCCACTCCTATTTAAAACTTACTCCATGTACTGCTTTAGGCATAACAAATGGAGCCAATTGGTACATCCTGTACGGTGGAATGCAAGATTGGAACTACCTGCACACCAGCGCCCTCTCTATTACACTCGAGCTCGGCTGCAATAAATATCCTTTGCAATCCAAACTCGACTCTTATATGAAGGCTAATGCAAATGCCTTGTTTGTGTTTATATCGCAGGTTACAATATCTCCCTCCCTCCCTCCCTCCCTCCCTCCCTCCCTCCCTCCCTCCCTCCCTCCCTCCCTCCCTCCCTCCCTCCCTCCCTCCCTCCCTCCCTCCCTCCCTCCTTACTGTGATTTAAATTCTAATAATATTCTTTATAGATTCACATGGGAGTAAAAGGATCAGTGATGGATAATGATTCTAAATACATCCCATATGCTACAATTCATATCGATGGTAGGCAATGTTTCATAGTATATGACAACAGCTGTCAATTATAATATCGTCAATATTTCTTCTATCAATAATACTACTGTCAATATTTCAATAATATCTCTACCAATGCTTATACAGTATTCCTTATTGATCTTCTGTTATTATTACATCATTGATCTACTGTATTATATTTATTAATAATACCTCTAGAAATAAAGTATTATAACGCTATGAAATATTGTGTATTTACTATAATAATATCTATTATTGACACGATTTTAACACCGACGCAATAAGGTATTAATCACAACATCAGCACAACGGCCGAAGGACTCTATTGGCGGCTCCTTTCACCCGGGTCTTATGTAATCAGCGCTCTTGCCCCTGGATATAAGAGCAAACAGCGTATGGTGAGTCATTTCTTACAAAGTTTCTAAATCTGTTATTTTGAAATTAAGTTGGAAAATATATTTTTAGAAAATATGAAATTATATAAGATTTATTGCTAATGGGAAGTGATTATTATACTTCCTATTGTTTACTACTGACTTAATAATAATGGGAATGAATTTACAAGTCTGTTTAAATGATACGTAAAAGTGAATCTCTTCAGATTGAGATTAAGTCGGGCTATACTGCTGCTCTGATAGTTGACTTTAAACTCGAGTTGACGTGGTCACGGTCCAATGATTTCGGCATCGAAGAGAACTTGTTAACCAAATACTCATCACTCGACGAAACTGTCGCCCTATTCAAACAGGTTTTACATCTGTTAATCTTGTTTAACTCTCGTTTAACTCTTTTTTGAACACCTTCTAGCCCTATGACCAATTTAGGTCAACAGTGATTACCTTTTACTTATCACAAAACCTTAATATCTTAATAATAACCTCAAAATCTAGCAAAACTATCTCCGATTCCGTCATCGATCATTCAAGTTCTACTTCCTTATCAAATACAAATAAACCTTTGACCTCATATCAAACTTTATCAAACCCATTAAAGTAAATTTCTTTAGATCTCTTATCCTCACTTAGAAATGATTTATAAATTCACGCCCTTAACGAGTTCCCTGTACCACCTCCCTCAGATCACGATGAACATGGCGTCGTTTGCTGGAGCTTCACGGCTCAGCGACTCCGTATCCTCTACGCAGGACGTACTTACGCTACGCCTGGGAAATAACAGCGCCACCTCGCAGACTATGCCGATTGCACTGATTGCGGGGTTGAACCCAGACTCAGGACCCATCACCGTTGACGTACTTCTACGTTTCATTCGATATCTCACATACGGTTTGTTTTGGAGTGTGTGTGTGTGTGTATATATATATGTGTATGTGTGTGAGTGTGTGTGTGTGTGTGTGTGTGTGTGTGTGTGTGTGTGTGTGTGTGTGTGTGTGTGTGTGTGTGTTTGTGTGTGTGTGTCTGTGTGTGTGTGTGTGTGTGTGTGTGTGTGTGTGTGTGTGTGTGTGTGTGTGTGTGTGTGTGTGTGAGTGTATATATATATATATGTGTGTATGTGTGTGAGTGTGTGTGTGTGTATAAGTGTGAGTGTGTGGGTATGTTTCAAGAGCATGTATGTATATATATATATATATGTGTGTATGTGTGTCAGTGTGTGTGTGTGTGTGAGTGTGTGTATATATATATATATATATATATATATGTGTGTATGTTTGTGTGTGTATATGTGTGAGTGTGTGTGTATGTTTCAAGAGCATGTGTGTATATATATATATGTGTGTCAGTGTGTGTGTATGTGTGTCAGTGCGTGTGTGTGTGTGTGTGTCAGTGTGTGTGTGTAGGTGTGTGTATGTATGTCTAAGTGTCCCTAGAAACTATACATCTCCAACAACCTCCTATCCTCCATTGTCTTTCCAATCTTATCCAATTTCTAATAACATAAATTATATTTAATATCATTATTTAAGTATACTTAACCTAGTCTAACCTCACTTTACATTACACTTGTCCTCATTACACATTCCTTGCTATTTTTCATACCTTGGTACTTCTGCAGACTCTTGACGTTAAAAACTTCCCGTCCAGTCTTATCAACCATAATAGACTTAATTTACAATGCCCAATGTACATAATGATTAAATGACCAGGCATTTAATTTTATAAACAAATAAATATAAATAATACTTACAAATAATTGTTCTTCTTTTTAGGATATAGTGCGAATAAAGTTAAAGTGGTACGACTGTTTGAACAGTTCACCTTGACCTTTATACTGATGATGAACTACGATCGCAGTACGCTACCGGTAGAGGGAGACTGTACGGGGTCAAAGTTCAAGGGAAAACGATTCGAGAACATGTTCAATACTGAGGTTATTTATTTATACAATATGAAAGTTCCAATATTATGTACTCGTCAAATATTTTAAATTGTAATCTATATAAGTGATAAATAAAAACAAATTGTATGAAGGTGAATTATTTGAATATAGAATAATTATAGATATAATCATTTAGAACTTTGTTTGTTATTTTGACGTTGATGAATTGAAATCTAAATAAATATTATATAACTTAATCATTGAAATTGACAACAAACAGACGACTTCTCATGAAGTGAAATTCATTAAGAAATTCTTCAAGGAAAACCCTCATAACCTCGTCCTGAACTTGGATTCCCAAGGTCACTTTGTGAAGTTAGTATCACCGGGGTTTAGATGTAGTGTTGAACGGTAGCATGATAACGGGTTTCAATAGAATTTCAATTTAACTCAGTAATTGATACAGTACTGAGGATTTAGTTAATCATAGTTACTTCATTATCTTTATCTTTCTTACACATGATATAACTTTACTAATAAATCAATACCCAACTAACCTGTTATTATTAGTTAATACCTTCATACACCTATTATAATTAGTTAATACCTTCATAAACCTATTATAATTAGTTAATACCTTCATAAACCTATTATAACCTGGTAATTCATAATATTTAAAATTATTGTTTCCAATACGAGATCACCCCAAACTTACTCAATAGTGGAATAAACCTCACTAAATACTCCCATCTCATAATCCCCAGACGATACTTTCTCGTTACCCTGAGTAAGCTATATCTTAACAATTAATCCCCACTCTGGGGAATAAGTATTTACAATATTACCTGCCGACTCCATTACTATCTCTCTACCGCAATACCATCTCCCCACTACAATACTCTGTACTCTTACTCCAGGTACCCACTGGGCCACTCTAACAACGACCTTAAATATGCAACCCCAGATGAAGATACATTCGTCTACATTTCAAACTCCCTGATCAACGACGGTTTGCAAGTAATAAATATAAATATAGATATTGCATAATGCATATAGATATCGTACTAAGCGAATTAGAAATAATCAGTATTTATTAATTTGTTTACCTATTACCCCTAGATACAACACATCTAATACTACACACATGTATTTCTATACCCGATACCTTACTTAATCCACATATCTCCGGGCATTCTCAGCCAAACCCCACTCCGTCATCATCCTATGAAGTATTAATGTATATGCTATTGCCCTATCTTGGAAATCCTCATATCTAACTGAATGTAATTACTTCGCATACAATGATGCTAAAATACCGAATTGCCAGAGATATAGGTCTCTGTGTCCCACAGCGTTACCTTATAGACCCTATAGACCCTGTGTTATTCAATATCTACATATCTCCGTATCTACATATTGTTCACAAATGCCACAACATCAATACTTCTACATAATTACCTAAATCATACATATGTTAACTACAACAAATTTGCTATAACTTGCAAGGTCAAGTAACTGCCTCTCCCTTTCCCTCTTCCTCCCTCCCTTTCCCTCTTCCTCCCTCCCTTTCCCTCTTCCTCCCTCCATTTCCCTCTTCCTCCCTCCATTTCCCTCTTCCTCCCTCCCTTTCCCTCTTCCTCCCTCCCTGTCCCTCTTCCTCCCTCCCTTTCCCTCTTCCTCCCTCCCTTTCCCTCTTCCTCCCTCCCTTTCCCTCTTCCTCCCTCCCTTTCCCACTTCCTCCCTCCATTTCCCTCTTCCTCCCTACCTTTCCCTCTTCCTCCCTCCCTTTCCCTCTTCCTCCCTCCCTTTCCCTCATCCTCCCTCCTAACCTCTAATTTTCTTTATCCAATCGTAATGTTATCACATCTTTTCATTCCGAACTTTCTTTTACGGCAAATATTGACAATTTCTCCAAGTTTACACTACGATCTCTACACTCCGACCTCTACACTCCGACATCTACACTTCGACCTCTACACTCCGACCTCTACACTCCGATTTCTACAATCTGACCTTTACACTCCGACCTCTACACACCATATCATTAATTACCTGTAGAATATCTGTAACCCCTCTAATGAGGGAGGGGGGGTCCCCATTATACCTCGACTACGGCAATTCCAAACCCTATTTGCTCCTCCTATTACAACTGGACCACCTTAAGAAACTGCAATAAACTGCACACTATGTTTTACCCGCACTAACCGTTATAAATCCTTTTGGATACACGACTAATCGAAACAATACTGGCTCCCTTAAAACAATGTAAAGACTAAAAGACTGCTACTGACTCTCAAACTACATAAACTTCTTTACATTCTATGACAATTTTCCTTAGTTAAGTTCAAGTTATGTGGGCCTCAAACCCCAATGATTATGCACCACGGGAGTGAAGGTAGTGACATCCTCGGATCGTTCACTGACTTCCTGTACAAAGAGCACGGAACCCTGGCGGTACGGTTATGCATTTCCCGATATAGTAAATAATGGAGTTATTATTTCTCTAGTTTATATTAAATCTCTTTTTTACATTTATAGATTTTTTTAGAATATCTTAAAATTAATAAATTCATATTTATCGTTGTCTGAATTATAAATTACAATTACATTACTATCTATTATTAAAATGAATAAATCTAAAACCATATATTATAAAGCGATGTGTGTATACAGTAATGTAAATACAATCAATACAGGTAACAAAGTACATAGATTGCTGTAAGTATCCAATGGCTATAAAGATACCCCTGATTTATGAACAAATACAGCCTCTGCTATTATCATTCCTGGAGGCATCTACTCAAGGTATATCTTAGACCTATCTTAGGTGATATCTGGAGACATCTCAAGGTATATCTTAAACCTATCTTAGGTGATTCCTGGAGACATCTACTCAAGTTATATCTTAAACCTATCTTAGGTGATTCCTGGAGACATCTCAAGGTATATCTTAAACCTATCTTAGGTGATTCCTGGAGACATCTACTCAAGTTATATCTTAAACCTATCTTAGGTGATATCTGGAGACATCTCAAGGTATATCTTAAACCTATCTTAGGTGATTCCTGGAGACATCTCAAGGTATATCTTAAACCTATCTTAGGTGATTCCTGGAGACATCTCAAGGTATATCTTAAACCTATCTTAGGTGATTCCTGGAGACATCTCAAGTTATATCTTAAACTTATTTTAGGTTATGAATAATCCGATGTAAAAGAATCGGGATTTTTTTTCCGGTAATTAAAAGTCCTCATTGAACATTTACGAGATTTCTACCAAATAAATTGTAATGTAATAATGAAACCCTAATCTACAAATATTATGTTCAAAATTTTGCAAACAAATAATATAACCACAAATATTTGTAAACAAAATTTAATATATTTTTCAACAAATTTCAATATTATATATATGTTATAAGATATTTTAAATGCAATTCTTTAAAATTTCTAACACAATATTTGAGTTATATCTATAATTAACAATTTGTGAAAATATTTTGACAATAGATATATTAACTAAATATATTAACTTTAAAAAAATATTAAACCAGATTTGCATAAATTAATGTTTATATTTGAGGATGTATATATGTATAATATATAATATATAATATATATGTAAATATAAATAAATATAGAAGTCTTCTTGTGAACCTAACATTAATATTGTCTTTAAACTTTAAAACTCATAAAAACCGACTCAAATTAGAACTCTATTTTATGTATTCCACTTGATATTGCCTACTTAATTTTCTTTGATGATGTTTAATTTAAAACTTCTCTACAATATACACTATATAGTATTATAATCTATAGCAATAATATCAAATATCCGTATTAAATGGTAAAATTAAGTTTCCATTTCTTACATGCGTAATATGACTATATTTAATTATTGTCAAATATTTGCACACCAATCTAGATTTAAACTAAGTTATGTTACATTATAATATTACTAATTTCTTAGCTACTCTACATTTCTGTATCGCCCCCATATTCCGCTACTTATCAGGAGTCCTGTGCAGCGTGGGTGACGAAGGTCTAGTCGACGTAAAGGTTGAGATTAATGGGCGCCCTCTGTTGTTCATCACGGGGAATACGTTCTTTTCAACTTTGGCATCTGGAACCCATGTAATTCATATCACTGCTAAAGGTTAATTGTAATCAAATGCTCATATGCAATAATACAAGTCACTTTTACTCGTCTTAGATGAATGGCGTCCATTTGTACACGCTGTCCTTACTCTTCTTTACTACATAAACAGGGAAACCATATCAAATATTTGTTATTTTAATCTAATTCATTTGCACTCAATATTGAAATCACTATGGTTACAACAAAATTAATAGCTGTAAACAAAGAATCTGTGTACAAATTATAACAGTTTTAATACGCTACGATCTTCTGATCTTCTATAATATAGTTCTGCAATTAAAATTTATATTAAAAACCTTTATGATAATGCATCCTATTTTATATTCTCTTTTATTGAATTATATTTGTTTATGTTTATGTTTAGGTTAATATATCAAACTTGTCAATATTTTATCTTTATTATTTATAATATATATATATATTTATTTATATATATATATATATAAATATATATGGATATTATAATTATATTAATACTATCATTTGATTACAATAAATTTGATTTATTAAATTTATTAATTAAATTTATTTAGATCATTAGATAATTGTGCCTACCTCACATTTCTCAACATACAAACCATTAGTATCTAAACCAGATCAGTTGACTACGCTATACTTAATTATCTATACATACATTATTACCCTATTCCCCATCTACAAAACAATCCTATGCCCCGCCTATAAAACCATCCTATTCCCCGCCGATAAAACCATCCTATGCCCCGCCCTCAGACCATTTCGACCAGAGCGTGCAATTCAATGTAACCCATCGAGGAACCAACTTCTTGCGGGTTTCGATGGTAAAGAAATCCGGTGACTTTCCTTACAGAGATTCAATTGCTGCCCAACTGCTCTATACCACACTGCAAAAGAAATACCCGCATCTCGTCAGGATGGAGAGGTAGATCTTTAAACTGGAGTAGATTCTCCTTCCCATGTCAATAACTCATCACCCTTTCACTAACTCCTCCCCTTTCTACCTCTTATCCCTCCACTAACTCCTCCCCGTTCCACCTAATATCCACTTCACTAACTCCTTCCCACCTCTTATCCCCTTCACTAACTCCTCCCCTTTCCACCTCTTATTCCTCCACTAACTCCTCCCCATCCCACATATTGTCCCCTTATCTAACTTCTACCATTCATACTTAACACCTTCACTAACTCCTCCCCATCTCTTATCCCCTTCACTAACTCCTCCCCATCTCTTAACTCCTTCACTAACTCCTACCCACCTCTTATCCCCTTCACTAACTCCTCCCCATCTCTTAACCCCTTCACTAACTCCTACCCACCTCTTATCCCCTTCACTAACTCCTCCCCATCTCTTAACCCCTTCACTAACTCCTCCCCATCTCTTAACCCCTTCACTAACTACTCCCCATCTCTTATCCCCTTCACTAACTCCTCCCCATCTCTTGACCCCTTCACTAACTCCTACCCACCTCTTATCCCCTTCACTAACTCCTCCCTTACTCTTATCCCCTTCACTAACTCCTCCCCATCTCTTAACCCCTTCACTAACTCCTCCCCATCTCTTAACTCCTTCACTATCTCCTCCCCATCTCTTAACCCCTTCACTAACTCCTCCCCATCTCTTAACCCCTTCACTAACTACTCCCCATCTCTTATCCCCTTCACTAACTCCTCCCCATCTCTTGACCCCTTCACTAACTCCTACCCACCTCTTATCCCCTTCACTAACTCCTCCCTTACTCTTATCCCCTTCACTAACTCCTCCCCACCTCTTATCCCCTTCACTAACTCCTCCCCATCTCTTAACCCCTTCACTAACTCCTCCCCATTACTTAACTCTTTCACTATCTCCTCCCCATCTCTTAACCCCTTCACTAACTCCTCCCCATCTCTTAACCCCTTCACTAACTCCTCCCCATCTCTTAACTCCTTCTCTAATTCCTCCCCATCTCTTAACCCCTTCACTAACTCCTCCCCATCTCTTAACTCCTTCTCTAATTCCTCCCCATCTCTTAACCCCTTCACTAACTCCTCCCTTCTCACGTCATCGCCTACTCGTCGCAGTATCGGCAATAGCGTCATGGGCAAGTCTATCGACGTAATAAACATTGGCACGACGGAACCTCGAGTTCGCATCCGATTGGTTGCCGGTGTGGACGGCCGTGATTGGGTGAACAGGGAATTCCTGTTGCTGTACGCGGAGAGTCTACTTAAACGCTACAACACCGACGACCTCACAAAACAGGTCGGCGCAGCTCGATTGCCAATTGCTACCAATTGGGAATCTACCTCGACCTTCAGCACTTGACATGTCTACAGATCTCTCTACCCTTTGTACCTCGACCCCTAGCATGATATTCCACAATTTCCTAACCTATTACCTTCATTCTCACTTACCCTATACCTTTTTCGTTTAATCTGGTATGAGGTGTATTGTCCATTAAAATACAATAAGAACATTATTTGCCTCTCTCTCTTTGTTTCTCTCTTGGTATTTGTAATTATATTCGCCGAAATATTGATTCGAAACCCAGATGTTATTCGAAAATCAACAAAAATATTTATATTTAAAATTTATAATTAAAAAAATATATATATTTTATCATTATTAATTATAACAAAGTATTTAGAAACTATATATTATTGTGTAATTAAATTCTATGTTTTAAATATAAGTTTCACTCGTAATATCACTTCATATTATTTACATTATCTTAATATAAAAACAAATATAAAATTCTAAAAAATCTGCCATCAGTTTACATTTTAAATAATGTAAACAAATATTTCCTTGAGAGGTTGGACAGCACTTGGCTCTACACTAAAACCTCCCCTCCCCTCCCCTATACCCTCCTTCTCCACTCCCCTCCCCTCCCCTCCCCTATACCCTCCTTCTCCACTCTACCTACCTCTTCCTTAAAACTCACCCCACCATTCCTCCTCCACTTCAGCTATTGGATCACATGCAAATCTCCATCTTACCGATGTTGAACGTGGATGGTGCTTTTCAAGCCGAAAAGGGTCATTGTAGTATCACTGACGGAGCCAGCAATGCTAATGGAGTCGATCTAGATAAGATGTTTAAATGTATGTTTATTTTCAAATATATATTACATTATATATATATAATCTATTATAATTATATTTATAATATATATGTAAATATATATCATATATATATAATATATTATAAATATATAATCTATTATAATTATATTTATAATATATATGTAAATATATATTATATATATATAATATATTATAAATATTTAATCTAAAATAAATATAAATTATATTATAAATATATAATTTTCAAATCACTATTTAGTCGCATTCAATGAAAACCATTTGATTTTGTCCGAGCCTGAGACTAGAGCCTACATCATCTGGTCAACAAATGTGACATTTTCACTGACCATGACATTTGGCTTCGGTCACTATGCCGTCATCTACCCGAAAGGTCTGATTCATTACGTCATTTTATATATATATCCTTTTTATTATTTTCTTTGTACCCGTGTCGTCCATTGCGTGCTAGTAATGAGCACCGCCGTCACTAGGGGGTAGTCTCGCCGAAATGCATTTGCTGAAAACGCTGGCCACTCAGTACGCCGGCCGCATTAAAGCCTTTAGCAGTCGAAACTGCTCCAAGACCTGTTTGTAACTATGGTAACCCACCCCCTTACTACATTCCGCCTCCGCAACCGCCATCTTGGTTTACGACGTTGTATAGACCCTGTGCCAAGCTATAGTTCATAATAAATCTATGTTATAACGCGAAGCCAAATCGCTCTAACCTAAACCTAGAATTATCATAGATCTTAGATCTTTCACCTCCGAACTTCATCCGTAATGCTAAACTCTATCACCCTTAACCACCGTGCTAAACTCTACAATTCGTACATGTCTTGTCGACTCAAACTCCTCACCTAATACCTACATCGAGGCACCTACTGCTCTAAGTCTTATCTGTAGCCTTACACCCTACATCCCACTTCATAGCTCTAATCGACAACACTTATGCACTAATCCATTAACCCCCATGTAACCTATATCTTCGTACCTGTACCATAAACCTTCTCGTGAAATCTATGCCCAAAAAAAATCCCTATATCATTAAGCCCCATATCCCTATCATTAAGCCCCATATCCCTATCATTAAGCTCCATATCCCTATCATTAAACCCCATATTCCTATCATTAAGCCCCATATCCCTATATCATTAAGCCCCATATCCCTGTATCATTAAGCCCCATATCCCTATCATTAAGCCCCATATCCCTATCATTAAGCCCCATATCCCTATCATTAAGCCCCATATCCCCAATAGCAATATTTGCCGATGGAACTGCTCAAAGCCATAAAGTGTCTGGCGATGACAGATCTTCACTGCGAGACTGGAGCTACAGTACTAATGGTGCCACCTCTCTTACGGCGTTGACTTCCTGTTGTGGTTTCCCCGACGACGACGGAGACTCCGTCTCCCGTGTCTGGAGCGATAACTACCTGCCACTTACCCACATAATCACAGAGGTACTTTTCGCGGTACTACCCTGGAGAGTAACGCTAGAGCTAATTTACTTCGTATATTACGGATTATTTATTTTTATATTGCAACTCCGCAAGAAATATAGAAATTATTAGATAATAAGTGTGCTCTTATGCAGATGGAAAAGGGAGTAAGTGGAATTGTTATGAATTCAAAGATACCCTTGAACAATGCAACACTGACCGTTCAGAATTATCCGACAATGAAATTTACAACTCAGTCTGATGGAAAATACTATTTCTACCTTCCGATTGGAGTCTACAAAATTACTGTTGCATGTCCTATGTATAAAGATTTAACAATGGTTTATATAATGGCTGTGAATACAAATTACATTTAAATTCCATACATATTAAGAAAATAGTTTTATTAAATAACCGTATTACTTTTATTTTTATAGGAGATAATTATTGGGGATCAGAAAAATTTTGAACAACATTTTAAATTAAAACCAGATTTACTTGCAAATGAATCTTTCTTAATCACTATTGGTGAGTAATTTAAATAATTGCTTATTTTATTTGCAATACTCATAATATATTCTAACCTTCAATATTGACATGGAATCTACATTTATATACATTTAAAATAACCCCCTAAGATAATAAATAGAATCTATTTTCATTTATAAATTATTCTTACAAAATATTAATGATTCTCTAAATTTAATATATTTGTAATTTTTTGTAAATATTTAGCAAAATGTAATCACAATTTGCTGTTCTAATATTTCTAAACATTAAATAACTAAAATTATCATTCAGTCCGTATACATTTATAATATTGATGGCGAATGTAATAACGAATAGTTTACTACCAAATACCTAAAGGTTTATCATTGCTCGTGATCGCCTTGTTGATGTTGGGCTGTGCGGCGTTGCTAATTCGTCGACGCCGTCGCGAGTACGCATTCCACAAACTCTCTGAAACCCACGTGCCCCTGGACAGCGACACCGACGAAGAACTCGACTTGACGGCCCAACAACTATTTGGAAAACCCGTTAAAAACCGTCGCAAATCGCCTCACCAACGCTACAACAACAATAACGCAGCCGGCGGTAGGTTACAGAGGGTCAGAGATCAAGAGCGACTGTTCGATTCCGACGAAACATCTGAAGAGGAAATGTACTAATCACATCTTCCGGAACCATAACTCATAAATACCAATTTATGTAATATTTTAAAATATAGATATCACATTGTTATCATATGATGACCTACCTTCACCAAAACGTGGTAACGCCTATTTATACTAGTATTATTTAAGTGATAGCTTTAAAATGAAGAATGCATGTTTTGAACATATTTTACAATTGTTTTATATTTATGCATGTTGGCATGCACTTTTATTATAGTATTATATACAGTGGTTTTATATTTTAAAAGGGTTACGGTACGAATACAAAATTGAAAATACAAATAAATATTTATAAATCGACTATATAGCTTTATGTTTAGTGTATGAAGTTTTGGGGTTGGAATGCATTAATTCCTCGATAACGTCCGACAATGCCCAATTGTAATCGCAAATCTCCAATTCTTCCCATTCAGCCTGAAATAATTAATATGCATTAAGTTTAAAAAGGCAGTATTTAAAACGTAATAATTTAAAGTAATATTAACAGTAAAAGCTTTGCTGGCATCTGCATTGGGAGCAATGGATGGTCCGTTCATTTGATCTTGCATCATTTTAGTCTGATCTGCAGCTATTTGAGGACGAATGTGTAAATTAATTATAAAAATAATTCTATTAATCATTCACATAGGATAAAATGTAAAATGTAAAAAATGTCCTCAGACATCAGTAAGTTTGAATATAGAACACCTCGAATAACATTCTAACCATTTTCGGCTCCAAGAATGAGGTTATACATGCTTCTTAACCCGAAAACATTGAGAAAGTACCATGAAGCAGAACTCACCCATGAAGCATCTAAGGAGTTCAGCTCAATTCCTCTTTGTAACATTGGCTTAAATCGCAGTGTCAAAGGAAAAGGAACTTTTGCTGCAAGCAAATGATAGTTTTAGGATTTTTAAATTAATTATGTTACATTTTCAAATAACATTTTTCTTTCTATTAGTAATACTTAAATATATATATTGTTTAAAATCAAAAAACTTGTTAAAAATCCAGAAAAAGCCCAATTAATCCAGCCTCCAATAACAATCATAGGTAATACATTTGTTAGATTTCCTTTCATCATTTCAGTCATCATAGAGGGATCTGATAAGATAATGAATATTTTTTTTAGAAATAAATATATACAGAAACAATGTTTTATAATTTAATTAATAATGTGTATATTCTTGTTTTAATTATTAACAACAAAAGCTTTCATATGTTCATATTAATTTTATGAAAAATAGAAATCAAACCTGACATAGGGTTCTTCTGTGAGGCTTCACGCTTCTGAGTTTTAAAAAAACCCTTTTCTTTGTTATTGAAAAATTCCTTCCTCATTAAGAATGACTGTTTTTAATGTAATTTCAAGTAGTATATGAAGAACAATGTAAGAAGACAATCAAAAAGAGATAGTCCTGTTATCAAACCTGCTTTGGAAGATATTTTCCATTTTCTCTTAATGTCCTACTTCTAGTCAAAGCTTGTCTAGAATATTTGTATTTATTGATAAAATAGAATTTAAAATAATATATTATAGAATTGAGTTGAAAGGAAGGTACTAAATTTAATTCATCTAAATTAATATTATGTGTATATTTATATATCATTAATTTAAAACAAATGTAATTAGAAGTGTTTTAAACTTTTGTTGTATCATCATACAAAGAGGATCAATGTGTAATCAGTATATAGAAATATAGTATATTATTAGTTTATTAATTAATCAATGAATCTTTCAATCTATAATTATAATAAATAATATTATTATACAATAGAAATTTATCACATAAGTTAGAAATTTATTTATTTAACTATATTATTTGTTTATTAATTAATTTTTAAACATAAAAATTACGTATTAATTACTTAATTATTATAATGGATAATGAAAATATAGTTACTTATTTATAGTAGTAGCATCATTAATTGTATATACTATGGATTATATATATATTAGTAAAAAACTTATATTGTTAGAATTCAAATGGTAAATTACATTCCTTGTTAAACTTAATGTAACTTTAGATAAATAATAATCTAAATACTATACCATTTATTATTTATGCATTAGATGATACATATTATTATAATTATTCATTAAATAATTTTATTTAAATATCATATATTTAAAAAAAGAGCATTAGTAAGATGGAATTAAAATATTCATAGAGACATTATGTGTTGTAGATAGGGGATCATAAATGGGACCATACTGTGTGGTATGGTCGCCTGTTACAGTAATGTCAGTTTATGAGAATATACGAAGGACTAAAAAAGATTAAGTAAACATTGCATTCATCATTAATTTATGTATATCATTTGTATTCGTGTATATTTCTAACGGATTGAGCATACTGAAAATTCTACTTATGAATATATATATACATTAATTCTATCATTATCACTACAATTTATAATTATTTAAAAAAAATGTTTGAATGTAGAATTACAATTTTTTATTATTATTTTATATTACTTACCCATCTGACAATTGCTGAAGTTCTACTTTTTTATCAGATGCAAGTAATATGGTGACATAATGCCTAATTATTCCTACTAAAAATGTAATAATAACAATTGGTAAAAAAACCCATATTCTTATATCTGAATCTAATAACAATTCTGCCATGTTAAATATTTATTTAATGGATTGTATTAATAGGTCATATCGACAGGACAATAATCATGCTAAATTAATCAATCATAGATATTAATTTTAACTCTTCATAATTATAAAATATGTAATTATTAATTAGAACAAAGATAAATTAATATTGTTGAAGTAAATTGAAACAATTTTACTATACAATATTATTTACAAAATACATTATATAATATACATAATTATATTATTCAGCATATCATTAAAAAATAAAGCAATACAACTTATAAAATAACCAAACTTTAAGAAAAACCAAGTATATTATTAGATTTTCATTTGAGATTAATTTATTATACATATATTTTTTATATAATAATAATCAACTGAAATATATCATATAATATATATAGATATTATTATAAATGTAATTTTAAAATAAATGATTAAATTTCAATAATAATTTAATTAATAATACAATATTTTATAGTTTCTAATCAATATGTTATATTACCATTATTATATAATAAAATAATTAAAATATTATAAATACTATAATATATCATTTTGATGATATGATAAAAATAATGTGATGATTTCAAAGTGAATCAAATATAGAATTATGCAATGGCAATTTACTATTTTAGGATGTAAGTATTAAAACAGGTAGATAAGTGTTTACTGAAAATAAAGCTTTAGTGTCCTTTTGCCTTGATTCAATTAAATATATGCCTTTATTTAGAGTTGTGGATCTGGGTAGTAGATAGAAATTATTCAGTGGAATAAATACAGCATCAGTAGAATTAGGCAGATAGAAATCACAACCCCGATGATCACTGTATCCCTTTTCTTCCTCATATTGATCTTCGTTACCAATGAGTTGATTACAGGGAAACGGTCTTTAATGTAATTAAGTTATATAATATATCTGCATATTTACGGTATAAATGATTTTTTTATAATACATATATTTTAACTATAAAATAATAAAATAATTAACAACAAGAAATTTAATTATTAATATGATATTTTCAATTTTAATAGTATAAGAATAGGATTATCTTCGATAATTATTTAAAAGATTACATTTCACTAATATTAAAGAATTAAAGAATTTCAGTTATGAAAATTTTAAAACGCCATATTAAGATACAAATTAAGACTACGATGAATTTAAGTAGGTTATATAATATATTCATTAAATAAATCTAGAAAAGGATACTCGTGAGAGTCAGCATTTGTTCAGTTATCTTTTTTAGTGTTGTCTTTTGATTAATCAAGTTATCCTTAGTAGCCATTGCAATGCTAAAGAATAGAAATATTAAATACTAATATATAAAAAATAATAGTTATAATTATAATATATACCAATATAAAAAATTATATTGATAATTATAACATATCTAACAATATAAACTATATATTAGGAAATTAATCTCAACAAAAAAAAGTACCCTTGATATTCTTAGGTAAACCCTCCTAATATCATAGCTATATTTGTTAGCTATTAAATATAAAAAAATTAATTGTCTAGCATTAATATCTTCTTAGGAATTCAGTCTTTTATTTTATTTTATTAGACCCACCTAAAGAACTTTTTTGGTGACTTTTTCCAACCAGCATTTTATACACCTGGAAGATTTAATATTTATCTAATTGACTTAAAACGCGAGAATCGGTAGGTAATCAACATTTTGCATTGTTTGGCTATTTTATTTTTATTTAAAATATATCATTTGCTGAATAATTATGATTATAAAAAAATACAAATATATATCATCCATGTCAATCAAAAATTGTATTAAATATATACTAATATATAGTAGCAATTTTAAATTGTAATATTTATATGTGTAATTATGTATGTATTTTAAATACAATTACTATTATATTATTTTAAATTATGACTATAATATATTAAAGGCATATAATATAATTTATAAAATATAATCTACATATTAAATATTCTATAATTACCAAAATTATTAGTAAATATATTAATAAATTTTAATTCATAGTTAATATTACTTGGTAGTTATTCATTATTGTTAATAGAAATGTATTAATTTATAACTAAAAGTGTTTAATACCTTTATTATATAAATGTTATATTATAATTATATATTATATATATTATAATTATATCATAACAAATAAAAAAAAAATGATAAAAAAACTGTTAACCTATTAAATTAAAGAAACTTTTTATAAAAATTAGAAAGAGAAAATTGGAACCATCCTTACAGATATTATATTATATGATATATAGTATTAATATAATATGATTACTTAAAAACATATACATTTAGATATTATATAATATTGATTAATTATAATATTCACATTTAAAACTATATTTATATTTCATTAAATTATTTAGTTATTAGGAGTACAAAAGAAGATGGTAAGTAATATATTCAAATATATATAGATTGAATTAATTGCTGATGCAAAAGAAGTGATGATGATGAGTAATGAAACATTCAATAATATAAAGAAATTTATTGAATTTGTAGTTTTATTATATGTGATACTAATTATGCAAATGCTGTTATACAAAAAATTTAAATCATTTAGATTATATTAATTCGAGTATAACGATATTTGCAATATTTGATAAAATAATTCCTTTAAGAAATATATAAAATGGAATATATGTTTAGAGAAGGTAATCATAAATTTAGAAAAGCTGTCAGCAATCTGCATGCTATTGTAATTTCTTTTAATTTATTTCACATATTAAATCATTCATATTACATATTAAATGTTTATAAATAATAATGATGCTAATGGATTAGTAAGATATCGGGGAATAAGATATTCATTAATGCTGTCAATGATTTGGCAGAAAAAGGGGTGGAGATAGTTAAAAAAGTATACCCTAAAGTTAATAATTAATAGAGATTAAACCAAATCGTTGTTACTAGTGAGTATGCGAGATAAGTATATGGATCAATCAATCAAAATATCTTAAAGTTATTATAATCTGTAAATAAATTGTTATCTATTATATTTCAATTAATTATTTATCATGTTTAAACAAAACACTATTTATTATATCAAGAATAGGAATAATAACAATGTAACCATTTATAAAATAATAAAAAATGTATTTAATAATTTTATAAATAAATTCTAAATATTATTTAAATGTAATGATATTTTATTGTATTGTATGAAAATAATAGTATAATTACTATTTAAGCAATATTATTTGATATATTAGATTGTATATATAAACTAATAGCATATCTATAAACTTTAAATAAAGTTTTTAAAAATTAATTAAAATAGTAATGCTATATGATATTGTATATATTATAACATACAAATATTATTCACATTTATAATACATTAAAAGTCTTATTAATTACAAATTTAAATCTATTAATTTTATTGCTACTAAATTTTTGTCAAGACTAAGATAATAAAATATTATTGTTTAGCATATTTTTGTTGTTAGGCAAATTATTTATGATAATTTCAATTAAATATTAATTTAATTAATATATGATATTTATATAATATGATATATTAATACAACATTTGTTATACTATATTATTTAAATATATGTTATTAAATAATTATAATTAAATATACTAAAATTGAAATATCAATGTTAATATAAATATTTTATAAAACATAAAAAATTTAAAAAATGCAATTTTTAAAAAGTGAAATTCCCAAAACGGATATTCATTTTTTAATACTCAAGGTTTAATTTTTGAAACAAGCATCATATTTTACATTTGAGAAGAAACTTGCGTTTTTTGATCAACTAAATTAAAACTTCAGAAATGTTCTATTATACATAGTATATACGTATAAGATCTACTTATAATAAGTGAATGATAATATTTAATACTTTATAACCTTATTTGTTCGTCGATCAGCCGATCAGAGCTGTAGAATGAAATATATGATCATAATATCTATCAAATAATATTATCGTTATCAATCAATATCAATCTCTATCACTGTAAATCAATGGACAATAAATGAAGCAAAGCAATGGAATAAAAACCTTCTTATGTGATCATGTTCTTTTAGATACATATCCGTCCTTCTATTCATTCCATTATTGTAGGTACTATTGGAGATTAATAGAATTATATATGGAATTAAAACTTTTAAAAAATCGTTTGAAATTAATCACACTAAAAAATTAAATATATGATGTAAACATACTCTACGTCTCTTTTTACTGATCCCATTAAATTATCCCTCTGGATACTGTCTGTGATATTTTTCCTAGTTTTTACAAATTCATTCCTATAATCCTGTAAATGTAAATTAAGTAATTATATAAAGTTATTATATAAACTCTGATATTATCTGATATTATTATCTAATGAGATCATCGTAACGGAAGAAACATTTTTAAAATATAATAAAATTGTATAATATATATTTAGAATTTTTAAGAAAATAAATACTATTATTACTAATATATAGGTTCAGTTTTTGATAATGTTAATCCGTTATCTAATATACTAATTAAATATGATATAAAATTATTAATTAATGTTTTATTTTAAGTAAAATAATTTGTTTAATACCATTTTATAATATTACAATAAATGGTATACAATAAACAATGAATTGTATAATTTTTTAATAAAATTTAATTTCAGATATATATTTTAAATACTATTTAATAAATTTAATAAATAACATATCCTATATATATATAAACAATTTAATAACATTTTGTAAGTATAATAAATCAACAATCAAGTATAGTTAAATACTTGATTATGAATTAAGTGATAGGAGCTGTTATTAGATTGAAATAAATAATTTGTATCCATTGAGATTTACATTTACGTTTAATAATAATCTATTAACCTCTAGAATTTCTCGATGTCGTGTTAAGGTGTGCATCAAGGCACCATTCGGAGCAGCATTCTTCATGCTAGTACGCTGAGTGTAATCGGACATATCGTCGTTGACGCTTGTTAGCTGACGAGGTTGTCATATGTTATAGTTTCGATATCATATAAATATCGATCTATAATTCTTCTTGAATGATAAGCTTATATTTTTATAATAAAATAGCTAATCTTCTAGATATATAATATTTCCCATATAGTATGCATTAATATTAATAATTGTAAAGAAATATATTTAATTTAATGTAATACCTTAGAAATTATATTTTCTATTTCCATCGACATAGTTTCTAACATTCTTTCATTATTTGAACCTTTTGAATTCGAAGATCCATCAAAGCTGATTAAATATAAAATTAATTAAACAATTATTCCTTATGATTATATCTAAATTATAAATTTAAATTCACAGTTTATATTTAGTAATAATTAACCTTTCAAAATGCCTTCCATTTGTTCCCAACTTACTAAATGATACAAGTTTTAAATCAATATCATTTTCCATTTGTCTGGCATGTTTTCGGAGATCTGTAGTAATACTAATGTTATTAAACTTATATGCTCTCAAACAAAATATACCAAGTTGAATATCTGACTTGATAATATTTTATTTCATGATAATATTTAATTAATTTATTTAATATCTTAATTATCATGATAGCCGAAGAGATAGTGATGCAATAGTAATATAAAATTATTCATATTTAAAATAAAATCAAATAAAATGATATCAATTATTTTATGAAAATCACAATATCAAAATACACATATTATTTGTGGAGTATTATCTAAGATAACCTTGTAATCTTGGACATTAATAATAATTATAATGATGGTTATCATATAAATATAAACATTTTATTAAAACTTATAATTAAAATAATAAAAAATACTATCAGTAATAGTATATTTAAATACTCTTTAATAATATCGCTGATATTGTAAGTTAATGTAAATAATATTCGCTTATTAAAAAATATCAACCCTCCCATCGATTTCCCCCTTCTGTTCTTTGAGTTCTGTTCATAATTTTTAACTTTTTATTATGAACTTTTTTATTAAAAATAATTATTTACGTAGTTATTTGTATTATCATTGGTATATTTTCATATATATCGTATATGTAGATTATAAATTATTTTCACTTTATATGTATATTATTAATATTTTAGATTATATTACAATAAATATAATAAATTAATATTATTACATTTATATTATATTATTAATACGCAAAGTTGTTTTATGGTGTATTAATAAAGGTGGTGATTATATTTATAAATCAAATATCTATTGTTATGAAAATGATTCATGTTATTCAATATTAATGGTAAACTTAATTTAATTTTTTAAATAATTTATATTATTATATTTGTGATTTATTTTAGGTTAGACCAATATTCAATAAACTAATATTGAGTAAAATACTTTATATATTAATATATAGTAGTAATATATTGTTGATATTGAGTATGTATTCGATAACATAATAAAAGTAAAATATATACAATAGTAAAATATGAAATTTCATTTATGACCACATATATTAGTATAATTATAATTATTTGGAGTCATAAGTTATGATTAATAAATCATAACTCATAGCGTATATATTATAGTATACCAAATATGCTAGTCTCTCGTAATACTTCATTGTGAAACTTTTATTATTTAACTTTGATACTCAAAACAATTATCTAGTATTGTATGCTTATAAAATGCAATATATTTTTAAAAGTTTAAATAGTGTTCAAACATTTACATACTATATTTTATAGAAGTTTATTATTATCTATCTTGAAATCTGTAATTGATTAATTTATTTAAATGTAGCACACACACCAATATAATTATTGTCACACTGAATTGAATAGATAATATTTAGTAATAAATCATACTAGAATATATATATATATATATATATATATATATTATATATATATATATTATATATATAACAGATGCCCCATATTGATTTGGAATCAAACGACGTGACTCAACACGAACCCTTCTAATATCTTTATTTTGTAAAAAATTACATTCAAATAGGATGAATAAATCTTCTTTTATTACCTACATGGGAATGCAACCCGCAAGTAAATGTGGCTATTGCAATTCTGAAAACAACATCTCCAGAGGTAATTGTGCATATATACCTTAAATGTTTGTGTTCACACTATTTCGTATCACACTTAAAATACATTTATTAATAATCTTTTAAGAATTTGTTTTGGAAATTTTTGCATTTTTTATATTATAATATAAATATGTATTCAGTTTTATTTTTAAAATATTAAATTTAAGATAATATTAAATAAATAGAGACATTTTTCTTTTTAAATCAATAGAGAATTTTTATTATATGAGTGTATATTCAATACATATTTTTCAAATGATTAATTCACATTATACTCAAGGTATGTGGGCCTATCAGCTAAATTGTACGGATTATCAGAATTTAATCGATATGGGCTGGAGAAGGTTAGTTTAGATTGCGAAATGAACACAAATTTCTAAATGTTAATTTCAAGGTAGTATGAAATTTAATGAATATGATTTCATTAAATTTAATACATATGCATTGGATACGCTTGAAACGAATATACTTAATCAATAGATGTGGAAATTATATTTATCTGCCGACGAATAATAAAACATGTTGTCCACAATATACCATTAGATGCGATGTGAAAAAGAACTTGTCGGTTAAATGCACTCATATTCGTATTCTTTAATTTCATTATTAATTAATATGAGTATCATGCATGTATTTTCTTATATTGAATTATCGAACTTATTTAAAATATATTAAATATATTAATATTAAATCTTATTTCAATCAATCTTATTCACTATATATTGAATATCTCATATTAGAAGTTATATTCATATATATCTAAAAAGGATGAATCATGAATAGGTTACTCCAGACAAAAGCCAAAGACAAGTTATCAGAAAACTAATAAAATACCTGAAGATTGGTAGAAATGAAACTTCTGGTTTATATGATTTTTATTCTTTATATATCTAAATGAGTTAATGAAATGTTTTCAATTAATAAGAAATAAATCAATATTAATCATTATGTAGAATATCAATATACACGGCATATGATATTGATATTGATTGACATATGATATTTATCAACAATAACACCCTTCTGAGCCTAAACTATATATATGTTCATAATATTGCATAATTCATAGATAGAAGAGATGATATCAGTATTGATACTGAAAATCTGCAAGAAATCACTTCTATTCAAAAAACTACAAATCGGCAAGCTCCGATACAAGGTTGACTTGTAATTGTTATTTATTATATGATATTAATATTAGCATTCTGCTTATTCAACAATTATTAGATAAAATCTATATAAACACTTATATCGAACTGGCATAATTATCCCTTACACTACTGCAAAAATATCACAATGTAATTCAATTATCTATATCATTGATATCATAATATCTCTACTTTGGTTCTTTGATTACAGTCATATCATTGTATAAACAAAAATACCGACTCATACTAAATAGCTGTAGTAATGTTATCATCTATTTGCAAAATAAATATGATGCAATGTAGTTAAATCTAGAATTTCCTGACAGGACAGGGCTTGGATGCGAGTAAAGGTCCATGTGTTAAATCTAAATTAAGAAGGATGGAAAAGTATAAAGCAAAGCAGGTCATTTACAAATTGTGATAAATTTATTTTTTAATGTTATAAAATTATATTTATTATCATATTCATATTAATTTTTATATTTATATCATATTTATTATCATATTTGCGATCTAAATTATTACTACTAGTAAGCTTTATTACTATAGCTATGTTTGACTTTAAATGTAATTATAATGTAAATATGTTTACGTTAATATTCTTTTTATTTTGACTGACAATACTTGGTAAATTCCATTTTTATAATTCCCTAATTATTATTAGAATATATTTGAATCTTTAATGAATTAAAATTATAATAATTCCTAATATAATATGAAATAACTCAATATATATATATACATAATTCCTAATAGAATATGAAATAACTCAATATATATATATATATATATATATATATAATTCCTAATATAATATGAAATAACTCAATATATATATATACATAATTCCTAATAGAATATGAAATAACTCAATATATATATATATATATATATATAATTCCTAATATAATATGAAATAACTTAATATATATATATATATATAATGCCTAATATAATATGAAATAACTTAATATATATATATATATATAATTCCTAATATACAAATAACTCAATGTATATATATTTACTGTATAAAATACTTTTATGATCTTTTAAAATTAATCATTTTCTCAGATTAATGCTTCTCTTTCAAATTCGCCCTCAAAAAAAAAACCGATCCCGCACAGCCAAACGTTGAAAGAGATGTTTGCAGAAGTCAAAAAATCCTGCGATAAGCATACATTTGAGGTTTTACTCTCTCACAATATCTGTTAGTCAATGTATTTATTATTATTACTACATTCATTATTCCAATCAAGTAAACGTATCCAATCATCACTCCAATGTTCATGTACCACGAACACAACATAACTGTTCAATGCATCATAATTCCGGTGTAACCATTCATCACTTCCTAACCATTCTTCTCATCCTAACCATTCCTCACGTCCTAACCATTCCTCACTTCCTAACCATTCCTCACATCCTAACCATTCCTCACGTCCTCACCATTCCTCACATCCTAACCATTCCTCACTTCCTAACCATTCCTCACGTCCTAACCATTCCTCACTTCCTAACCATTCCTCACTTCCTAACCATTCCTCACCATTCCTCACATCCTAACCATTCCTCACTTCCTAACCATTCCTCACGTCCTAACCATTCCTCACGTCCTAACCATTCCTCACTTCCTAACCATTCCTCACTTCCTAACCATTCCTCACTTCCTAACCATTCCTCACTTCCTAACCATTCCTCACCATTCCTCACATCCTAACCATTCCTCACTTCCTAACCATTCCTCACGTCCTAACCATTCCTCACGTCCTAACCATTCCTCACTTCCTAACCATTCCTCACTTCCTAACCATTCCTCACTTCCTAACCATTCCTCACTTCCTAACCATTCCTCACGTTCTAACCATTCCTCACGTCCTAACCATTCCTCACTTCCTAACCATTCCTCACTTCCTAACCATTCCTCACTTCCTAACCATTCCTCACTTCCTAACCATTCCTCACGTCCTAACCATTCCTCACTTCCTAACCATTCCTCACTTCCTAACCATTCCTCACTTCCTAACCATTCCTCACTTCCTAACCATTCCTCACTTCCTAACCATTCCTCACATCCTAACCATTCCTCACTTCCTAACCATTCCTCACTTCCTAACCATTCCTCACTTCCTAACCATTCCTCACGTCCTAACCATTCCTCACATCCTAACCATTCCTCACTTCCTAACCATTCCTAACCATTCCTCACGTCCTCACCATTCCTCACATCCTAACCATTCCTCACTTCCTAACCATTCCTCACTTCCTAACCATTCCTCACGTCCTAACCATTCCTAACCATTCCTCACATCCTAACCATTCCTCACTTCCTAACCATTCCTCACTTCCTAACCATTCCTCACGTCCTAACCATTCCTCACGTCCTAACCATTCCTCACTTCCTAACCATTCCTCACTTCCTAACCATTCCTCACTTCCTAACCATTCCTCACGTCCTAACCATTCCTCACTTCCTAACCATTCCTCACGTCCTAACCATTCCTCACGTCCTAACCATTCCTCACTTCCTAACCATTCCTCACTTCCTAACCATTCCTCACTTCCTAACCATTCCTCACTTCCTAACCATTCCTCACTTCCTAACCATTCCTCACGTCCTAACCATTCCTCACTTCCTAACCATTCCTCACTTCCTAACCATTCCTCACTTCCTAACCATTCCTCACGTCCTAACCATTCCTCACTTCCTAACCATTCCTCACTTCCTAACCATTCTTCTCATCCTAACCATTCCTCACTTCCTAACCATTCCTCACTTCCTAACCATTCTTCTCATCCTAACCATTCCTCACTTCCTAACCATTCCTCACTTCCTAACCATTCCTCACTTCCTAACCATTCCTCACGTCCTAACCATTCTTCTCATCCTAACCATTCTTCTCATCCTAACCATTCTTCACGTCCTAACCATTCCTCACGTCCTAACCATTCCTCACTTCCTAACCATTCTTCACGTCCTAACCATTCCTCACTTCCTAACCATTCCTCACTTCCTAACCATTCCTCACGTCCTAACCATTCCTCACTTCCTAACCATTCCTCACGTCCTAACCATTCCTCACGTCCTAACCATTCCTCACGTCCTAACCATTCTTCTCATCCTAACCATTCTTCACGTCCTAACCATTCCTCACGTCCTAACCATTCCTCACGTCCTAACCATTCCTCACTTCCTAACCATTCATCACGTCCTAACCATTCCTCACTTCCTAACCATTCCTCACTTCCTAACCATTCCTCACTTCCTAACCATTCCTCACTTCCTAACCATTCCTCACGTCCTAACCATTCCTCACTTCCTAACCATTCCTCACGTCCTAACCATTCCTCACTTCCTAACCATTCCTCACTTCCTAACCATTCATCACTTCCTAACCATTCTTCTCATCCTAACCATTCCTCACGTCCTAACCATTCCTCACTTCCTAACCATTCCTCACTTCCTAACCATTCCTCACGTCCTAACCATTCTTCTCATCCTAACCATTCCTCACGTCCTAACAACTCCTCACTTCCTAACCATTCCTCACGTCCTAACCATTCCTCACTTCCTAACCATTCCTCACTTCCTAACCATTCCTCACTTCCTAACCATTCCTCACGTCCTAACCATTCCTCACTTCCTAACCATTCCTCACGTCCTAACCATTCCTCACGTCCTAACCATTCCTCACTTCCTAACCATTCCTCATGTCCTCACCATTCTTCTCATCCTAACCATTCCTCACGTCCTAACCATTCCTCACTTCCTAACCATTCCTCACTTCCTAACCATTCCTCACGTCCTAACCATTCTTCTCATCCTAACCATTCCTCACTTCCTAACCATTCTTCTCATCCTAACCATTCCTCACGTCCTAACCATTCCTCACTTCCTAACCATTCCTCACTTCCTAACCATTCCTCACGTCCTAACCATTCCTCACTTCCTAACCATTCATCACGTCCTAACCATTCCTCACTTCCTAACCATTCCTCACTTCCTAACCATTCCTCACTTCCTAACCATTCCTCACTTCCTAACCATTCCTCACGTCCTAACCATTCCTCACTTCCTAACCATTCCTCACGTCCTAACCATTCCTCACGTCCTAACAACTCCTCACTTCCTAACCATTCCTCACGTCCTAACCATTCTTCTCATCCTAACCATTCCTCACATCCTAACCATTCCTCACTTCCTAACCATTCCTCACTTCCTAACCATTCCTCACTTCCTAACCATTCCTCACGTCCTAACCATTCCTCACTTCCTAACCATTCCTCACGTCCTAACCATTCCTCACGTCCTAACCATTCCTCACATCCTCACCATTCCTCACTTCCTAACCATTCTTCTCATCCTAACCATTCCTCACTTCCTAACCATTCCTCACTTCCTAACCATTCCTCACTTCCTAACCATTCCTCACCATTCCTCACATCCTAACCATTCCTCACTTCCTAACCATTCCTCACGTCCTAACCATTCCTCACGTCCTAACCATTCCTCACTTCCTAACCATTCCTCACTTCCTAACCATTCCTCACTTCCTAACCATTCCTCACGTCCTAACCATTCCTCACTTCCTAACCATTCCTCACGTCCTAACCATTCCTCACTTCCTAACCATTCCTCACGTCCTAACCATTCCTCACGTCCTAACAACTCCTCACTTCCTAACCATTCCTCACGTCCTAACCATTCTTTTCATCCTAACCATTCCTCACGTCCTAACCATTCCTCACGTCCTAACCATTCCTCACTTCCTAACCATTCCTCACTTCCTAACCATTCCTCACTTCCTAACCATTCCTCACTTCCTAACCATTCCTCACGTCCTAACCATTCCTCACTTCCTAACCATTCCTCACTTCCTAACCATTCCTCACTTCCTAACCATTCCTCACTTCCTAACCATTCCTCACTTCCTAACCATTCCTCACATCCTAACCATTCCTCACTTCCTAACCATTCCTCACTTCCTAACCATTCCTCACTTCCTAACCATTCATCACTTCCTAACCATTCCTCACTTCCTAACCATTCTTCTCATCCTAACCATTCCTCACTTCCTAACCATTCCTCACGTCCTAACCATTCTTCTCATCCTAACCATTCTTCTCATCCTAACCATTCTTCACGTCCTAACCATTCCTCACTTCCTAACAACTCCTCACTTCCTAACCATTCCTCACGTCCTAACCATTCCTCACGTCCTAACAACTCCTCACTTCCTAACCATTCCTCACGTCCTAACCATTCCTCACGTCCTAACAACTCCTCACTTCCTAACCATTCCTCACTTCCTAACCATTCCTCACTTCCTAACCATTCCTCACATCCTAACCATTCCTCACTTCCTAACCATTCCTCACTTCCTAACCATTCCTCACGTCCTAACCATTCCTCACTTCCTAACCATTCCTCACGTCCTAACCATTCCTCACTTCCTAACCATTCCTCACGTCCTAACCATTCCTCACGTCCTAACAACTCCTCACTTCCTAACCATTCCTCACGTCCTAACCATTCTTTTCATCCTAACCATTCCTCACGTCCTAACCATTCCTCACGTCCTAACCATTCCTCACTTCCTAACCATTCCTCACTTCCTAACCATTCCTCACTTCCTAACCATTCCTCACTTCCTAACCATTCCTCACGTCCTAACCATTCCTCACTTCCTAACCATTCCTCACTTCCTAACCATTCCTCACTTCCTAACCATTCCTCACTTCCTAACCATTCCTCACTTCCTAACCATTCCTCACATCCTAACCATTCCTCACTTCCTAACCATTCCTCACTTCCTAACCATTCCTCACTTCCTAACCATTCATCACTTCCTAACCATTCCTCACTTCCTAACCATTCTTCTCATCCTAACCATTCCTCACTTCCTAACCATTCCTCACGTCCTAACCATTCTTCTCATCCTAACCATTCTTCTCATCCTAACCATTCTTCACGTCCTAACCATTCCTCACTTCCTAACAACTCCTCACTTCCTAACCATTCCTCACGTCCTAACCATTCCTCACGTCCTAACAACTCCTCACTTCCTAACCATTCCTCACGTCCTAACCATTCCTCACGTCCTAACAACTCCTCACTTCCTAACCATTCCTCACTTCCTAACCATTCCTCACTTCCTAACCATTCCTCACATCCTAACCATTCCTCACTTCCTAACCATTCCTCACTTCCTAACCATTCCTCACTTCCTAACCATTCATCACTTCCTAACCATTCCTCACTTCCTAACCATTCTTCTCATCCTAACCATTCCTCACTTCCTAACCATTCCTCACGTCCTAACCATTCTTCTCATCCTAACCATTCTTCTCATCCTAACCATTCTTCACGTCCTAACCATTCCTCACTTCCTAACAACTCCTCACTTCCTAACCATTCCTCACGTCCTAACCATTCCTCACGTCCTAACAACTCCTCACTTCCTAACCATTCCTCACGTCCTAACCATTCCTCACTTCCTAACAACTCCTCACTTCCTAACCATTCCTCACGTCCTAACCATTCCTCACGTCCTAACAACTCCTCACTTCCTAACCATTCCTCACTTCCTAACCATTCCTCACGTCCTAACCATTCCTCACTTCCTAACCATTCCTCACGTCCTAACCATTCCTCACTTCCTAACCATTCCTCACTTCCTAACCATTCCTCACGTCCTAACCATTCCTCACATCCTAACAACTCCTCACTTCCTAACCATTCCTCACATCCTAACCATTCCTCACCTCCTAACCATTCCTCACTTCCTAACCATTCCTAACCATTCCTCACGTCCTAACCATTCCTCTCAGGTGAGAACATTAAAGGCAGATTTGCAGGATGAAATCTTCATGAAAACACACGAGGAATGCTACCAGGTATTATATAGTGTTGTCTTTTTGTTTTCCTATCGTATGAATCGTAAAGAACTTTGCAATAAATATAGACGTTCCTCGCGGATTAAAGCGCAGTACTCTACTGCACAACTGTACACAACTGTACACAACTGAATACAACTGTACACAACTGAACACAACTGTACACAACTGTACACAACTGAACACAACTGTACACAACTGAACACAACTGAACACTACTGAACACAACTGTACACAACTGAACACAACTGAACACAACTGAACACAACTGAACACAACTGTATACAACTGAACACAACTGTACACAACTGTACACAACTGAACACAACTGTACACAACTGAACACAACTGAACACCAATGAACAACTAGGTTTACAATATTGAATGCATTCAATAAAATATTAGTATATTGCTTAATCTTCTATGAATATTTTAATTTTTAGTTTTTCAGTACATTCAGTTCATTGGAAATATGACATATGCACTCTTGGCGGAGTGTAAACCTTGAGATTCATTCTTCATTTTAATTTGCATCTTATGTATATCTCACTTCATCCACTATGTATATCGAAATTATGTATTATGATTTATATCGTATTCTCTTAGGTATATAGAGATTACCAAATCAATGTCCACAAAGATGATCCTGATAAGATCAAAGAAAAATCTTATATTAGATTCCTGATCGACAATAAATTAATATATCAGGTATATTTCTCTGATTGTTTATGTTTGTTTCTGTAATTAATTAGAAATGTATGATATTTACTTTTTTGCAATATTATAATAATTTTAATAATTAGCAATTACAATTAGATTAATTATTATCTATGAATACTAATTAACATTAAGAAGTGTTTCCTAATTAACAGAACACCTGTAGTTTTGTTAAGCATGTTTCAACTCCCGATGAACCAGTTTCTCCTGATGTATTAACTGGAGATTATGGTTAGAGATGTGAATATTGCATTATAATTATCTTATATGTTAATAATGGTTTTTTAATAAATAGCTTTGAATGGATATTTAATTAATTAAAGACTAGTTTACATCTATTGAAATAATATGGAATCCACAGAAAAATAATTAATAACAGAAAATATGATAAAGTTTTGACCTTTCTTTTTGTCGTCCTTACCACGATGTGTAATTATAGCGAAATTATAATTAAAATATTGAATATTGTTAACCCAGAAAAATATTTAGTTGGTTTGGGTTTTTAGAATATATATCTTATATTTTGATGGATATAAATTTGATTATAATTAGATATAATAAAATGAAATTAAGAAATAAAAGTAAACTATTGATTAAAAGTAAATAGTTGATATTTTTATAATATGCATTACCTATGTCCTATACCAACCTGTATTAATCTATATCCTGATAACTACATATCTAACTGCCTATAACTTCATATATTATCCTATATCCCTTAATTAAAAACTCACTATAACCTCATACCACATCTAACCATCCTATTCCCTACATATTTAGGTCTACACCACCAGCTGTACATAATCGACGGTAAAGTTGTAGCAGTAGGAGTGCTAGACGTCCTGCCGAGGTTAGTTCACGACCTTAAGGGTCAATTAGGTAGCAGTATCCATTAGGATTTAACTGAGAGATCAGCTGAAGATCTATTGGAGACATGATAAGGGTCAACTTTACTACAAATATAATTTTTAATTATCAGGCATGCAAAGTTTAATGTATCCTTATATTTCCATGTGATCAAATAATAACAATAATTTGTATTGAAGATGAATTATATGAATTCAATTCAGTGAATTATAAATTAATTTTCATATTATTAATTGTATTATTTAAATAAATTATTGCAGGGTGCTACATATTATATCATAATAATTATTAAATTATTTAGAATATATTTAGTTTTAAATTAAATTATTAAGTTAAATTATTATTATTTTAGATTTAATATCAATATTAAAAATGTCTATTTTAGATAATTGTCAATGATTATTTTTTGAATAATTTTAAATCTAGAATAATTAAATTAATTTTACTTTCTTCATAAAAAGTTCAAATGTCAATTCATCATAACCCTAGTTTACTCTATACATACACTCGCAATGCTTCACTGCAGTATCACATTTATATAATAATCTGGTAGAAGGAACATTTTCAATTTTACTCAGAATTACCATATTTCATAAACCCTGTGATAACTTACCCAACAAAGCTACTCTAACTCAATACAGCTATTATAACCCAACGCTACTACACTAAACATACACCACAAACACTATGACTACTCTAACACCAAAACACTATGGTTACTCTAACCCCCAAACACTATGTTTACTCTAACCCCCAAATACTATGGTTACTCTAACCTCCCAAACACTATGGTTACTCTAACCCCCAAACACTATGGTTACTCTAACCCCCAAACACGATGACTATTCTAACCCACTAATACTATGGTTACTCTAAACCACAAATACTATGGCTACATTAACCCCCAAACACTGGTTACTCTAAACCCCAAACACTATGGTTACTCTAACCCCCAAACACGATGACTATTCTAACCCACTAATACTATGGTTACTCTAAACCCCAAATACTATGGCTACATTAACCCCCAAACACTATGGTTACTCTAACCCCCAAACACGATGACTATTCTAACCCACTAATACTATGGTTACTCTAAACCCCAAATACTATGGCTACATTAACCCCCAAATACTGGTTACTCTAAACCCCAAACACTATGGTTACTCTAAACCCCAAACACTGTGGTTACTCTAACCCCCAAACACTATGGTTACTCTAACCCCCAAACACTATGGTTACTCTAACCCCCAAACACTATGATTACTCTAACCCCCAAACACTATGGTTACTCTAACCCCCAAACACTATGGTTACTCTAACTCCCAAACACTATGGTTACTCTAACCCCCAAACACTATGGTTACTCTAACCCTCAAATACTATGGCTACTCTAACCCCCAAACACTATGGCTACTCTAACCCCCAAACACTATGTCCACTCTAACCCCCAAACACTATGGCTACTCTAACCCCCAAACACTATGGCTACTCTAACCCCCAAACATTATGGCTACTCTAACCCCCAAACACTATGGTTACTCTAACCCCCAAACACTATGGCTATTTTAAGCTCCATAAAATGTCTCAGGTGCGTATCTTCCGTGTATTTCTACTACGATACAAAGTTCTCATTTCTTTCGCTGGGTACTCTATCAACTCTCAGGTTACTTTCATGTATCTTCATACTAGGAAAATACAATATATGATCTACTAAAAGTATTTCTTTTATATTTCTTACTTAATTAGTTTCTGAATAATATATTCACTAAATAGTTACAGAATATATCTTTTATTAAAACGCTAAGTTATGAGATAATGGCGATATTGATATGAAATTAAAACGTACTGTTGTAATATTAACCATTATCTTAACCATTGTTTAGAGAGATCCTATGGACAGATAGCTTGACCGACCACATCTACCCTGATATTCAACACTACTACATGGGATTCTACATACACCTTTGTCCGAAAATGAAGTACAAGGTGAACATCAGCCACGCAACTAATCTCGTAAATCTAGGCACTCCGAGTAGTCACTTACAATTAATATTTAATATTTCTTTTCAATTTATTATTATTTTATTTACTAAATGAAATGTTCGTAATCAACTCTTCGAATATTTCTATCTTGGACGTATAAAACTCTCCAGGAATCCGATTGGTTCGTTACTCATAATCCGTGTTATCGCAACACAACCAACGTATGATGTCTGACATAATTGTTATTCAATATTATATTTATATTTTAAACATTTCCATAGAAGTTATTTACCTTCTATTCCGAACATTGTTTTAAGTTGTCGGGGTGTTTTTGTTAAAAACAACTTTACCCTCGCAGGGTAAATACACCTTTACCCTCGCAGGGTAAATACACCTTTACCCTTTACCCTTGCAGGGTAAATACACCTTTACCCTTTAACCTCGCAGGGTAAATACACGGGATCCAGTCTACTATGCTCAGAGACCCATCGCTGGTTTGTCGAAATTATTGTATTTAATTTATATTACTAGTAGGTATTCAAATTATAATTATCTATTTGATACGCATAAATCTAGACTGGTTATTGTTAACATCTAGACATATTATTGTATGATCATGCATAATAATATGATAAAGCATTTCATCTGATACCGATAATACTTTATATAGATATTCTTCAATCTAAACTTTATAAGAGATATTGGTTTTTAAAAAGTGATTTGTGAATTCACAACACTCCCACCAACACCCCCAGGTATCCAATTCAACAGTGCCTGGAGAAACTTGAACATTCAGTCTATACGAGATTTGCTAACAATGGTTTTGTGATTGATATAGTAATGAGTGAATGTTTAGTATAAGTAATAACTCCATTTATATACTAAGTTATGTTATGAATCCATTTATATGGTAAGTTAAGTAATGAATCCATTTATATAGTAAATTTGGTAATTAATCAATTTACATTGTGAGTTGTAATGAAGTAATGAATCCTAATAGTAGGTATATAGGTATTAGCTATATAGATATTTAATTTTCAATTTAATAATTACTTCATTTCTCTAATATTCCATTTAAATAATATGATGTAATACAGATGAATCTATATCTCAATTGAAAACACTAGAACATATCAAGAAATCCATCTACACACTATACAACTCACAATTAATAAACTTGAGTCAATATTTTCAAGGTTCCTTTCTTTAATATTTATCAATATCATTTCTTACTTTTTTTAATCTTCATTATTATAAAAACAAGAAAACAATAATGGATTTAAATATTGAGGATTTAAATTTTTTTACAATTAAATGATTTTCAAATTTTCTAGGAACGCTAGATTTGGAAGACGATATAGAAGAACAGGAAGATATGATATTGGAATATGTAAATATTGTGGGAGAAAGTACAGCTATGTCAATGAGATTAATTTTCCAATAGGCTAAGTTTTTCAATAATTCTTGATGCTTATATTTACAGAAATAAAAAATAATTCTCTATTTATAGATTTAATATAATTGTTTATTTGAAGATATAAAATATATACAGAACTATATCAAAAATAATATATATATATATATATACGTATATATATATATATATATATATATACTCATCAGTCAACGCGGATTCTTAAGGCCATTATTTATAAAACGTATATATTGAGTACATGGTTAGAGTAACAATATATTTGTCATAATTATCATGTGACCAGGGCTATTCCGTTATATCCCGATGCGGTTTCCAGTAGTTTCTGACCAACTGACCAGTGCTCTCCCTCTTCGAGGTAACTGGGCGGCAGTTCTCTACAAAGTCATTATTATTAATTCGTAGGTTGATAGAGTCGAGGGAATTGTTCAAAGTCATGCTTACCAACTAACATGCATTGTTTAAATTAATGATAAACAAGTCATTACAATAAACGTGTTGAGCTTTAAATCAGTTTTATTTATCGATAGCACTTTTTCAAACAACGAGAACACGTTTAAATTTCCTGATGTGACGGAATCCGACACATGTGACACATTGTGACACGTGTCACGCGTTTACGGCACCGCAAGACTACAGTTGCAGTACATCGCCGTGGGCTACAACCTAAACGTAAGAGCCACTCTCCTCTCGGCGACGTGCTCTCTTCGAATGCCGTGTCTCCACATGTACCTGGAGTCACCCGAGCACACTACCAGAGTTCGAGCCGGTAATCTGCGATTCGTACAGATTAACATCGACTTATGTAGTAAATGTATACATTCGTTCAGCAACGAAGTAGATGTGGAATTAATATATTGAAAAATAAAATTATAAATAATCCGATTGAAATCGAAATTCGTCATTAAATACTCAATTGGTATAAAAACTGTTTAGTGTGAAGATGCTACCTCACCTCACTAGGACCTCAATGTTTGGATTTGAATCACGGACTAGGGTGTGGAACGTTGTCGATATCAGATTCAATGTAATCAAACGTTCTCCCCATATCCAGATGTCATCGAAATGTGGATCTAGTTTTATATAAGTAGCCTTATTTGTTGATTATTAATTAAGTTGAATTTTGCGGGTCCATAATAGTGTACCAAAGTAGAATATGTCAAAAAGAGTTAAATTAACAAATTCTCAAGAGATGATCAAATGTTCCACGGGGTAACCTATACTAGACCCCCGCTGTTTCTTGTAATCTAGGCAACACATCTCAACAGGTCTGAAGTCTTCGATGAAAGTAGTGAAACGACTCACTATTGATTCGCTGTACGGAGGCAATCCGGTAAAATTCGCGAGTCTTAGTTTACGCTTCTTGAAATTTACTTTCGGACCGTAATCCTTTGTAAATAATTATTTCAAAGAATTATCAATTTATAAATATTATGGTTTTTATATTATATTTATGATTAAATTGGTATAATATATTATTTAATTCTATTCAATTAAATTGTTAACCTGTTTTCTTCTTCCGGATTGAGATTCAACCCATTTTGTTTCATCGATTATTTTAACTAACTCGTCTTCCTCGGAAACGCTTACAAAATTATCATACAACGATATTCCCTCGATATCGATGTAATCTTTTGTGTTGTGTTTGCACTCGCGCTCTTCTAAGCACGTGTTATCAGAACGCGAGTAAATCAAATCAGGGCGATTCACAGTATTAAATATATCCGGAAAATAGGAGACATGAAAGGCCTTGGAACAATTTGAACAAAATAAATAAAATCTTTGTTGATCCTGCATTGTGATAAAATATAGTATTGAATAAAAAATGTTATAATATAATCATTGTATGTTAAAGATATGTAAAAACTAATTAACATTAATTTAACTCTAATAATTAATTATATTATAATAAATCTTATAATAATGAATGGCTGACCAATAAATCAAAATTGAACATATGTCAATTTCAAATTGTGTAATAAATAATATTATTTTAAATCATAGTTTAATTAACTTATTAATCTAATACAATCATAAATTATTTTTATTTTCAGATACTTAATATTTTGTTGCTTATGTTTATGGAACTAATTGTAGTATGTCATTAATATATATATTTCATTAATATAACAGTTTTAGATCATGTAAGTTATATCCACGATTACTAACTTAGTAACATTAGTAAATGTTTGCTTACGCATAATTATAATTTCTATATTATATAATCATATAAATGTATCAATTTATAATATAGTTGGTAAACATCTAACATTATTATAAACTTACAAGTTTACTAACTATTTCTTTAAATATATGATGTTCGTTTATTTTAGAATTATCGTTATGTGAATGTGAACTGCATATTTTACAAATTCTAATTCCATTACAAGCACATGTATTCATTGTATTATATAGTATTATACTAACTTATAATATAAATAGATATTTAAAAATTTGAATATTAAATTACGAATTTAATTTTTAAATTATATTAACAAAATATATGTTAAATTATAATTTTGAGATACCATATAAATGTGATATATTTATAAAGAATAATGTTATATTATAGTATTTAACAAAATAAATATATTATATGATTACAATTTTACTTATTTGTATTAAACTATATTGACCACTAATTATAAAACTATTTCACAGGTGGCAGTAGAGTTACTAGAGAAAGATCCCATTGGACAAACACAAATTTCAAATTATATATTGTTATTAATAAAAATTGTTACAAACGAATCGAATATATCAAATTATATTTATACTACTTTTAATACCGATATATCTATTTCATATAGTTTCACAAGTTACTTAAATTATACAAATTAAATATATTAATATACATACAACTTTAGATTTATTACATCTAAATTTAAAATTGATAAATGATGTCACCAATATCTCTATCAAGATTGGCACATTATGACTATTTACGAAGAAACCGTAGAATATTAAGTGAAAATATTGAAACAGGTAAATATTGATATTTATGTTTTAATATATATTTGCAATTACCATATTTTTATGATACAAATAATGATTATACTTATAAGTAACTTAATACTAAAATACTATAAACTACAAAACTATGTATTTAGTTATTCATAATGTATCTAAAGTACATTAACTATTATATTAATTGTATTATTTATTAATCGTAAATTATCAAATAATTTATCATAAATAATCTTGTACAATATATTTATTTATGCTACCGTATAAATGTACTGCATACTTTAATAATACGAAAATCAAATACTCTATCTTATAGTATAGTTTAGATTGAACTCATCAGTTGTAGTAGTTGTATAACTTAATATGTGCCCAATCATAGTACGTTATTTTAGGTATCCATTGGTTTATATCGTTTTTTGGCCTAAGTGCAATTCAGATTACCTTTATTTGCGATCACCTATAATCAAGTAATAAATAATGTACCAGCTATTTAACCTATATTATGTTCATCTGTATATATTATGTTCAAAAATATGTTTCTATAGTATATTTACTATTTATATAATATCCAAACTATTGCTTTTTAGTTTAATATATATACAAATTCATATCTAATCTATATTAAATGTATAATAGAAAATAAATAATGTATATACTATTTATATATATATATCTATAAAAGATAATTAAATAGTAATATCATAAATAAACAACATTATATTATATTTATTTATAGAATAAACAACTAAATCGTGTAGGTATTTTGTTAGCCAAGATAGGTTCACTACGTTTGTACAAACTATTTAATTTATTAAAGTTTAATAGAAATAAAATTATGAGAATAATGATAATAATAGTAAATAAATAAAAGTATTAATTATAATATTAATAATATAAATAATAAAAAATATAACGATAATAGTATTAATACTAAAAAATATAATATTTTCAAGTAATTTCAAGTTGACTTTGATAATGTAAAATGTGTTAATTGAAAAGTTAGAACTAATCAATAATTGCATTTAGCATCGACAATGACCAATATACAATATACACCTTGTCATCACTAATTGCTAACTAATATAATTAATTCAGCTTATTAATTATAAAATTAACTATTGCCAAATCTAATTGGATCAACTATAAAGTGCATACCTCTAAACTCATATCTTGTAAACAGTCTAATTATTTCAAATAAAAACTTAAGAAATAAATAAGTGATTTTTTTATACTTATATAATTTATAATCATTAATAATTATAATGATATGCTGTTGATATAATAAGTAATACACTGTTAGGGCATGCTATGTGCTTATACAGCTCCGGAATTCCACATTATTAATTCTTTGTCTAATTTTTACAAAATACTTTATTATCTAATTTGAAAAAATCTATTGTCAATGAAACAATTACTTTTTAGACTTACTGTTTTTGATTGTATTGACGAATTTCAAAAAATATAATTAATTTCACGGAAAGTGGTACAAAATAAATGAAATAATTTATTATTATAGCAGAATATATATTAATCTTTTTATTTGAGATATTTTCTGTAAATTAAATCATGTTATAAATAATGTGCTTTTATAACCATTGAGAGTATTATACACTACATAATAGAGTTATTATATAAAATTCATCTATAAACATATTTCAACTACAAGGTGTTTTTCTGGAATGAGCCCGGTTCCCTCTATTTTCATTATGTCGTCAGTCCCAGTTTTTAGTAAAACATAAAATTAAACCTATACATTGACATGCCTGCATTGACATTCTTGAGTCGATGCTGTCGGTACCTAGAATAGTTTTCTCACAAGTTTTTTTAATCTTATAAACTTTTGCATTGTTTCAGAAATCATCTCGCACCTGAATAGCCGCATTCCAGTTTTGAGACGCATCAAAAACGACGGCATAGAACTTCGAGAAGCGCTGAAAGAACTGAAAACACTCGGCAACGAAAACGATATCCTCACAACGAAATTACGGCATGCAAAGTTTTTTCTAGGGGATTTAATCTTAGATCTAGTAATATTAGTATCTAGTGATCTTAGATCTAGCAATATTATTATCTAGTGATCTTAGATCTAGTAATATTATTATCTAGTAATCTTAGATCTAGTAATATTATTATCTAGTGATCTTAGATCTAGTAATATTATTATCTAGTGATCTTAGATCTAGTAATATTATTATCTAGTAATCTTAGATCTAGTAATATTATTATCTAGTGATCTTAGATCTAGTAATATTATTATCTAGTGATCTTAGATCTAGTAATATTATTATCTAGTAATCTTAGATCTAGTAATATTATTATCTAGTGATCTTAGATCTAGTAATATTATTATCTAGTGATCTTAGATCTAGTAATATTATTATCTAGTAATCTTAGATCTAGTAATATTATTATCTAGTGATCTTAGATCTAGTAATATTATTATCTAGTGATCTTAGATCTAGTAATATTATTATCTAGTGATCTTAGATCTAGTAATATTATTATCTAGTGATCTTAGATCTAGTATAGTGTAAATATAACAGTACAGTGTAAATCCTATTATAAGGATGAGTAGAATTAGAATTTGTATTCACATTATTGTGACTTTAGAGAAGTGATCATATTAATTATATACATTAAATGAACATGAAAAAAAACATACAAATCCATATTCCAGCGCACCTTACCTTAGAAAATACATTGTAAATACACTGAAATACATTGTAAACTACATGTTTGCAGTACATGGTTTCCTGACCAATACATGCGCTGACTTTTAAATTACTTGAAGTTAATTATTTAGTTCAATAATTACAATTCTATTGCATAATGTAATAGACTAGGAAACTTTCCATGTTTAATTAACTTATAATCTATAAATGCTGTTCTTAATATAACAGTTACAGATATTCATATACATTTCTATTAAACATCATATCTAATAATGTATATATAATATTTTATTACATATATATGTATGTATATCCACTATTAATTGTTTGATTTAAACATTATTTTTAATATATGATAATATAATTTAAAACCAGACTATATAATTCTGTATGTTCCTTTGTTGTTTATGTGCATCTGTTAGATTGTGATCAAAGCAATTTTATATACCTGAATATCTGGATATTTCTGTATCTATAAATCCATATTCATAACTAGTTATTGATATTATGTAACTTTAATAGAGTACATACTCATTATATATTAACAACTATATGTGATATTAGCTAAATGGTTATATAAAACATATTTATATAAAAACACACCCAACCTTTCCACACAAGACACCAGTGTCAAGTAGAAATGGAGAAGAGACAGGACAGTGATAAAGAAAGGGAACTATTGGTTAGCATTGTGTTGTATCCTTACACCTTAGAGATACCCTGCCGACATGATCATCTCAACCTTTACATTTACCTGGACATACTTCATTGTTAAATGCCATGACCTCTACACTCCAACTACCCACTCCTCTCCCACTCCTGGTTATGGGTTTATAAATCTTAATGCCATAACTAATACTCAGTTCAGGTCTCTCCTCGCAATACCCTATCCAATCACCCTCCCCGACATCCCACACCTCCCACACCCTAAGCATCACCTCACTCCTATCCCCATCAATAACTACACCTTCTCACCATATCCACCCCTATCCACCCCCATCACACTATAGATCCTTAAATTAAGGTCTACCGCCGCCACACTTGGCTTAACAAACATTTGATAGCTTACCAACCCTACGCCTATCCTCCACCCACAGTACGCCCACCTTAGGTCCACCCTCCACCCACAGTACGCCTACCCTAGGCCAAGCCTACACTCACTATACACCCACCCTACGCCCACCCTCCACCCGTTCAAACCCTCCAACGTCGCAGGAGCGTCAAGTCCTCCTGGTGAGAGAACTATTAACCGATAAGAACAACACAACAATGTTCAACGATCGAGACAAAGAGAAGTTGGCATTCCTGTCCTGCGATCAATCGGTGGCGGCGGGAAGTGGTGGTGCCCCATACCTCACTCCGCTGGCTACGGGTTCGCCGAGGGGTCGTCCAATGAAATCGATTCGCGAACGATCCACGTCGATGTCTGACGATATGTCGATGTACGATAAGACCGGCGAAGATTTCATGTCCAGAGACTCGAGTTAGTTTTGTGTCAGTGTCAGTGTCAGTGTCAGTGTCTAAATAGTGTTGTAGGGTTTAGCTGTCGGTTATGTCCGAGTAGTGGTTAACGAATGAATAGGTTCGACTAAGTCTAGTGGGTATTATAGGAGGTTATATATCATATATATGGGTTAAAGGTCATTCCGTTCTAGTTGGTTACCATTATTGTATTTTGATGCAGTAATAAAAAGTTTGTTGTTAAACTAATCTATTCGAATATAATACGATATCTTATTTATTTTTATACGTCATATTCCCTTATTAATAATAACTATTAATTCTTAAATAATATTAATTGATACGCAATTTGACTCTATCTGTATCAATACTCATAAAGCGAGGCTCATAGTGCAACGACATTCGCATGCCCAGCGTCCAAATACCGTCTCCTATAGGAGTTGGGATTTATCATCCTCCGTAACGATGATTTGCTCGCGCATTAGTATTTTACGAAAACGGAGACGAAGATGAAGAGAATATCTCTTATCGTAGGAGTGGAAGGTCGACGAAAAGACGCTCAACTATCGACAAAGACATCAATAATAACGACGATCCCCTGCAGGTGGATAACAAGAGACATCGACGATCCGTTAGGCAATAGAACCGAATCTGTTGGCATTAATTCTGTTTACACTCGCACCATTGTGTTGAGATTTGAAATGGATACTGGTCACTTTGATAATAAATCTGGTCTTTTTTACATTGCTACTGGTCATTTTGATAATAAATCTGGTCTTTTTTACATTGTTACTGGTCATTTCGACGCCGGTGTTTCTTGGAACTGACATAACCGACTAACGAAGACATCATTTATTAGAAATCCAATCGAAAGCGCTCTAAAGGTCATCGGAGGTCGCGTTCAGCTAATCTTGTGACTACCACTACCCTGGTGGTGGATGATTTCAACATCACTAGAGATGACATAAAAATCACAACAAAAGGTTATTTTAAGATTCATTTCAAATTAAATATAAAATATCAAGCTTTGAAAATTCAAATCTAACAATAATCATAATAATAGATATCAATTATTGTTACACATTAAGTATATCATTTATATATACCGTAATAAATTGACCAAATGTATTTCCTAAACAGAGAATACAAATCCCATGAAGAATTCCAAGGCTGGCAAACGAATCCTAAAGAAATCCTACTCCACAACTCATGCCTGTGATTTATCTTCAGGTTTATATTCTCTATCTAAATCTAGGCACTTGAGAATAATCATAGACATGATTCATAATGAATTGATTGTATATTATTGATCTATATAGAGCCCCAGTGTAAGCAGTTGGTGTAAGAACTGCGGATATAAGAGTTGTGGGCGTAAGGGCTGTGGATATAACATATGTGAGTGTAAGAGTTGTGGGTATAACATATGTGAGTGTAAGAACTGCGGATATAACATATGTGAGTGTAATAGCTGTGGGTATAACATATGTGAGTGTAATAGCTGTGGGTATAACATATGTGAGTGTAATAGCTGTGGGTATAACATATGTGAGTGTAAGAACTGCGGATATAAGAGTTGTGGGTGTAAGAATTGCGGATATAACATATGTGAGTGTAAGAGCTGTGGGTATAAGATATGTGAGTGTAAGAGCTGCGGGTATAAGATATGTGGGTGTAAGAGCTGTGTGTATAAGAGTTGTGGGTATAAGAGCTGTGGGTATAAGAGTTGTGGGTATAAGAGTTGTAGGTATAAGAGCTGTGGGTATAAGAGTTGTGGGTGTAAGAGCTGTGGGTGTAAGAGGTGTGGGTATAAGAGTTGTGGGTATAAGAGCTGTGGGTATAAGAGTTGTGGGTGTAAGAGCTGTGGGTATAAGAGCTGTGGGTATAAGAGTTGTGGGTGTAAGAGCTGTGGGTGTAAGAGCTGTGGGTATAAGAGTTGTGGGTATAAGAGCTGTGGGTATAAGAGTTGTGGGTATAAGAGTTGTAGGTATAAGAGCTGTGGGTATAAGAGTTGTGGGTGTAAGAGCTGTGGGTGTAAGAGGTGTGGGTATAAGAGTTGTGGGTATAAGAGCTGTGGGTATAAGAGTTGTGGGTGTAAGAGCTGTGGGTATGTAAAAGTTAGGTCCCACATTAACACTACATGTCGCCGTTCTATCTCAGCTTATTTCCAGTATATAACCACCTATTAGTTATCTAACCCCACTTTCTTAGTCGCACCCGTTCTTCTTCTAGCCATACCACCTTACAACGAAAACTCAGACTCGGACCTACACACCCCGCCCTCGTACGGAGGCTGTAATCTGCAACACTTCACGTCGGCTGGCAAGTCTCTAAATCGTATGCACACTTTTGTACAAAAAACCTCTCTGAAACCCGACACATGTATTCCCGTTGGTACTAGACATGATACTACTAACTAATGTAATTAATGTAGCTAACATAAATTACATAATTAATGTAACTAATATAAATAATGTAACTAATGTAACTAATATAAATAATGTAACTAACATAACCAACGTCTATAATTTTCTTAGTGTGGAAAAAGAATAAAATTTGGTAAAATATTCACAAAATGCCGAGGTTTATATTCTAAATTCATTAATATTCACTTTATATAAACATCACATTTATGTTTTATTAAAACAGCCGAATACAATCAATATCTATTAACGTCATGTTTACTGTGATTGTAGACTGTAGAACAAACTGCCACATGGACTGTAGGGATTTAGTTCCATTACCATGCTGTCCTGTTCACTCCACTCCAGGAAATGGAAAACACTGCCCGGTTTGTAGATTCTCTAGAATTTGCATTTAATATATAACAATTATTTAATAATCTTATTATTAATCGTATATAATTATACGTATTCAATGACTATTTAACCCAGACTACATACCTTGGTATGTACCCTTATTATGTATATATTATATTATATATATATGTGTATATAAAACATAACCTACATATAATATACTTTTACTGAGTTCTCGTAGAAAAATGCTCTTTAAATTTGTACAATTACACTTCCTTCACTAAACCTGTCCCTGTACAAACCCTGTCCCCTCAGGGTAAACTTGAGGACTACACCTCCCAAATGTCGCCAATGATCCCTGCCCTGGTGATCCATTGTCTGGTGGAGATTGAACAGAGGGGTCTTAAAGAGATTGGTATTTACAGAGTAAATGGGTTAGTGTGTTACTGATTTCATATTATAAATAACTGAGCCCCAATGTACAGTTATTACATCTACAGTTATTACATCTACAGTTATTACATCTACAGTTATTACATCTACAGTTATTACATCTACAGTTATTACATCTACAGTTATTACATCTACAGTTATTACATCTACAGTTATTACATCTACAGTTATTACATCTACAGTTATTACATCTACAGTTATTACATCTACAGTTATTACATCTACAGTTATTACATCTACAGTTATTACATCTACAGTTATTACATCTACAGTTATTACATCTACAGTTATTCTATTTATAGTTATTACATTTACAGTTATTCTATTTACAAACTTAATCATGTTATTCTATTGTGTTTTTATGGGATTTACAATATTACATATTTTGAAACTGTAAATCGTAAAAATGGCTTTTTACAATTTATATTGAATTCCTTCAGTTGGTATCTACATTAATTTATCTCGTTTAATATTGTAGATCTGATAAACAAATTCAAGATCTAAAGGATAAGTTCTTGTCTGGAAAAGGAACACCCCTATTGGTAAGTTTTGTAATTACATTAACCACCTTCTATTACATATTGCCTGATTTATTCTGTAATCACAATATTAGCGTAACATTGATGATACTCACACGCTGTGCGGTTGCGTCAAGGACTTCCTGCGTAACCTTAAGGAACCCATTGTAACCTTTAACCTATGGCACAGTTTTGCCGACTCTGCAGGTTTGAACATATTTTTTTTCGATTATTTTTTTCAATTTTACCGTTGATATCAATATTTTCTTGTATTATATCTTACCATCTTTCCTAATTAACTTGATGATTTAATTATATAAATTTGTATGCATATTTAGATAAATCGATGTCTCAAACACTAAAGCAACTATTATCATAACATATAATAATCATAATTACATTTAACGTCAGAAATTATTATTGCATTTATCATAACATATCCCTCACTTCAGCCAACGTTTACGACTGCGAGGGTTTGCTGATGAACAATATTGGCATGCTTCCTCAGGCCAACCGCGATACTTTAGCCTTCGTGATTCTCCATTTGCAACGGTTTCATTTGTTCTCGTCTGTTTGTTCGTCGTAATATTCTAATTCTACAATCCCCCTTTACATAATATAGTATGGAGTTGTCTTACGAATATGTTCGATAGAAATAGAGAAATCATCTTTAGATTAATAGTTTTCTGTATAAATATTAGGTACAGTAGATATCTATTAGATATGCAATATTTTATTATTTAACTATTAAATCAATAAAATAGATTTTTGAAAAATAAATTATATATTATATAAGATTATAATTTCCTATAATTGTTTTTGTATTGTGTTTACTTTATCTATAAACAATCAATTGGTCATCAAATTTATATTCACCTTAATGCTGACATCATCTCCACTTCTACATAACTGTAGGCTACTCGACTCTGATCATCTTTGCAACAATAAGTTCCGTCTAGTCTGTCATTATCTCTCTTTTTAAACTTAGAGCTATTATTTCAACTCTTTTAGTGCTCTTTTAATGCTCGAATTTACCATTATCCATCTTTTTTTTAATCCACAATTTTACAAAATATACCACTCATCAATTCCACCAAAAGCATAATTCTTATTGTATACAACTATACTATACAACTTCTCTATCTCTAATTCATCTTAAATCCCCACTATCACTAATTACCTATTCCGCCATCATCTTCACCCGACACTAACTCTTCTGTAACCGTCAGTCACTCACTAATCCTCTATTTAGTTATATAAATTCTCCACGTGCGTCATTATACTTTCCGATACATGTTTCTCAGCGTGTCTCAATCCAAAACTACCCAAATGACCGTCGAGAATCTGGCTCGTGTGTTCGGTCCCACTTTGGTCGGCTACAGCACGCCCAACCCGGAACCGATTCAGATGCTCGACGAAACGCACAAACAAGCCATGGTATGTGCGTTCATGTATTCTAGGTGTAAATATTCGCAATGCATTCGCGATGTCAATCTAATTCAATATTACACGGTTTCGGATCAACTTCTATTTATCATCGCTGAGCTATTTTTCTATTTTCAAGGTGGTCGAAAAACTGTTACAAATATCCGTGGACTTTTGGGAACAGTTCATTTTGCATTCGAGTCAAACAACCGACAGCGAAGCGTATTCATCTGTAGAGACAAATCACAGGAATAGTTAGTATCTTCATTTCTGTTAACATATCGTTGGAATTTTAGCTTGTTCAATACCTTAATCTATATAATTAAGACCTATTTTAGAGAATACATATATAATAATATTGATATTATATATATATTTATAATATTGATGGTAAAATAATGAAGAGTAAATTTACAATATTTTTAATTATAAAATATTTGATTTTAATCTTATTTTTTAAAGCTCGTTCAAGAAAAAGTATCCTAGACAAAAGAAGTATAATGGGTACACCTAGGTTATTATTATTTGCTGTTATTAAGTAACCTACTAATTGCTATTAGATATTTATTAATCAACTACTTTTTACAGTTTTGGAAAAGCTTTCAAAATGCCAAAGAAAATTTTCTCATCTCCGATTTTAAAATGAATTTAATTAGTTGTAAATTTATTTATGTTTTATACTTTTTTACCTTATTTATTATTATTTTATAAAATTAAATCTTTTATAATTGTATTTTACATATTTATATATTATTGTGTGTTTTAGTTGGAAAATATTAATTATTATTAAATGTAAAATTATCTCATATTTACTATAGAGAAATGTATAATTCAACAATTTTAAAATACATAAATATTACATATTTTCAATTTTTACAAATGAAATTTTATATATATTTTAAATAAATGTTATATAATGCATTCTACATGTATATCTATTAATTATATATTTCACTAACTTCGTGCATGCATAGATAATTTTAATTCATTAATTTTCTATAGAATAGATAATAAATGAACATCTTATGAGCTAAGAGTTAATGAGTCGAATAATAATTTGTTATGATTTCTGTTTATTGGATATTTAAAGTTATAATCCGGATGTACGAAGCTTCCATCATATTGAAAAGATACTCATTAATGTAAATTAATTATATATATAAAACAATTTGAATTATAAACTAATATATTATTAGTTAATTCCATAATTAAACTTTCCATATTTGAATAATAATAATTTTAAAAAAGATTTAACATTATTTTCAGATATTCTATAGAAGCTAAAAGTTAACAAGTCTCAGAACGGCATCTTTTTAAACATATAGATATAATAATTTAATAGTGACAACAACAATACTATCAGATAAATCATCATATTAATCTGCCATACAAACAATTTCAACAATAGCATTATCAACAACATTTGTAATTGTCAGATGAATAATGAACTCATAAAATGTAAAAATTAAATTTAAAAAGTTGATACAGATTGTGTCACTAATTTTAGTTATTTTAATATATAATAATTTATAATATTTATTTTTATGATTTGTAATAATTAATTTGTCTTTTATTCATTTAGTTTTGATATTTAATTTTTTAACATTAGAATATAGATATTTTTTAGATCATTTATATATAAATTTAGCAAATATTATAATTCTATAGCTAATCATAATCTTTAATTATACTGAGAATTTTTTTTTGATTATATCATACTTTGTAATCCACATATATATGGTAATAAGATATCTACGTTTAGTAAAATTAACTAGAGTGAGATTTTGTCTTGTGGATTCATGCTTAATTATTTTAGGAAGTTCATAATAATATGTTTGTTATTTTAAATTTATACACAAATTTCAATACATTTAAACTCAGATAGAGTTAGTGCAAAGCAGTTAAATTGTATTCGCCGAGAATGAAAAATGAATTTGGTCAGTTAATTATTTAATACAATATTTTGTATTTAAGATAAAGAAAACAAAGACGAAAACTAAATCTAAATAAATTCTAGTTGAAAATAAAATTAGAACCATAATCTATTGTTTTTAAAATCGCAAATATTTATTAATAAATATAATAATGGATATTTTTGTATATAATATATCAACAACTTATTTTTCTAGTAATTAAATAGCGATCTTATGTCTTTTTAACAATTAAATAGCAATATTTCATTTTTTGTGCATCTTTCTAGCAATTAAATAGAAATAGTTAATTTTTAATGCATATTTTTAGAAAGTTAATAGCAATATTGCATCTTTATTAACATGTCATTTACTAATCAACATAAATCTTATTTATTTAGCGCCATTGTATATACATTTTGATAATGCGATACAAATTTATACCACTTGCGGCTAATTAAATACTAAATAAATGAAATGTTGCTTAGTAAATTGTGTTTGTTGGATTAACCTATAGATTAACTATAGTTAGTATACAAATAATTTATACTAACAATATATATTTTCGCATATCGAATCACCTAATAATATCTATTAGAAATTTAAAATACCATACACTATACATAGATTCTTACAAAAATATGAATTTGATGAGGATAACATTTTTATAGTATATACCAATATGGTAATCTTGGGCTTATACTTGATCTCATTATCTATAATTGTGTTTAAATACGAATTGAATATCAAAGTTAGTTCATAAAAATATGTTTTCAAAAAAAATGAATCATCTTAATAAATATTATGATTTAAAATATATATTTAGTATTTTATTAATATTATATGATACCAATATAAAATATAATTGTATTATATAGATATTCTTAAATACGTATCACTATATTATTGAAAAATGCTATATATTTATGATTATGATTTATCATAATATATAAATTATATAATACTTTTCTTAAAACAAATTAAAAAATAATATTTTTATTTAATCAATAATTGATAAGATATAGTTGAATATTTATTTTATCAATACACAGCAATACAAATATACATTCGATTTACTACCTTCTACAATTATATTGGTTCAACGAAGTACTGTAAAATAAATAAATTACTGAGAAATTAAAGTTCATATTTAAAATTGTGTAATATTTAAAATTTTGTAATATTTAAAATTTGTAATATTTAAAATATTTTAATATTTATATTTTTTATATTTAATATTTATCATTAATTAAATCTATACATAACAAAACAAACGACATATATACACTTATAATGAGTGAAAATAATAAAGATTGTAATAAAACTTTTAAAAATATCATAGCTAAAGAACTATCCCGAAAGACATCTGTTAGATGTATATCAATATCAACACCTAATTCCTCGACTTTAAAAAATAGAAATAATCCCCCCAAAACAACCGACGCTTTGCTGCTAAATTCACGGGACTCAGCGAACAGTGGGTCTGCTATTCGCGGTAACAAGATCAAATTCACTGATGTTATAACGGAATGCGACGATGAGAAACAATGCGAAGCATTAAAGTCGCCCTCTTGTTCAAACAAAAGCATGAGCGTTAGTAGTTATCTAAGTTATTATAGTTGTGAGTCGTACATTAAGCTGAATATTAATCCATAAAATTGCATAAAATTGCATATAGATATAGATATATTGTAAACCTATGCCTTATAATATCTAAATATATATTTATATATTATTAATCTATAAATATTGCGTATCTTTCATCAGATATATTGTAGGTACATAAAAGTGAATATTAGTGGTTGATAAGGACACATTAGTAGGGAAGGATGAACATTACTTATTTATGAATAAGTTATTTATTTCAAATACGAATATTGTCAAAAAATGTGTTAAATTGATTAAATAGATTTCTTCTAATAGGACCTAGAAGTTTAACATGGGCTGCATAGAATACGAATAGGAAGTAATTTCAAAATGATTTTAAATATAGTAATTGTATAAATATTAATATGAAAATTATATATAGTATCAATAATTTAACTATTGATTGAAATCGAACTTAAAAACATATTAAATATTTAGAGTTGGCTAATTATAGAAATTTATAGGAATATTTTGTAAATTTTATAAAATAAAATTAACTATTATTGAATCAGTTTCATAGAACTTTAATTCATACAAAAGTAATTCAAATATGATATAATACATTTATATGTATTTTTAATACAAAAAAATTAATGCATATTCAATTTATTTCATAACAGTTGTATTTCATAACACATATAAAATTTCATTAATTGATATATAATATATATTGATATATGGATTTCTTTAGAAAATAATTTTTTTTATTATCAATCAATACTTTTTTTGTCGACATATTGTGTTCAACTATTTTATGTGATGCTCATCGAATATATTTCTCGAAAATGTTTGACAAATTTCCTAAGATGAGAATAATAAGAATAATTTTTAAATTAATACAATTATTTGTTATCAAATTTTAATTATATTTTTTTGTAATATATAAAGATGAGGGAAGCTTTATGTAAGTGTATATAGTATATTAAATATAAAGTTCAATAATAAATGAATATTATTTATAAAATATATATGAGAATGATTAATTAATAATATGTATATAAATAATACAAATTAAGATTAGTATAAAAAAACACTAATTTTTACGGTTTAATATTATAGTAGTGTATTTCCTTTTTATCAGATAACATTGTTGAAGATTAAGATATCTGCATAATACACTTAATTGCTTGCTTATAACATGCATACTTATTAATATAGTTTTAAGAAATCTGTGATACTAAGATATACGCGTAGTTAGTTTTGGTTTCAGCCAATCACAATCTTAACCTTAGTACATTGTAATAAGTGGATGCAGAAAATTTTATCTTAGGGATAATAAATTTCCTCGAGGAAGGAATTTCTAGTTCTAGTGCCTAGAATGCGTTGAATATTGTTTAACTAGCATTCATATATCTAATTAATTGTATTTAATCTTAATTAATTTTATTAATCTATCTACTTAATTGTATCTAATCTATCTAATTAATTATATCTAATCTTAATTAATTGTATCTAATCTATCTAATTAATTGTAAAGAGATTTTAAATTAGGAAAGATTAAATTAGGAAGTGATTCATCTATCCATGGTAATATGTCTCCAAAACTGGATATTGGTGTTTTTGAAGGTTCTGTCCTTCTGTCTTGTTTAATATATTTTTTTCATTAAAATATAGATTATTGAGTTTCATCGGTATATCTTCTTTATAAACAGACACCTTCCATGGCTTGATCAAACTGTTATTGATAACCCTAGATCTATCTATTTCTATTAAGTTCATATAAATACGTATTTAAAACAATATCAGCCGCTCACATAGAAATATGGAATCTTTTCAGTTGAACATCTATTACCAGTATGGAATATGTATGAAATATAGAAACGTTAAAAGTATAATATATTATCTACTATTCTAATATAAATATAATAAAAGTCTTTAAATATATATAACATCTGATGCGATATTCTATCAGAATCATAATCTGAATCAGAAAATTAATGTGCAATCGTAGAGATTCTCATATAATTAGTTGAATCATTTGTATCCTCTCCCAATTGCATAGATTCTTCTTAAACTTGACTACAAATATTTTTATTTTAATCATCACAAAAAGCAAATAAGAATATAAATTTAAGATATAAGTTTAACATGGAAAATTTCTTATTTCATTACAAGTAATGTGTTATTTGATATTTATATAATATTGTCAAATTATATCATATGCATCAAATGATCTTATAATACGAGGATATATTATTATATCCTAAAAGAGGTATGTACCAATATAAAAATGCAATTCTGCATTGAATTGTTTTAACAACAGTTCTATCTATACTAATATATCTGAACGTATTTGCTGGTTGATGCAATTCTGCATTGAATTGTTTTAACAACAGTTCTATCTATATTAAGTTCTATCTATACTAATATGCATTATCTGTTACGTTCTCTGATTTATAAAAAATACTTTTTCGGAAACTGGTATCCTTTTTCCATTTATACATTTGCACAGTTCTAATTTTCGACATTTATATGCGCAAATATCAAAAAGTATATTATTTTTTCTATGTGAGTATTCAGTTTCACATAAAATATATGATTATTTCTATCTTTCCGTAGTGCATCTATTATGTTTGTATATCATTCGATCTTCTGAAGTAAACAGCGGAGATGTAGCGATGGAATAGACGCCAAAAAAACAGATTTCAATTATTCTATCAGTTGTTGCCACCAAAGTAGTCTAAAGGCTAAGTCTAAAGGCTAAGTCTAAAGGCTAAGTCTAAAGGCTAAGTCTAAAGGCTAAGTCTAAAGGCTAAGTCTAAAGGCTAAGTCTAAAGGCTAAGTCTAAAGGCTAAGTCTAAAGGCTAAGTCTAAAGGCTAAGTCTAAAGGCTAAGTCTAAAGGCTAAGTCTAAAGGCTAAGTCTAAAGGCTAAGTCTAAAGGCTAAGTCTAAAGGCTAAGTCTAAAGGCTAAGTCTAAAGGCTAAGTCTAAATGCTAAGTCTAAAGGCTAAGTCTAAAGGCTAAGTCTAAAGGCTAAGTCTAAAGGCTAAGTCTAAAGGCTAAGTCTAAAGGCTAAGTCTAAAGGCTAAGTCTAAAGGCTAAGTCTAAAGGCTAAGTCTAAAGGCTAAGTCTAAAGGCTAAGTCTAAAGGCTAAGTCTAAAGGCTAAGTCTAAAGGCTAAGTCTAAAGGCTAAGTCTAAAGGCTAAGTCTAAAGGCTAAGTCTAAAGGCTAAGTCTAAAGGCTAAGTCTAAAGGCTAAGTCTAAAGGCTAAGTCTAAAGGCTAGACAACTTGATATTAAGCAATATCGAAATTTGCCTTTAAAAGTGTTCGAATTTCTTGGTGTGTAAAATAAGCAGTGATTTTATATAATGTAAATTATTTTTAAATTGAAATTTGTAATAAAAAAAGAATGTATTTTGTTTCGTCTTCTATTATTCGAATAAATGTGTAAATATATAATTTATTGGTTCAAAAATTCATTATCCACATCTGAAGAAAGTTGGGCAACCAAAAAAAAAGTAATATTATAATAAATAACCTTATTCATGATTATCATATAATATGTACATACTATGTAATATGTATGTACATATTACATAGTAGCTATGTACTATGTAATTACATACTATGTAATAAAGCCTTACCTTACCTTACCTTACCTTACCTTAGACCCTCTTGTCCGAGGGCGAAACAGACGCGCTGGCCAATACCCTCGTCAATATCATCTACAACAAAGTGAGCGCAAAAATCGATCGCAATGACGATACACCTCGGCAAAGCTTCGACGCCAACGTGGAACTGACCGCAATGGGTTCGTAGGTCAACTTCACGACGACCTCGTATAGGACATGCGTTGAGTCGAGCTAACATATTGAGAATTAAGTTCGTTTCGATGGCATTTATTTAATTCGTTATCGATTGTAGCCAGTGGATTCCTTTGATCCCATGAACTGTGTTTACGTTTAGAGCTATCAAAGTATAGCCCAACTTGACCTGGCCGGTCAGGGTCGGATATGATATGTAATATTCGGATATGATAATATTCCGGTTTTAACAAAAGATTGTAAATTACTCGCCTTTTTTGTACATTTTTCTCTCTGGTCTCCTCATTTATATCATATTATTGCGTATTTATGTTTATCTGAAGGGTTATAGTATGGCTTGAGAATGCTGACCTATTAAATGCTAACCTTACTTCGGCGACAACCTTTTTACAATTTACACACACCACACTTTTATACTCCATAGAGAAAATCGAGGCAATACAGAAGGCATTGATTTACAGCGACCACAAATTATTAAAAACTCTCGCCTTATCAAAAGGTGGCCTCATCAATAATCAAATGAGGTGCACTGCATGGCTATTTATGCATAATATTGAGTTAGTAGTGTATTACCCTAGCTACTCTACTTTACACTAGCTACTTTACATTCTACTTTACACTAGCTACTTTACACTCTACTTTACACTAGCTACTTTACATTCTACTTTACACTAGCTACTTTACACTCTACTTTACACTAGCTACTTTACACTCTACTTTACACTAGCTACTTTACACTCTACTTTACACTAGCTACTTTACACTCTACTTTACACTAGCTACTTTACACTAGCTACTTTACATTCTACTTTACACTAGCTACTTTACATTCTACTTTACACTAGCTACTTTATACTAGCTACTTTATACTAGCTACTTTAGACTAGCTACTTTATACTAGCTACTTTACACTAGCTACTTTATACTAGCTACTTTACACTAGCTATTTTATACTAGCTACTTTACACTAGCTACTTTACACTAGCTACTTTATACTAGCTACTTTATACTAGCTACTTTACACTAGCTACTTTACTCTAGTTTCTTTACACTAGCTACTTTACATTAGCTACTTTACACTAGCTATTTTACACTAGCTACTTTATATTAGCTACTTTATTCTAATTTCTTTATTCTAGCTACTTTACAGTAGTTATTTTATACTAGGTACTTTACACTAGATACTTTACACTAGGTACTTTACACTATCTGCCAAACAATCAAAGTCATTTCAATTTTTCTATTGCATATTTATTTTATGGTTACCATTCATTTATGTGATATACGAAACATTTTATAATTGGGTACATTACCCCCTAGCTATAGCTACTTTACACCCTAGCTATAGCTACTTTACACTACTTGTTTCAACATATAGTGTTTTGAATTGCAGCTTATATTGTATTTGTAGGATTTAAAAGGATATTTCGAAAAATACCTATTTTTTATGAAATTTTATAATTAATTATTTAAGTCAAGATATTAAATATCTATATATATTGTAATAAAATAATAGTGAATACATATTTTTTATATAACATGAGTTATATAATAAATAATGAGACTTAACAAGTTAATTATAAATTTGGAATAAATTATTTTATATCTCAATAAATATGATGTTTTACGTAATATGATAGTTACGATGAAATGGGTTCTGTGGAATCCAATTCTCAATTGACCGAGAATCACAAAAATCACAGAGATTACAAATTAGTTAGTCAAACGTCTAATTATAAACATTACATAGTTATAAGTAACATAAATAACGACTTTCTAGGCCGATAAGATAAATCATTGCATAATAGTTATATAATTGAGTGATTAAACTTTAAGGTAGAAATGGATGTTGCTCGTACACTGAAAAGATATCCTCCGGGTTTGTTGACCAATTTAAAATTTTAAAAGTATTGCTGAAAAAATATTTCATTTCATCACTTTTGAAGATTATTTGATTACAAATAAAAAATATATTTTAATTATAAATAACAACCATTAAATATGGATGGATACCTATTTAGTAAAATTACATATACATATACATCCTCTGCTGTCCATTCATTCTGTAATGTAATATCAGGTATGGACCAACAAAATAGACTGGATATGCAGGATGGACTGATAACAATGATTATGGATGTGCTCGTGGACCACACTGATCTTCATTATTACCAGGTAAGCTATATTCATACTAATAATGTTGTATTCTTATTAATAATATAATGAATTTTATTTTAGATTGAATAAAATATATACTCAAACATATTAATTGATAGGTTAAATATAATAAATAGATATTCTAATGCATGAAATGGTAGTGTTATTTAAAAAATGATAATTTATTTAAAAATAGATTTAAAAAAATGTCCTGTTAGGTCAGTTTCGAACATGTGATTGTAATTAAAGATTAAATATGAAAGAATAAATAATACATATAAACTATTTTTTATTATCATTATATATATCTATGTAACATCTATGTTATAAAATCTATGTAATATTTTCTTGAATTATGAAAGTTTAATATAATATTATAAACTGATATTATATAAATTTATTATTAAGTGTTAACATAATAAGCGTAAGATTATATTAAATCAAGTATAGTACTTTTAGTTTCATTTCACACACCATTAACTCAAATTTAAATTACTTAAGCAATTATTTACATGACAAATAAATAGAGTATATAGATATCGATAATTAATGTGAGGTCGTTATACAGGGATTCCACGATATCTGTGTAACTTTACAACTGTGCCTGGGAGAGGGAAGAGCCACAATACTTGCAAAACAATTAGCTACAACAAAACTTAGGTTCAATTACATTACTATTACTACATTACAGTAACAACTGTATGATTCCTACATGTATTGCTTTACTTTATGATTATTAATTCGTCTAATCACAGGATGTTTATGGAAAAAGATATGACCAAAACAAATGAAATGCTATTCTACATTATTATCATCGTTAAAAATACGCTTCCGGAACTGGCAACCTTCTTAGAAAAGTTTGTTAATTTTTATGAAACACTTTAAAGTTTGTTTATATTTATTAAACACTTTAAAGTTTGTTTATGTTTATGAAACACTTTAAAGTTTGTTTATGAAACACTTTAAAGTTTGTTTATGAAACACTTTAAAGTTTGTTTATGAAACACTTTAAAGTTTGTTTATATTTATTAAACACTTTAAAGTTTGTTTATGAAACACTTTAAAGTTTGTTTATTAAACACTTTAAAGTTTGTTTATATTTATTAAACACTTTAAAGGTTGTTAATGTTTATGAAACACTTTAAAGTTTGTTTATGTTTATGAAACACTTTAAAGTTTGTTTATGTTTATGAAACACTTTAAAGTTTGTTTATGTTTATGAAGTCTATATAATTAAATATTTTATTTAGTATCCATTCACCTCATACATTAATTTAATTTATATCCAACATAGATTTGCATAAAACTGTCCCCTAACCGTTTCTGTTTAAGGTGACCTGGTTTTAAAGACCAGCGAATTAATTAAGACCACTACTATATATAGAATTAATTTCATTATATTTCTTTATCTGATATTATCGGCCTTAACCATTAACCATTAAACAAAAAACAACAATGCTATAATCTAAATATAATTTTGAGTAGTGTGCGTGTTTTTCATAAAAGAAACATGCAATAATATAAATTATGATATTTGGATATTATGATATTTGGTGATACGTGAACTTTCATGTTTTATTTGTAGATCTGAAGTTGGTACAATCTACGCTCTTCCCATGATAATCACGTGGTTCGCTCACTGCCTACCAGATATAGACTCCATCAATCGACTGTTCGACGCTTTCGTTTGCTGTGAATCCATGTACCCGATCTACTTAATGGCAGCGGTATGTATAACTAGGGTGAAGGTTTGGGATCCACGGGGTGTCATCGTAGTAGCTTACGGGGTTGTCAAGTTTGGAGTATTTCTTTTTCAGTATACTTTCTATTTCATCGAAAAATTATTAACATATATGTAAAAGGCATTTTTCACTGGTTCAAATAAGTAAGATTTGACTACAATTATTCCACTACATAATACAATGAGGTTAAAGGTTATGTTAACTATAACAAATTAATCTGCCTTGTCTAAAATTATTTTATTTATTTACAAAAAAAAATTATAAAACTAACAACTCTAAAAAGTAATATTATCAAGTTAGCAAATAGTTTGTAAAAAAATTAAGAATATATAAAATGGAAAATATAGGACCATCTTTTTTAATATTATTTATAATTTATAATTGGTACCAATATTCTTGTTATTACCAGTGAATAATAGAACAATTTAAAATAAATTGTTAGTACTATTTTCCAAGTATCTTCTAAATTAAATTATTGCGAAATTATCTTTGACCCAATTCCTCACCTATAGATTGTGATCTACCGTCAAAAGCAGATTATGGAAGTGGACTGCGAAATGACCGCAGTTCACGAGGTGTTAACCTCTTTGCCTTCCGACCTCCCTTACGATAATCTCCTCGCCAACGCAACCATTCTGATGAAACGCCTGCCACCCCGATCGCTTAGACCCCTGGTGGCCGATCTTATGAAACAGTTAGAGATCGCGAAACCGCCTCGTCACGGTATCCAGGGTACAATGGACACCTACATCCGAGGACTAAACTTAACTCAGAATTCCAAAGATTAAAAAATAAATCTCATACAATTTAAAATCATTTTCGATAACGAATGTGCTTCCCTAACTCGAATGTCCTTTAGATTGTACAACTTTTCATTTTAGGAAACAGAGAGCCGATGATGAATATAGGGAACGCATGGCTGAAGCTAAACTCAGACGAGAGAGAATCGTAGACAAGCGGTCAAGTTCTACTAACCACTATGGCCTATTTACCATACGTAGGATGACCATTTTCGGCATTTCTGCCATTGTCCTGCTTTCCGTTTGGTATGGCAGGAAAACTGTAAGGATTTTAGATTGATTCTCTACCTTTTTTCGTTTACATTGGTGATTAATGTGATTCCCGTAAAATTTGATTGAGAATGAATGTTAAAATTAAATATTTATTGTTTAGTATATTCGATTTGTAATCGAATGCTCAAATTTACATAATTATAATAAACACGGAAACATAACAGATGTGACATAATATGATGACGTAACGTGTATTACATAAAAGTAGTAATAATGCATAAATAATATTTACAGTAAAAACAAAATAGATTGAATTGTTAATATGTATATATATATATATATCGGTTGAGCGAGGTATTATGTTTCTCTCATGCCTCGAGTTGTTCCGGTGTTAATTTGCTGTGTTGGGAAAATTATCAGAATATTATCATCTTACATATACAGAATATATATTAATTATTCATATATTATATTATAATTAATATTCTTTGGTATTATATATTATTATTATATTATTTATTATATTATATTATTATATTAACTATTTGAATTAAATTACTATTATATATTAAATTAAATAAATGATTACAGTTGTGTGTATAACAATAGAATAATAATTATGTTATGCAAACTTTAGCTAGTTCCTCTTTAGTCTGACGCTCCAGTTCACGAATATCTTCCATCGTTAAATTAAACCAGTCGTCTATCCAACAGAAGAGTTCTCGGTGAAAACTGAGGAATAATCGCCTTTCAGCCTAGTTTAAATGATAAATAACTTAGTTTTCATATATTATGTAATTATAAATGTACAACTATTTAAAAAAGTATGGATGAAATTAATTAATTAATCTTACTTAAGGGATATGCGTTATTAGAAATATAAAAACTTATAAAGACTAAATTATTTTTTTTTAATTATTTAATTTAGGAGTTTTTGCAATTAATTAAAAATAATCTTTATATCACCAGAATAGATATTTTATAACATGACCTATTTATAAATAAAATATAGCCAAGAAAAGAAAACATTTATATAAAGCTATTTTTGGATAATATCTAACTATTTATTATGAAATGCGACATTGTTCATTTAGTATTTCGACTGGTAATTTCAAGTAAAACTTAAATGATTCTTTATATACTTACTTAATATTCTTATTTTAAGCTTGATTTACTTTACAAAATAAAGATTTTTAAAAATTTAAAATGAATAACTGCAAATAATATTCATAAAAAAAAATATTTTTCTTTATCTTTATAAAGTCACATTTATTATATAACCTGAGTAAAAATTAAGTTTTAATTTTTCCTATAAGATATATATATATATCAAAATTATACAATTATTTAAAAAAAAATGTATAAGGCAAATAAATATTGTATCTTTATAGGATACTTTTTATTGAATTTCAAAACTTAGATTAATTTAAATGTTATAGCTTTGCTATAGATTTAAAAAATCTTTATTTACATTAAAATGATTAATATCTGCGAAATCAGTAGAATACAGACGTAACTACATATTAATATATATAGATAAACTAACTCCCGAAATGAATCTCTCTATTCTTCCCTGTAGACCAAACCATTTGAATTCTATAGTCACTAGCTTATAACAGCACATTATGGGACTTGTAGTATTCTGTATAGATTCAGGGTTTAAAATAATATATGTGTAGATATTTAGGTTTAATGTTAATTAAATTAAAGTTTTTGAATATAATGTAATATTACATATGTATTTAAATTATATAATTAATATTATTTACAAGAAATAAATTAAATTGTTTAAAAATCTCTACTAATTTATTTATTGTGAATGATGTAATAATAGTTTTATAAATTTAAATAAATTAAGAAATCCAGATGATATTTGCATATAACTGAACTAAATATTATAACGAATGAAAACATTGCAAATTAAAAGTGAGGGTTATAAAAAGATACAAAATATCGGATTAACTAACTGTCCATTTGGGACCCAACGGACCTCGGCCAGTCTTTTTAGAACAGAACTTCGTGGGGTCCGTTTCTGCACAATAGTCCTGAGAATTGGTTAATAATTACTAGAAATATTTTTTTGTGATGCAATTCATATATGGATATTAGTAGAGTACATTTTATAGAATACTTTCTTAACATAAGATTAAAATAAACTTCATTTATAAGGATATTTTAAGAGGATCACTGAAATATACAATAGAATACGTTTAAAAACTCCGCTTTCAGTAATTGCGTTTTTAAATTATATATGTAATTTCATAAAATAATCATAAAGTTTTGAATAATTTTATTTTATATATAATAACATTAATTTAATATATAAATATTTGTTGATGTTTAGAATATTATTTTTAAAACATTCATATTTGGAAAATATATTTTATTACATACTTAGATATTTTCTAGTGGTTTGTATAGAAAAAAGATGGATATTATAACGTATAGTTCACTTTGAAATTATTTTGGAATAAATGGCAAATTGATAAGATTTTAATTTATATAAAACTTAAAAGTTTACCATTTAATTAATAATGGAAATGAGTTAAATAATGAGTTAAATAATGAGATAAATAATGAGTTAAATAATGAGTTAAATAATGGGTTAAATAATGAGTTAAATAATGAGTTAAATAATGGGTTAAATAATGAGTTAAATAATGAGTTAAATAATGAGTTAAATAATGAGATAAATAATGAGTTAAATAATGAGTTAAATAGAATATGAACTTTGGAGTCGATATGATCGTTTGCAATATTTATCATTTCGACATCTCGTTTCTTAATTAGCTCGGCGGTGAGTTTGTGTGCCTAGATATGAGGGGTCAAGTAAGTTGAGGTAGAGCGATTATTCGACTATATGAATTAAAGATTTGATTTCGTATTGTAAAATAACTAAATTTTTCAAAAATAATCAATTAGAATGTAACAGTTATTAACAGTAATTACTTTGGGTTTGGTAAAGCGAACACGATATTTAAACGTGATCGCGCCGCCGGTGAATAGCACTGAGTCACACGATATCGATTACATCATCAATTACACTTAGTAGACGAAATATTTGTTGCCGACTCGGCGATCTTAAAATAGCTACCTACGCAACAATGGAATCATCGTAAAAAACAAAACAATCACAAACATTGCCGGTACTCCCGCTGTCGGGTAGATGTATTGTTTCGATATTGATCTTGAAGCCACCCTTCATGTAATCTGGATTCTACGGTACGGGGTTCGACTAATTAAATTCCAGTCCTAGTAAAATCTACAAATGTAACTTGGATATTGTTCGATTAATTGAAACTTTTGTTAGACTTTTTGATGATACATTTGATAGATTATAATTCAGATTTATATAATTACAGTTACTCATATCAAATGAAGTTAAAGCTATACGATAAATAGATATTAAAACAATAGAATAACTGTAGGTAGCAATAGGCGTACTGTAAATACATAACATAATGTAAACATATATTAAAACAATGGAATAACTGTAGGTAGCAATGGACTTCTTACGAGAGTATTGCCTAAGTCCCATATAGGGAGATTGGTGAATTATTAACCGATATCATAGTTCGACAATAGGGGTAACTGTTCCAGGCCTTCTCATGGATATGCAGGGCGCCGGCGGGTGCCAGAAGTTGGATCCACTTGGGTACTTTACTGGGATCGGAGAGGCGGGGTTAGTTAAGGGAACAGATATGACACACACTACTGATAGCGAGGGGGCGTGAAGAGTAGCGATGAGATTAGTCGTAGTAGATATGTTAGGGAGGGAGGGATGGAGAATTAGTTTACTAGTTGAACTTAACAAAGTGATATGGTCAAGAAAAGGGCTGAGGGGAAGAGATAAGAATACAGAAAAGGGTAAGATTAAAAAGTTAATGAAGGAGTTGGTAAGATGAGGATATGCTGAGGTTGTGTCCTGCTCAAATAACACATTAATGCTTGGTAATGTGTTTCCATCTTCTACTGGTGTATCAAATAATGTAACTTGTATGTAAACTACAAGTTATAACAGAAATGTTAATTATTATTGAATTATAAATAAGTTCAACAATTATTTCACTATAAATATATAAATAAATAAATAATATACACATAAAAAAGCAATAATTCATTTCTATTAAAGATTTTGTCAGATATATCTAATATAATAATCAATATAAAATAGTATCTAACTTATTGGGCATTGATACAATAGACAGAATAATTTTGGTTGCGTCATAATGATTCAGTTTTAATGTAAGAAAACAGTATTGATATAATACATAGTTAATAGGGTAATATAAGGTCAGAGGAATTTCAAACAAGCACTTAATGCACTATTATTACATCATCAAAGAGCTAGATTGCATAATCAATCTCTAATAATATAATCAATAAATCAGTCGACCCATAGTTTGAAATGTATATTTATTTTGGTATATGGATTATACTTGTAATTATTTGTTTAATCTAATTGCATATAGAGTAGATAATTAACATCAATGAAGTTGAAAATATATTCTCTAGCAGTATTTGCACATGTATAAAAAATTACATATCAATAATTTAAGCTAAAATGATTTTGCAATGATTCAAAACTTTCAATTTTTAAATTATTTATTTATTAACTAATTGACGAAACTAAATAATTTGATGACCACTTATTAAATATGAATCAATGTTTCATTTAATGAAATATGAATGTAAATATAAATATTTATTACTCATATTTAAAGATTTATTAAAGATTTCAAATAAGATAAGAATAAGAATAGACATGAAAAAATATCAAAAATTCCAGTAAATAAATTAATATTTATATTTTAAAATGAATACGATATATTTTATATACTTTATATAAAAATAACATTGTAAAAATGGATTGTTTGATGGTTTAGAATTTAGGGAATACAACAATTAGAAATTGTATAAGATTGCTACATAAATAAATATATCTTGATCATATACAAACACATTGCATACACATATATGATATTGCAGTTCATCACATACTTATATTATTAATAAACACACACATACACCTACTTACACACACATACAACTACACACATACACCTACTTACACATACAAACACCTACTTACACACACATACACCTACTTACACACACACATACACCTACTTACACACACACATAGACCTACTTACACACAGACATACACCTACTTACACACATATACACCTACTTACACACACACATACACCAAATTACACACATATACACCTACTTACACACACATACACCTACTTACACATACATACACCTACTTACACATACATACACCTACTTACACACACATACACCTACTTACACACACATACACCTACTTACACACACATACACCTACTTACACACACATACACCTACTTACACATACATACACCTACTTACACATATATACACCTACTTACACACACATACACCTATTTACACACACATACACCTACTTACACACATACACCTACTTACACACACATACACCTACTTACACACACACACACCTACTTACACACACATACACCTACACACATACACCTACTTACACACATACACCTACTTACACACACATACACCTACTTACACATACATACACCTACTTACACACACATACACCTACTTACACATACATACACCTACTTACACATATATACACCTACTTACACACACATACACCTATTTACACACACATACACCTACTTACACACATACACCTACTTACACACACATACACCTACTTACACACACACACACCTACTTACACACACATACACCTACACACATACATCTACTTACACACATACACCTACTTACACACACACACACCTACTTACACACACATACACCTACTTACACACACATACACCTACTTACACATACATACACCTACTTACACACACATACACCTACTTACACACACACACACCTACCTACACATACATACACCTACTTACACACACATACACCTACTTACACACACATACACCTACACACATACACCTACTTATACATACATACACCTACTTACACACACATACACCTACTTACACACATACACCTACTTACACACACATATACCTACTTACACACACATACATCTACTTACACATACACCTACTTACACACACATACACCTACTTACACATACATACACCTACTTGCACACACATACACCTACTTACACACACATACACCTACTTACATATACATACACCTACTTACACACACATACACCTACTTACACACACATACACCTACTTACACATACATACACCTACTTACACACACATACACCTACTTACACACACATACACCTACTTACACATACATACACCTACTTACACACACATACACCTACTTACACATACATACACCTACTTACAAATACATACACCTACTTACACACACATACACCTACTTACACACATACACCTACTTACACACACATACACCTACTTACACATACATACACCTACTTACACACACATACACCTACTTACACACACATACACCTACTTACACATACATACACCTACTTACACATACATACACCTACTTACACACACATACACCTATTTACACACACATACACCTACTTACACACACATACACCTACTTACACACACATACACCTACTTACACACACATACACCTACTTACACACACATACACCTACTTACACACACATACACCTACTTACACATACATATACCTACTTACACACATACACCTACTTACAAACACATACACCTACACACATACACCTACTTACACACACATACACCTACTTACACACATACACCTACTTACACACACATACACCTACTTACACACACAAATACATGTTAACACACATAAACACACACATATATATACATATCAATATACACAGACCAGCAAATAGCATCACATCACCTCACATACAATACACACCAGTACATGTACAAACACATATAGTGGAACATAAATCAGTACACATATAAACACATATCATTTTGCATAAATAGTCAATTCTTGTCAAGTAATTTCTAACTTATATTCTAACTTTATTTTATAGGAATTAGTTTAATTGGTAGTTTCCATTCATGATGTCATTTTAAATGACTTAATCTAATTTTATCTTTATCTTGTCTAAATGTCCAAAGAAAATAGTTTTCTACTGTACTCTAATATCTTTTCCATAAATCTTTATAAGGATGGATTATTATGTAATTCTAATTATATAATTGAAGATTATTTAATTTCTAATGCAGTTTTCTATCTATTCTCAAAAACTAACTTACGCATATTTTTTAAAATTCCAACCATACATACTATCTATCTAAATGGTTCTACTTCCTTTTTGTTCCCTGGGGTCAGATAGATCAATTATACAATGGCACAGAATATATAGTTATACACTTTAAAGGTCATTATTGTTGACGTCTCTCAAATATTGGAAAATATTACCACTTCAAAACATATTCAATCTATTTCTAAGTTTCCATTATTTGGATATCATTTAATTTGACTAGTTCCAATTTCTTAACCTTTAAATTATTTTGTTTTATCAAATATAATCAATTTATTTAATTTCTGTTATATATTATTACCTCCATTAGTAATTGTTAGTAAAATACTTAATTTTATAAATATATTTTTACATATAACAGTGTTTATACAAATGTTACAGTTACATTGACATATATATACACCAGAACATGAATAGCACACCTGCGTACACACATCGACACATACTAATCTATATGTGTATACACTGATTATAACTCACTACTATGTCGCCTAAAGCTTGCATATAAATGTCAGATTACAGAGTGATATTGTGTTCTGTCATTGTAGTACAATTTCCTAGAAAAATTTATAATTTCAATAAATTTCAATGAAAAGTGAAAGATAGAAAATACACTGAAATTGTAGCTTACCGCAAATAGAATTCGGGTTGGCCTATTTATACAGGAAGTTACTGTACAGGAAGTTACTCGAGTCATATGTATGAGTATAACCTGTGCAATCATTTATTGATCATAATCAATTTGGCTGTAAAATATTGAATAATTTGCCATTGGCTTACTTCATTAGATGACAAGACGAAATGAGAAATAGCAATAACCTGTTTAAATTTTTGTGAATAATGTTGTTTTTTTTTAATATAATAATGTCATTTTAATATAATTACTATTATAAATAAAAAGTAATGTACATCATATACAAAATTCACAAATAATATCAATAAATATAGAATATATTTAAAAATATTCATCTTGTAGTCATTGGGATAAGTTTACAAAAATATATGCTTTTTGATAATAAATCAGATAGAAATGATGCAATAAATATATCTTTTAGAGCTCATTTATTCTGATTAAATCTCAAGAAAAAAACCAATATATTATTACTTCACTACATAATTAAATACAATTATTCATTTATAGGATATATAGGTATAATAAAAACGAGGATATGACATCATTTTATATAATACACATATAATACAGTGGTAGAAAATGTCAATAATATTCATGGTGCATATTTGACTATGTCACTGTTAGCATAGGTCAATATGAGGTCACAATAGGGTCAAAGACACATGTTGATCAATAAAATACTATACACAATTGTTTGTATAAGTTAGTTAGACGATAGTCTTTATATATAATAATAATATTTAATGAATATAATTTATTTACATATGTATGCATAATTCTTAATAATAATGTAAATATTAATATTAACAATGAATCAAAATATATATATATATACTTGTATAGTCAAATGTATACATTTAATAAATATTACTCATCTATTACTAATGAATGTTAAAATGGATGTGGATCGTGAGTTTGGTTAAGGTTTTATTAAGTACAAATATGATGAATTATTGTTTAAAAAAACATTGTAAATTTCGCAAAATAGAGGCTATATAAAGAAAATAACTAAACAATAGATACAAATAGATTGTTATCAATAATATTATTAATAATAATAATATTGCTATCAATAACTGATAACAATTCACTAGATTGAAGATTCTATGTATGCACATTGGATTCATCTTGCCTCACGATTGAGATATCAGGTCATGGGCACTGTGTGAAATTAGTAATCATATAAAATATGATCAGCTCTTTTATTTAAATATAAAGCCTCGTTATTGGATGATGCCAATAAAACTAGATTTTAAGAAAAATGAGAAGCAGTATGGCAAAGTAAATATGTGTCTAAATCAACCATAAAGAGATATACATACATAAATATGTATATTATATACATGTAAGTTTGTATATTATATACATGTAAGTTTGTATATTATATACATGTAAGTTTGTATATTATATACATGTAAGTTTGTATATTATATACATGTAAGTTTGTATATATATTCTGTTGCAATTTTCGAAAATTATATATTAATTATTTTAAAAGATTGAATAATTTCATTCAAAAATATAATTTATTCTCAAAAAAATATGAATTACGAATTTATAATAAATAATCATTTTACACAGAATTTGCTATAATTGAGATAAGCATTTTTATAAAAATTTTAACAATTTTTTTATTTTAACTTATCATGGATTCTTATCAAGACTTGAATTTTTAAAAAATTTCGACTTTGAATTATGATTTATATTAATCTTCTTTTTTTTACATTAATATTTCATATACTTAATTTTATTTTAAATTTTACAATTGACTTAGTTATAACTGTTTTAATTATTGTATAAAACTGTGCTTATGTTTTAATTATTTTATTATGAAAATGACCTAATTTACATCATATATTTATATTTAATTTAAATATCTTATCCTAATTATATTATTTTATTGTTGTCAAGTTTTAGTATTAAGATACATAGTAAACTATGCTTTTGTTCATCCAGAGTTTTACAGAGTTTTACTCTATCGGAATTTGATATTAATATATACATATATATATATATATATATATATATATATATATATATATATACATATATATATATATATATATATATTATTATGTTATAGTTGCATAACTGAAATCAACATGTTCAAAATAGTTTTCTATCAATTTCAAAAATAATTTAAGATTTATATAATAATATATATAATATTGACTAATATATTCGTTACATTAGATTCTAGGATTTATTTTGTCATAAAATTGTATTGGGATTTTCATTATGAATTAGATTAAAAAAGAGTAAACAAGAAATTGTTTAATGTTACTAAGAACTAAGAAAAGTGTATTTAGTTATCCAGCTATATTAACGGAGTGTCAATTTGACATCTCATTAATCGGATGGATATTGCAGGTGTGAATTTTCCATCAACGTGAAACCATACCTATGTATAGTAAAAGCACGGGTATATTGTGTGGTGCCGATTACATTATTTGATATGGTGAATATATTTAATAAATTAGTAATACATATCAATTTATTTCTATAGAAAGAGATACACGCTAATAAAAATGTATTCAATTTATCTTTTACACTTTAAATAAAAAGATTTGCATTTCAATTCATATTCATAGTAGTAATATAAACTTTAGAGGTTTTATCCAATTTATACTTAAAAATAAATCAATAGAGATTATAAATGCTTATAAATGATTCACAAATACTCGACTTGTACTCTACTGCTCTACTCGACTACTCTATTGGGTTAGCAGTATCATACTATCTATTTTACCTACTGCATGTCAAGAAAATAAATATGGTTATATTACATTTTTTGATGAATTTACGCTTTTTTATTTAATTTTCTAAATGAATGTTCTTCATTACAATTACTATTTCGATAATAATATTGTAAATAAACTTAAAAAGCTAAAATAAAAATAAATGATATGATCATTGAACATATGAATTATATCCATTAGTCAAGTTAAAACCAATAATATATGTAATATATACAACACCTCAACACATCAGATTGTGGTGTTGTTAACCAATAAATCTACATCATAACAAATAAATATAATAAATTAAAGATCATTCATAACTGCAATATTAATTAATATATTTACTTCAACAGATATATAACATTGTATTTGGTTAACACAATGAATGTGTGCGGTTATAAAAGTGATTATTAATTACTAGTTATATTTCTAACTAGTGTATGAATATAATGAACATCAAATATATTGTTATTAATAATACTTGTGTAATACAGAGATTAATTTTATTTATGGTAACAGACTTAAACACACACACACACAAATATACACAACACCAGCACACACACACACACACACACACACACACACACACATGCTCGCACACATATACACACACATATAGAATTATCATTTCTACTATGATTACATGCTTTTTAGTTTGAGTGACAGTATTGCAAATAGATGACCACAATCTAGGCCATATTGGTCAGCGCTGATGGACAGAGATGATGGTCACCACTGGCTGAGACATAAGAATTAACTCTGCCCAGTACAGCGAAATACAATTTGCTGGAAGATGATTAGTTAATATATCAAGGCATATAAGAAAGAGCAAACAGTCTGAATCTATATTCACTTATAACAAGCTATATAAATAACTGATTATCTATATATAGAGAGGTTGGATCAAATATTTAAAGCATTAATTGAAGACGAAATATCAATTTATATAAAATAATTTGAGTACAATATAAAGATGTAATTATAAAAAAATATAAAATTACATATAGTTTGATGAGTACTTTATATATATATATATATATATATGTATATATATAATATGCAGTTTGCTTTATATTAAAACATAACTTGTTTATAACAGTAGTTTTAGGTAGATATTTGATGAATTGCGGTAACCGAGCATATCCGGATACACTACAATACTATTCAAACTTTTACTACATATCCACGACTGCAATGCCAGCAGTAGCAATGAACACATCTTATTAGCCCATGAGACTATAATAAAAACAGATAATATATAAACACAGTGATTCATCATAGAAAGCCCTGGTGGATCAAACAATCTATTGACGATTAGTCACCAAAATATAATTAGTTAAAGCTACTACTGCTATAGAATAAAGTGTATGATTTAGAATTATCTAATATATAGGCTATATTATATAGTGTTTGTATATTATATCCGATATCTAAACTGATAGAATGATTGGCATTATTATACCTTTAAATGTGAGATCATAAATTCTTATTTAAGTCCCTGCATGCATCAATAGATATAATGGTATGGCATTAGCTATAAGGAATATACACACACACACACGCACACACACACACACGCACACACACACACGCACGCACACACATACACGCACACACACACACACACGCGCACACACACACACACACACACAAGTATAGAGAATATATAAGTATTAAGTATATTAGTACAGGTGTAGTGGTAATGATGAATTCACTGATGGTTAGATGTTGTTAGGCTACAAATAATACAATTTGAAGTAGAAAAGGTTTAGGGATCTAGTCGAGATTCACAAAAAGGTTAAACTGGGGGTTTATGGTAGTCACACTAAAGGTCATAGAGTTTAATGTAATGTCAGAATTAAATAACATGGAGATTAATGTGGCTATTGTAATATCTATTTAAAGCACTTCATTAATAATCATGTACTTTCAACGGAGGTTTACAGTTGACTGATAAGAGCATAAACGTGATGATAAAGGAGATTGGTATGAATTATTATTTAATGAGGAAATATACGAGAATACGATATATGACACTATTATATAATCAAAGCTATAAAGATTTAGAACAATAGAATATATATATATTTATATTTATATTAATAGTATACTTGAAATATAAATATTGAAATATAAAAGTTTAAACAAATTTTATAATATATATTATTGTTTACTATATAGAAAATTTGTGATTAATAACGAACAAATTTGACCAAAAAATATGATACAAGAAATTATTTTTGATTGAAATATTAAAATAATAAAAAAGTAAACTAAATATTTAATAACATATATTATATAATTATATTATATATATGTTATTACATATAATTTATATCACATAATAATTTTAACATTGTAAATTATACACATGATTATATTACATTAATACTCTATTAGGCATGTATATACAATTAGTAATTATTAAACACACATATGTATATTATTATTACATAGCACATGAGATGAATAATATAAGAAATAACTTCTTTCTTCTATCGATAAGGATACATTTTTAGAAAGTATTACAGAGAATGGCTAGTTGATGTAGGTCAATCTCTTAAAGAAAAGGAAAGAACTTCAGGTGTAATAAAGAGCGTGGTCAAGGATAATGCTAACCTTGTCTAGTGGTTAGTGGCAATGGTAGGGCTGAAGCTAACCTAGTCAAATGGTAAATCTTGTGGGTGTACTGGCCACTGTTAAATTCTCCGTTTAGCAGCGGTTCCATGGGTTGTTCACCTTCAGTTGCAGTGAAAGGTTCGTTTTTTAATACTTCAATTCCTTCTCCTCCGCCCGTCTCCTGTTTAGATTTCTGTGCGACACTATACAACTGGGCAACTTGGTACTGCGGGGGGAATAGTGGGGTTAGCGTTACGCCTGTACCTATGCAACGTGGTACTACGGGGGAATAGTGGGGTTAGCTTTACGCCTGTACCTACGCAATATGGTACTGCGGGGGGAAATAGTGGGGTTAGCATTACGCCTGTACCTATGCAACGTGGTACTGCGGGGGGGAATAGTGGGGTTAGCATTACGCCTGTACCTACGCAACTTGGTACTGCGGGGGGAATAGTGGGGTTAGCGTTACGCCTTTACCTACGCAATCTGGTACTGCGGGGGGAATAGTGGGGTTAGCGCTATGCCTCTACCTACGCAATCTGGTACTGCGGGGGGAATAGTGGGGTTAGCTTTACGCCTGTACCTATGCAACTTGGTACTGTAGAGACGGTGAACTTTGGATTAGGACAACAATTCTAACTACTTCCTAGCAATGTAGGGAGACAGTGAATGTAAGAGTAAGGGAGATTGTATTCAGTCCGTGGGATTCTCTAAAGTCACAGAGATTTGTTAAATATAAGTTATAAGTTCCCAATTTAAAAATATTGTTAGTAAAGTATTGGTCAAGCAAATCCCATCTGAAATTTCTAATTTAAAAAGCGTGAATATAATTCTACTTTTTTCTATAAATATATTTATGCTCAGAACATTTATTATTGTTTATATTTCTATGTTAATTTTTAATTATATTTTTTTCATACAAATAACTTGCCTAAAATTACTAAAAAATTTAAGGCTAAATATTTTGCTTTGTGGTCTTTGTCTTTTAAACGATCGCCGAAATCTGTCAATTTTTATCGATATTTTGTATTCCTTTTCGTAACTAATTCAGCTAACGTAAAAAGAAAATGTTGATCAGCTAATGGAAATATGTACATTCTTCCAACATTCTTCCAACATATGCTGAAAAGATTCTGCTTCAAAAAAAGTTAAACGTTATTTAGATTGATAAAATGTATAAACTATCCAAAAAACAAAGAATACAGTGAAAAACATATAGAAAAGTATGACAAATTATTAGATATTTGTACATATAAATGTTCCTCTTGCATGTGTCCATAAAAGAAAAGAGATATTGTATCAGAATTATCATTCATGAAGAACCAACGAAATTAAGCAGGCAAATAAATAAGTAAATTTTTATATAAAAAAAATGTTGTACATATATTTTTTTCTAACGTCGACATTTTTGTTTTAATAAATATATGAATTCATAAAAATGAATTAAAATTTTTTTTATTAAAAGTATATTAATTATTACTAGAATATTATTACTGTAGAAAATTATATTAATTATTACTGTAGAATATTATAGATTTAATAAATATTTATAATTATAATAATCCTTAATATAGAATCTTAAAAAGAATTTATAATTTAACTGAATTGAAATATCCACTTTCTATATATTAAAATTGTATATATTTTAAAGAATGCTGTATTTTAATTAGACTATGTAAATTATATATTTTTTTTAAATTAGATATTGAAAAAAAATTATATTTCTAAAAAATTTATTAATCTAAATACAGGCAATAATTTTGAAGAAATTTCTTAGTAAAATTAATATATTATTATCATAAAATATTTGTAATAATAAATAATTATTAGATTATATTTAAAATATATATATAAATCATTTTTAATAAAATGAAAAAAATGTAATTTTAATTTCAGAGAATTATCAAGAATCATTATATAAATATAATATCTAAGTAATTCAAATTTTTAAAAATAACATTAACTATAAGTAAGTTAGAAATGTGTTTACATTAAATTACGAAATCTCTATACACCATCCTTAATATGTAGTTAGAATTATACTTCTAACTAGACCCTTTGGTACTGCAAGGAGACAGTGAATGAGGGGTTAGGGTTACACTATTAACTATACCCTCTAGTTGTGCAGGGAGATGGTGAATGGCAGAAATAGTTAAAATACGATGAAAAGTAGGCATAACATTGTTATGAGTTGTTTAGGGGTATGGAGGGATGTCAGTGGAGTGGAGTGATAAGAGAAGGTTATTTGGGGGTAATGCAACTCTAGGTAAATCGGGTGAATGGCAGAGTGAGAGGTAAATCTATTGGAAGTCAGATGGTAAACTACACTATAAATGAATCCGAGTTTGTAACGGATTAGTAGTGAGTTCTGTATTGGGGTGAGGTAATGGTTGCATAATACACAATGTTTATTACGTAACCATGACATGAGTTTATGTGCTGAGTTGGTGGTTGGTTATATAATATAAATACATGAGAATATGGAGAAGTTGTTGAGGTGTAGTGAACCAAATACAATGTTTCATCATATTGATTATGTACTGCTAAAGTATGCCACAAGGTTGGAGATGATAATGGCATTAAAAAGCCAACATACTAATACTACTTATAAAATACTATTAATACTACTTATAAAATACTATTAATACTACATATAAAATACTATTAATACTACATATAAAAAAAATTACTCTCACTAATAATTGAAAGCAGTACTACATGATTTTTTCTAACAAGTGTTAATTAGCAATTATTGTATTATATGTAATTAGTAAGTAGTGTAATACATAGCTAGTGGTATGTATAAGTATAAGAGGAATTTAAGTAAACAGGGGCAACGTTTAACTAGAATAGGATATTATAATTAATTTTATTTCAGTTCTCTTAAATTTTATTCACATTGTAGTGAATATCAACAATTAGAAATCTACATTATAATTATTAATTATATCTATTTTAATATAAATTAATACAATCGATATAATAGGTATATCATAGTTGATAGTAGACATTTAGTTTAATAAGATGGAAATATTTGTTTATACAAAAATACAATATTTACACATACGTTATTTACATATTATTTAAGTATAATAAATATTTATATTTTAAAAATCTCATTTTAATGAACCTACTATATGTATAATATAAATAGTTATATATTATACAATGTATAATGATCATATTACATATAAGATATATTGCAATATCCACACTCTATTAAAAATCTAATGCACTTTTAAAATATATATATATCAATTAAATGCATGTATTATAAATTGTTATTATGTCAATTGAAATATCATATAATAGTATATGTATATATATTTTATAAATACAATATTCAATTATATTTAACCATATTGCAATAGAATATGGAAAATATTCATATGGTTAACAATTGATACATATTAAATGAACTATTATTCAATTGGAAAATCAATTTATACGGTTGTATATATGTATATACAAGTGTGACTAGATTCAATTTCAATACATACTGCACATATAAATATCTAAACTAACCTCTTCCACAGTCATCGGCATCACCACTCGACTACAAAGAATTAGTGAAAATAAATCATCAGTATTTGGTAGTCTATGATTAGAGTTTTTAATATTTCAATATAATTATGTTATATTAGTAAACAACAGATAATTGCAGAGAATATTTACTTTCAGTATATTGAATATTAGCATTGACCATTACATATAATATACCAACATTAATTATATAATTGATACACAACAATAACATTTATTAATAAGTATAGTAAAATGAATGCTTAACTAGTAATTAACACACTTTAATTATTGTCCATTAGATAAATTTACAATTATTTATGTTATCCTTATTAGTTATTAGATCTTACAGAAATAACATTATTATAAAAGTGCAGTATCAAAATGAAATAAAACATTATTTTATTACTATTAAATATAGGATATAAATTGTCTATTCAAAACTAATAAATACTTAATATGTAAGTGTTGTTATAATTTTAATTTTAATGTGTGTATGTTTAATATGTATTTTTAACAAATAGAAATTTTATAATTAAATTTTGAATAATTTTAATTATTACAAAAATTTGTAAAACACTTTTTAATTTAGTAATTGTCATATATATAATAATTACAACTTTTATATATACGATAGTTATATATATATTTAAATCACTATTTTATATATATTCTATAATAAACTAATATAACTATCAAATGATTAAAGGATATTGTTCTTATTATTTATTTGTGCAGGTTCTTTCCAATATAAATATTATGTAAATATCACAATTTATTTTTTAATTTTAGTTAATTACTGAATACTGAGAAATAACAAAATATATTATTTTATAAATTATTTTAACTTATTAATATTGTTAATGATAATGTTACTTCATAGTAAATGTAAAAACTAAATACTTACTATTCCTTGATAATCATTTTATTTGTATACAAATTTTAAAATTTGTATGTTTACTAGGTGGTGGAATTATAATTTACGTCACACCCCCAGAACTGTCAAATCCCGGATGCAAAGGTATATTTCAGTACAATATATTAGTATATATGTGTATTATGGTGGTATATACTTTAAAACTGTGTAAATTATTAATTATAATAAAATATGTCCTAACTAGTTATCGACTAAATTTAATTATTTATTTAAATTAAATTAATTTCAAATTTATCAAAGATAATAATATATTTTTAAAAAAGTAAATATGCTAAATATAATATTACATGTTAATAAAATACAATATATTTATATATTATATACTACTATTTTCGTATACTTAATATTAACTTAGTTTGTATATATTGTCGTTGCTATATGATAGAATTTATGTTACATAATTGTGTATTACATTTTATAGTAATTATTAACATGCTTTTAAAATTATATTTATAACCAATATGGAAAATAACTTACTATACAAAATATAATCCGTATAATAATATACGCTATATATTAAACCAATACTATACACTGTGTTACGTTGTTTCAATGCTTATTTTGAATAAACTGAATATATCATAAATTAGAATACTTATAGATTATACAAATTACATTATTTATTTATATTAATTATTATAAATCAAAAAATTAAGAAGTAGGACAACTAGTTTCAAGATTAAAGAATAATCTAAAATTAAATATATATTGCTTGATAATAATAATATTGTTAAATAATACTGTTCTAAATAATTAATAAGTACACTTTTAAAAGTTCATTATATATAAATACATTGTAATGAGTTTAATGTATTTTAGGATAAACAAATTTAGAATTATAAAGTGTCTAAAGAATTATAAAGTCTAAAGATAATAAATTTTCAAAATAAATTCATACAAAAAAATTATTTTCATTTTTTTAAAACCCAGTTATAATTTTCATTTGAACATAATTACAAATGTTAATATATCTGCACTATAAACATGTAGCAAATGTAATAAATTATTTGTTATTTTTGTTTATTATATAAAATGTAATATTATAATACCTTACCAAGAACAAACATAGTTCTAAACATTAAATGTAAGCATTTTAAGTGTTTATTTATTTATCAAATTAAGTAAATTTAATTGTACAATACAATAATATAATCGTATACCATTAATGTATTCATTATATTAGGATAACATTATATATTGTTTTATATATATAAAAATATCATCTTGTTAAAACCATCTATTCTCATTAAAACCAACCATTCCTACCAGATTTACCTTTAGTTACAATTATTACTAAATTACATACAATGGATACCGATTGCATAAGAAATACTTATATTTCATGCGGGTCATCAATTCGGCCAAATTGTCTTGCATGGGGAAGCAATGATGTATTATGTTTTGGAAATAAGAAAGCAGTTGTTATTTCTAAAATCTCAGTTAGATAACATTTAACTAATTAGAAGTCATTACTTATTTATAATATAATATACACTTATTTATAATGTAATATACACTTATTTAGAATATAATATACACTGTTAAATGTATTATATTTCACCTTTTCATTTATTGAGAGTATAAGTAATGAAGGAATAATATATATTTGAACTGTTGTTAAAAGAGTTAATAGAGATACGAGCTTTACATATATTTTAAATAAGTTACATCTTTCTAGGAAGCACCCAGTATTTGCCAGACTCTAGTTGGACACAAAGAAGAAGTTGTCCACGTATCTTTTATCGACAATAGAAGTTGGTTTTCTTACCTTATTCGTAAATAATCGTAAATAAGTTACATGCGTAATACCCACTAGTTAAACTTAGCGTGATGCATTAATTTCAATTGCCATTTCTTGCAAAAAGCATCCGACGAACAATATGATAATAGAATTCTATCTACCTCAACTGACCAAACATCTATCATATGGAGTCCAAGTGATGCTGGGCTAAGTAAAGTTTTTACTCTAATGTATTTACACAATTTTTTATAATTTATAAACCTCATTTTTATAATTATAATAGGTTCACTCATTATTTAACTTATTTTTTATCAATGTACATTCTTTATGATATTGGATTTAATTTTTAATAAATATAAATTCACGCTTAAAAACACCATCTACATATTGTATAACCGATCAAACTTACTCTATATTCTTTGTGATTTACATTAAAGTATGATTTGACATCAACGATCAAAACGCATACGGCCGCCGTCACCAGGGGACATGGTGTCACGTACCAAAGAACATTCGATAATGACTCATCGGTGTGTACACTGATATCGACAAGTTCCAGTGATAGCTCTCTTTGTATTTCAGAGAGTGATGGAAATGGTGTGTATATTATTGTATATTATTGTATATTATTGTATATTATTGTATATTACTGTATATTACTGTATATTACTGTATATTACTGTATATTAATGTATATTATTGTATATTACTGTATATTACTGTATATTACTGTATATTACTGTATATTACTGTATATTACTGTATATTAGTGTATATTATTGTATATTACTGTATATTACTGTATATTACTGTATATTACTGTATATTACTGTATATTAGTGTATATTACTGTATATTATTGTATATTACTGTATATTACTGTATATTACTGTATATTACTGTATATTACTGTATATTACTGTATATTACTCTATATGCTAAATACTGATAATATAGAATATATATATATATAGGAGTATTATAATATATAGCAACACTAGGAATTATATTTCAACATAGTCAAAGTTAACAATGTAATGTTAAATAATAAAAAAATTATTATATGTTCATTTTAAAAACAAAACCCAGTTAAAGTAAAAATAGACTGAAATACTTTAATATATTTATGCAATATTATTAGTTATAATAATGTTTTATAATTCATTAATCTATATATTTTTGTTATAAAATCATATAAAATAGGTAATCTTAACTAAAATACACAGCTTGTGATTACTTAATGAATACTTAATGAATACAATATATATTTCTAATCTTTTTTGTTTCTAATCTGTTATGCTTATTGTAATTATCTGTGTAATAATGAATCTGTTTAATTAAACCATCTATTAATAAAGCTAGCTTTAAACTGAAAGCCAGGTTCAGTTTCGATCGAGGCTTTGTTCTAGCTTTACAATGGATGTGTTTACCAAATCAAGAACCAGGCGAGTAGTATATTTTGAATAAAGATAGTTTATTAATCTTGACTTTTCTATCAGAATTACTTTACAATTATATGGCTAGTTATTTATCTATATGTGAATCTAATGTTTTTTTAATATGGAAAATAAATGTGATTCCTCGGCGATATTTATATAATTACTTATGCGCCCTATTTTAGTTCTAGTAACGGGGGATGACCGTGGTAACGTGATCTTCTACAAACGCACAAGCGATAGTTTTGCAGAGATTTTGTCGCTACCTGTTCACAGTGACTGGATTCGAGACATGACAGTTCAGATATTAGGTTTAACATTCATTTTGACTTTGTTATATTTGTTATACATTTTGACTTTGTTATATTTGTTATACATTTTGATTTTGTTATATTTGTTATACATTTTGACTAACTATTATCTTAGGACATAGTATTGATAACAGTTTTTTTTCCTGATATTGATCTGATTATCGTTGAAATTGAATTGGAATTGTTTCCACAAATTCGAAATTAAAATACGAATGAATACGAAATCATAATTGCGTCAAGATTGTGAGATTATTACATCACATTACCGTATATTAGATCATATAATCGTACCCCCGACACACAAGTATCTACGACAACTCTTCGCTCAGACAATGGCGAGTCTTTGCTGGCCACGTCCAGTCAGGACTGCTCGATAAAAATTCACAAGTTATCGCCCAGTAATTTGCCGTCTTCGAGGAACAAAGACGCTATCAGCCGACCAGTAACTACGCTGGCTATTAGCGATCTAGGTAATGCCGATACTCTACTAGATGGCGAATTATTTAAGTAAATAATCTATTTTATAATATTGATGTAATACATTATTCAAATAATAATTAAACCACTAGTTTTTACCACTAATAATACAACGTAATGTGTGTTGTTCGTATGGATTATATAATACTTATAGCATTTTTATTTGCTACGTGTCAAAACTAGGACTTCATAATTAAAAAATCGAAGTATTGGTGAAGGTTTGATATTGCCCATTTTTGTTATACATGATATCATATTCATAGTGTATTAATTGTGAGTAATCTATATATCTACACGATTCATTTCCGCATTGAAATGTACTCTAATGCATGCCCTTTATGATTTATTACACATCTTACCTTTGTAACAGAGAGTTATACGGTAATTCTAGAGTCCGTACTTGTGGGACATGAGAATTGGGTTTACTCATTGAACTGGAAACCAAATGTCTACAAAGGTTTACACCGACTCAGCAGTTTTAATCATCTTTTAGTTCTTACTCTCTTCATTTGTTTACGTCAAACTATTCATGTTATATAATGATTTGTTTATTTCTATAATATATTATCAATTAGTAAACATATATATATGTTTAGTATCACAATTCTAAGTTAATATATATTTGTTTGTACTAAATGCAATATTAACCACCACCGACTGATTTGTAACTATTTTGTTACAACAGCTTCTGAATTGATTCTTTTGAGTGCCTCGATGGATAAGTCAATGATTCTATGGGCGCTGGATACTGAATCATGCCTGTGGATAGAAAAAGTTGGCTTTACATTCATAGAACCTGAATACGGGAACTTCTATTTATTCCAATTATATAATTGCTAATTGATAAATTAATCTTTTGGAAAGTTAATATTTCAAGTTTTCATTTATTGGGTTTAGAATAACTTTTAGAATGAGTTTTGAAGTAAAATACAATTATAGTTTTATTGTTATCGGTTGTAGTTAATAATTACAAGTTGCTATACAAGTTACTAACTAATAATACTAACTACTCATCGAAGTTACTTCTCTCCGACCATGACATGCGATGATAACCCCTACATATGCACGCAGGCAAGACTGGGCGATGTCGGTGGTAATTCACTCGGATACATCGGAGGGTGTTGGTCCGTCTGCGGTGAAAAGCTGGCTTCGCAGTCATTTGATGGCGCCTTACAGCTCTGGTCGCACTCGGATAGCGATGGTCAATCGGTCAGTTTTAACAATAATAAGAAAGTAAGTAATAAAATTAATCGATAAGAAAATTTTGAATTATTTTGAATCCTAATAAACAATTTATATTTTGTCGATAGTTTGATGTATTTTATAATAAATATGTATAAATATAATATAATAAATATATAATGGATTTAATTTTATATATATGATCTTTTATACTATAATATAATGTTCTGCATTATATTAATAAATAAATATGTCCAATAAATACAATAACACACATTACTAATGCATGACTAGCTAATTAGATTTTGTATATTCATTAAATTTCAATTTCATAATTTAATCTCCTTCAAATTATAGTTTTGGCGACCAAGTACGACATTTGGAGGTCATGTCCTTCAAGTTAAGGACATAGCTTGGCAGCCAGTCGATGGTAACTTCCTATTATCTGCTAGTCTTGACCAGACGGTCAGACTTTATGGACAGTGGGATCACAATGGGGAGGTTAATTTCCATTAACCATTATAAATAAAGTGTGCGAATTGTTTAGTACAATGTTGTACAATAATTTTGATTTCATTAATACTTAATTTATTACTTTCCATCTTTGTATACATAATTAGTTCCTAATTTTAATATTTCTTTTTATTTTATATGTACATTGATGGTTCAGAGATTGAATTAATCGATAGCCACTATTTATGGGTTGTAGAGTACATGGTATGAATTGGCTCGACCTCAAATTCACGGCTACAACATGCAATGTGTTTCTATGTTAAATAAGTTTGTGATTCAAATTATAATATGATATGATATGATATAATGGTTCACATATAATAACTATAACAGCTAAAATAATAATATAATATAGATTAATAAAAAATATATATAGAAATTTAATAGAAATGTTATTTATAATTTATTACTATAAATATATTAATATTAAATATAATATAAATATTATTGAATTATACATATATTTTCTTAAAATTACAAGCCATTTTGATATCTCTACATAATGCCCTTACAAACCTTAACTTGTAAGATACATGTAAACATTTGACACATGTAAATATCAGACACATGTAAACATCAGACACATGTAAACATTTGACACATGTAAACAACAGACACATGTAAACAACAGACACATGTAAATAACAGATACATGTAAACATTTGACACATGTAAACAACAGACACATGTAAACATTTGACACATGTAAACAACAGACACATGTAAACAACAGACACATGTAAACAACAGACACATGTAAATAACAGACACATGTAAACAACAGACACATGTAAACAACAGACACATGTAAACAACAGACACATGTAAACATTTGACACATGTAAACAACAGACACATGTAAACAACAGACACATGTAAACAACAGACACATGTAAACAACAGACACATGTAAACAACAGACACATGTAAACATTTGACACATGTAAACAACAGACACATGTAAACAACAGACACATGTAAACAACAGACACATGTAAACAACAGACACATGTAAACATTTGACACATGTAAACATTTGACACATGTAAACATTTGACACATGTAAACATTTGACACATGTAAACAACAGACACATGTAAACAACAGACACATGTAAACAACAGACACATGTAAACAACAGACACATGTAAACATTTGACACATGTAAACATTTGACACATGTAAACAACAGACACATGTAAACATTTGACACATGTAAACAACAGACACATGTAAACAACAGACACATGTAAACAACAGACACATGTAAACAACAGACACATGTAAACAACAGACACATGTAAACAACAGACACATGTAAACATTTGACACATGTAAACAACAGACACATGTAAACAACAGACACATGTAAACAACAGACACATGTAAACAACAGACACATGTAAACAACAGACACATGTAAACAACAGACACATGTAAACAACAGACACATGTAAACAACAGACACATGTAAACAACAGACACATGTAAACATTTGACACATGTAAACAACAGACACATGTAAACATTTGACACATGTAAACAACAGACACATGTAAACAACAGACACATGTAAACAACAGACACATGTAAACAACAGACACATGTAAACATTTGACACATGTAAACATTTGACACATGTAAACATTTGACACATGTAAACATTTGACATATGTAAACAACAGACACATGTAAACAACAGACACATGTAAACAACAGACACATGTAAACAACAGACACATGTAAACAACAGACACATGTAAACAACAGACACATGTAAACATTTGACACATGTAAACATTTGACACATGTAAACAACAGACACATGTAAACATTTGACACATGTAAACAACAGACACATGTAAACAACAGACACATGTAAACAACAGACACATGTAAACAACAGACACATGTAAACAACAGACACATGTAAACAACAGACACATGTAAACATTTGACACATGTAAACAACAGACACATGTAAACAACAGACACATGTAAACAACAGACACATGTAAACAACAGACACATGTAAACAACAGACACATGTAAACAACAGACACATGTAAACATTTGACACATGTAAACAACAGACACATGTAAACAACAGACATATGTAAACAACAGACACATGTAAACATTTGACACATGTAAACAACAGACACATGTAAACAACAGACACATGTAAACAACAGACACATGTAAACAACAGACACATGTAAACAACAGACACATGTAAACAACAGACACATGTAAACAACAGACACATGTAAACAACAGACACATGTAAACAACAGACACATGTAAACAACAGACACATGTAAACAACAGACACATGTAAACAACAGACACATGTAAACAACAGATACATGTAAACAACAGATACATGTAAACATTTGACACATGTAAACATTTGACACATGTAAACAACAGACACATGTAAACAACAGACACATGTAAACATTTGACACATGTAAACATTTGACACATGTAAACATTTGACACATGTAAACAACAGACACATGTAAACATTTGACACATGTAAACAACAGACACATGTAAACAACAGACACATGTAAACAACAGACACATGTAAACAACAGACACATGTAAACAACAGACACATGTAAACAACAGACACATGTAAACAACAGACACATGTAAACAACAGACACATGTAAACAACAGACACATGTAAACAACAGACACATGTAAACAACAGACACATGTAAACAACAGACACATGTAAACAACAGACACATGTAAACATTTGACATATGTAAACAACAGACACATGTAAACAACAGACACATGTAAACAACAGACACATGTAAACAACAGACACATGTAAACAACAGACACATATAAACAACAGACACATGTAAACAACAGACACATGTAAACATTTGACACATGTAAACAACAGACACATGTAAACAACAGACACATGTAAACAACAGACACATGTAAACATTTGACACATGTAAACAACAGACACATGTAAACATTTGACACATGTAAACAACAGACACATTATGATATCTGCCGGCGAAGAGAAGATAATTAGAGTTTTTGGAGCAACTAAGAATTTCATAGACAATTTTCAGAATTTAACTGGAAAGACATTAATGGATGAACAGGATAAGGTAGATTCCTTTATATAGAACAATGTTTAATCATAGTATGATATACATTGTACAATATATTTTATTTATATATATATATATATATTGTATTGTATATTAAATACTGTTTATTAGGTAGATATATATATATATATATATATATATATATATATATAAATAAATAAATATATATATATAAATGAATTTAGTTATTAGAAATATGTATTTGTTTTTATATTTAAAAAAATGTATTTAGAATATTTATCGACATATTTGAGTTGCTTTAATAATTATTAAAAAATTATTAATCTAATATAACTCCAAAACAACAATACTCTCAAAAAATCCTATCTCATCCTCCGTTTGTAGGAAAAATTACCAACAGGAGCAAGTATCCCTGCTCTGGGTCTGTCCAATAAAGCTTGCAGCGATACAGATACTGGGGGAGACTGCGGGAGCGGAACTAATAATTATGTTGAACAGTGTTTCCAGTCACTGAACCTCTCTGGTTGGTAATCTGTATATCAATTAAACTCAAAGTTATGTTAGAGAATTAATGTTGGATAAATAGAGAATTCTACTATTAATATTAATATTAATAATAATTCTTATTTTTTTCAAATCAGTGCAAATTACACTATGGAATTACATTATATGATGGTATGATAGTATTAATAGATATGATATAATATTCTAATATATTTTACACACAAATATTACCTAATAAATACCTATTTGTATATACATATATTGTGGACAGTACATATCATAAACATCATTTAGAATGTAAAACCATCTAATCTCTCATCATTTCACAACATTTCTATCTAAGAAACACCACTCGGAACAACATCAATTGTTTTTGCTTGTTACCTTTGGGACCTATATACATTACTTGTATTCTGCAATCCATAAACTACTTTGGAACTACATGTTGCCCATTGTTTCATAACTAAAGAGCCCGCTACGACTTCTGACCTCTCCCAGAACACCCTTTGGCCGGAGAAGGAGAAACTCTATGGTCACGGCTATGATGTGTATTCAATCGCTGTTCATCCAGACACAAATACTGTCGCTTCAGCATGTAAGGTCCCATTTTTACATTTATAGGGCCTCTAATTTACGATATAGTCATTTATATAATACATATAAATATTAGTATATTAATTTTCTAAGCTCTGATTATTATATATATGATACTTTAGCTCATCGTTAACGACTATATATTTATCCTTTCGCCCACATTCCAACTAATTACTGCCTTATTACTTCTCCATTACCTTTTATTTGTTTTCAAATTGACCGCATCATTAAAAAATTGACCGCATCTATTACTAATTCAATATTTCACCCCTAATTATTTCTCATATAACCCTTGAGTACTCGCATACAAAGCCTGTAATAGATTCTCCATTACCTCTCCATTGCTTCCCCGTTACTCCCGCGATTACCTCTTCCCATCGACGCCAGGCGACCAATACAAAACACGCGGCTGTTATACTCTGGGATGCCGAGACTTGGCGAATTCGCCAGCACGTCGAAGGCCATTCTCTCACGGTTACAGGAATTGCTTTCTCTCGACGCGACGGCCGTTACATGTTGACTGTGTCGAGAGATCGCACTTGGAACGTCTACCGGCAGAATGCAGGTAGAGTTTCGATGTATACCCAGATAGGTAGAGACTTTTGTTGACGTATCTGGTATGGTGTTCAAATGAATCTGAAATCAAAATTCTAGGCAATGCGGGATTTGTAATACATTAATTCTAATGCTCTGCATCTCTCGGCTTTATTAGCATGCATATATTAATAAGCATACCAAATAATACAGTAATCGTATATAGTTATATCGATACACAATAATTTTATTAGATTACGGATTAGTACTAATTTGTAGAAACACTCACATGCTCATTTAATTGCATTAAGATTGAACTTGACAGATCAAACGTACGAACTCCTGATACAAACTGATAAGAGGACTAGTGGTCATACTAGAATCATATGGTCATGCTGTTGGTCTCACGATGACCTCTATTTCTGTACAGTCAGCAGAGATAAGAAGGTTATATAGTACGACGCATGTTAACCCATATGTGTATTGCTTAGTGTTGACACCGTCATTTAATGTTAGTCTTTATACTGTCTATTTATTTGAGTAAATCCCGAGAGCAGTCTTATAATATTAGTGAAATCTTGAAATTAATTAACTGATATGTTTGAGGTGTTACGTTTAATATTTAATTAAACTTTCCGAATGTTTCTTATGCGATTTACTGACGACCCTCTGAATATTGATATACAGCGTGTAACTTTTAGATTGTGCGCTTTATATAATTCAATATGTAATTGTAACTAAATAGTGAATATTCACAATATTAGTTTAAATAGATTTATGGATTTACTTTAATTTACTAATAAATAATTGAAACCGTTGTATTGCAGAGATATTTTATTATGAAACCACCACATCTAGGCCATTGTATGGAAAACACCTTCCCAGAACACATCTGCAATACCCGAGAGCTACAGTCTAACCCTAAACAGTTCGATAACAGCTGTAGATTTTGCCCCAACTTTACTGGGCAATAATAGGTTTATTTCAATTTACTTATTTTACATTTATTTCTATTATTTTCTAATTTCTTTAAATTAGATTGTTATAATTCATTGTTTTCATTCTTAAACTTTTTTCTAACATTTATTGTTTATTTCTTATTATTTTTATATATATTGATCAATTGCAATATTCAAATCTTATTTCTATGTTTCAGTTATTTAATATCTCTTGGCGATGAATCGGGATATATTCACCTGTACAGTTTTAGCGAAGACTCATCTTTCACTCATCTCCATACAATGGATAATTGGTTTGTAAGAAGTTATATAATTGGGAATATTACTGTTTAGTTTCCACATAATAACAAATATTCTATTTTTAAAACTTTCTTAATTTAGAATTTGCATCTTTTTTCAAATTGTTTATTACAAAATTTAAAATTTGTTAATTATATTTAATTATCATATCTACTTAAAATGAACTTGTATTCTTTGCTTCAGCTTTGCTCACCAGGATACAGTTACTAAGCTAGCTTTCCGTCCTTCGAAAGAGTCTGCCTCGCACACTACTACTTTAGCCAGTTGTTCTGCTGACAGTTCTGTGAAATTCTATGATATCAATATGAATTCTCTTCAATAAAATGCTTTTCTCATCATCACTACCAACATTCTTCTTATTCATTGAAATTAAATAAATCAACAACTAATTTCCTGAAATATGATAAAATGATTAATTGTATACAATATATTTTAATAAAACTAAATACTACAATACATATTTGTAGAAATACATTTTTTAAACTTTTAGTCTATTTAGGAATTTCGGTTATATGCAATTATATATTCCAAGATTATAAATTAAATGCATTATTTTAATTATATATATATTAAATTTAATTTAATAATACTTTTTATTATATATAAAATTGTATCATAGTTATTGATGAATTATACAATAATATATTATATTTATTACATTTTTTAAATTTATTATATTTAATTAATATATAAAATATTTTGTTATACTGTATACACATCATCTTGATTATATTTTAATATATAGCAAGACTAGTTAATGGTAATTTACAAACAAATATATTTTATTATATTCAATTATTTAAAATTGTGTACTGATTATGATTCAATTATTGTATTGTTTTTCATGTGAATATTTTTTAAATAATTGAATAAATAAGTTATAATATATTTACACTTATATCATAATCCTATATGAAGTAAATAAATATATATATATATCTTACTTATAAATCAATGGGTTTTTAATAATGTTCTCAAATGTCGATATCAATATTAAATATAACGATGTTTTTATGATGATTATATTTTGTATATTTATATATATTATATGTATATATACAATAGTATAGTAAACAAATACATAGTGTGGTAGTCATACGTTTAATAATTCCATATAAATACATTCTAATATATTTCATAATAATAATGCAAACATGAGCTCTCCTCATATAATATGTATAATTTGATCACACGTATAATGTACTACCATTAACGAAAGTGATTTTCGTTTCATAGTCGAAATCATTTAATTGATACACTTAAATTAGGTGACTTAATACACGTGTTAGATATAGCGTAATGCGATATTCACGAGATATACGACTAGAATGGGCGCATGAGTAAACTATTGTCTACGAGTACACTATAAGAGTACTATAATAATTATGTTTCTAATTCATTTATAGATTTTTTTCTCTTAAATAGAATATAATAAATAGAAATTAATATATAACAACATGAAAACACATGTTTTTTAAATTATTTTTTTTAGTATAGTTAAAAAATTCAATATAATTAAATAAGATTTTTAAAATAATAATTTTGCTTGTTATGTAATACATAGTGTATATAGAAATACATTTAATAAATTACAATATTTAATTAGAAATATTACAAAGTATTAGAACAAAATTAGAATTATATAATTATTAATAATATTACTTATAATTATTAATATTAATTCTTATAACTAGTAATATTATGATTTATTATTAGTAATGTTATTAGTTATTATCAATAAAATGAGTACTTATCATTAGTAATGTTATTACTTATTATTAGAAATAACAATATTAAGCTAATAATTTTAATATAATAAGTAATAATTATTACTTATAATTAGCACTATTAGTATTTACAATCAGTAATATGAGTAATTATAATTAGTAATATTAGTACTTATTATTAGTAATATTAGTAATTATGATTACTAAAATTAGTACTCGTTATTAATAGTTATAGTAATACTTATCATTAGTAAAATACGTGTTTATTATCAGTAATATTATTCTTATTATTAGTAATATTAGAACTTACTGTTAATAATATTAATATATTAGTTTGATTAGTACTTACTATTAGTAAAATTAGTGTTTATTATTAATAATTATAATAAGTACTATCCGTACTATTTATTAATACGAGTAAGTTAATTAATATTAGTACTGATCTTTAGTAATATAATTACATATAATTATTAAATATAAATTAAAAATTTTTTGAATGAAATATACATAATAGTTAAATAAAATATAAATAATCATTACACATTTACTAAAAAGTAACTTACTGTTTATACTCTTTTTAGTATTAGACTTATCACATACTTTATAATGTTTATTTATTAAATTAAAATTATAATATATATTGCATTTAATTAATATATAAATATTTGTTAACTAATATATAATTAATTTAATTAATATATTTAATATATAAACAAGTAAATCTTGTAAAATTGAATATGAATGTATTACATTATTTCTTAATATTCCCTTTAATAATATTTAATGATATGATTCAAAGTAATAAAATAGAAATATAACAATATAACATAAACTGTAAAAAGTTATTACGCATACAAATTAAAATAGCATTATTTAAAATTTCATCTTAGGAGAATTAAAATATTAAAATTAATATAAACAATAGTTTATATTTAATAAATAAGGGAACAATAGTTTAAGGGAAACTATATTTTAAGTGGAAAATAGTGATAGAAATAAAGTAATATATATAATTTAAAAAGTTGAAAAAAGGATTGCAATAGTTGCGATTAAAATTTATATATGTTGAAAATAAATATACAATAATTCAAAAATACAAAATGCCATTTTAACTGTAAACATTTGACTGTATACAAAATGTTTGAATGAACCTATATTTATAATATCTAATTTTAAATGATTTCATAATCGTGTCTAAAATGACATTAGAGAATCAATTAAATAAATATATTAAAATAAATAAATAACAATTACTTGACTAAATTTGTAAACATATTTATCAGTTAAATATTTAAAATTGGAGTATTTAATATCGTATACATAAATTTCTAAATTTCTAAATTAATATATAGATAATCTACGCATCCCTAATATGAATTTATGATATGCATGCTACATAATTTGATCATTAGTTATATTAAGAATACATTATAATATAAATATTTTAAGAATTATTATTATATTAATAATTTTTTGAATAATTGAAATATTGATAAATTAATATATGAAATCATTGATAATTGAGTTTTTTTAGTTTATTTTTAAAGGTGGGGAAATAAATATGTGAGTTAACTCACAACACATTTATTACAGATTGGAACGGTTTGATTTCAGTGAAATGAGAAAGCACATCATTCAATAATATAAAATTCCCAGAGTAAGCATATAGGGCTGAAATTAATCTACTTATAAATTATGATATTCGATAAGACAAACACAATAAAGCACTACACATTCTAAATTGCGCGCATGCAAACTAAATTCATACATCGTAATTTATTGGCTAGTTTACGTAACATCACGTATTATCATCACGCGACGCCGTGTTGAGCCATAGCTCACATATGTAGGTGACGCCCGTATCGTCTACATTTGCACCCAATTACCCGATCACGTGACACGCAGGTGTATCTAGAATAACAATTACGATCGAAATTACAACCTTTTTCTTTAAAATAAATTATATTACCTCGTGAAATGAGTTTTTTTTACTCACTTGTTCCTCTAATTGCCCTTTATCCACAGTTGCACAGATAACGGGGCGGTCAGTATTCTGAATATTCAGAGTTGTGGGATATTTAAAATTATTATTGTTTAGAATTTTGAAATATTTTCAAATGGTCTTTTCAAATCTATAGTTTAAGGAATCCTTTATTGCATTGATATAGATTAAATAGAATTTGTGTATTAGAAGCCACGTGGTAGATATAGTAAAAGTTTATATACTTATATTTTAAGTAAGGGATGTTTGTCTTATTCGTTTTCACTCATGCCCCACCTCATGCAATATTGCTACATAAAGTTAAACGTATGCTTATCACGCCATATGTAACACATGTGATACGTGGTATGATATTTATTACTATATGTCTGTTGTGATTAATATAACACCACCAAGTTAATATCCACAATTAGGTCAGTTGTTATATAATAGACAAGACCTCTAGCGCATACATATTGCTTATATAAGGAATATTGTATACAATTCATGTTTAGTAGAAATACATTCCGAATCTAGAAAATCCTGTAAACATGCACAGCATACACTATAGGGAGGGTAGTGGTATAGGTGTGCTAATGTATACGAATATAAAGTTGTGTTTTACAGATCGATATGACCTACTAGATTAATCCACACACATTGCTAGTAGCAGAGTGTAGAGCCGTATTGTTATAGTATATGATTTACATCGAACACTCTATATACTGTATAGTATACATTATAACTGTATTCCATACTAGGGTAGCATTAACTTTTACACTGTACGGCATACAGTGTAAAATGTATAGCTAAACTCTACATCGTACAGTTTACTGTATACGGTGCACAATGGTAACTGTAAATTTACCCTATATAACGTATGTTTACTGTATACGGTGGGCAACGTAAACTGTATAGCTACACTGTATCATGTACAGTGTACATTGTACAGTGTACACCGTAGAGTTTACTGTATACGATGTGCAATTTAAATGTAACACTAGACTGTACAGTTTACTGTATACGGTGTGCAATGTAAAATGTATAGCTAGACTGTACTGTATACGGTGTACAATATAACTGTAAAGCTAGACTGTACAGTTTACTGTATACGGTGTACAATGTAAACAGTAATGTTACACCGTACATCATACATTTACTGTATACGATGTGCAATGTAAACTGTAAAGCTAGACTGTACTGTTTACTGTATACGGTGTGCAATGTAAACTGTATAGCTAGACTGTACAGTTTACTGTATACGGTGTGCAATGTAAACTGTAAAGCTAGACTGTACTATTTACTGTATACGGTGTGCAATGTAAACTGTATAGCTAGACTGTACTGTTTACTGTATACGGTGTGCAATGTAAACTGTAAAGCTAGACTGTACTGTTTACTGTATACGGTGTGCAATGTAAACTGTAAAGCTAGACTGTACTGTTTACTGTATACGGTGTGCAATGTAAACTGTAATGTTACACCGTACATCATACATTTACTGTATACGGTGTGCAATGTAAACTGTAAAGATATACTGTACATAGTAGATTTACTGTATACGGTGTCCAATGTAAACTGTAAAGCTAGACTGTACTGTTTACTGTATACGGTGTGCAATGTAAACTGTAAAGCTAGACTGTACAGTTTACTGTATACGGTGTACAATGTAAACTGTAATGTTACACCGTACATCATACATTTACTGTATACGGTGTGCAATGTAAACTGTAAAGCTAGACTGTACTGTTTACGGTGTACAATATAACTGTAAAGCTAGACTGTACAGTTTACTGTATACGGTGTACAATGTAACTGTAAAGCTAGACTGTACAGTTTACTGTATACGGTGTACAATGTAAACAGTAATGTTACACCGTACATCATACATTTACTGTATACGGTGTGCAATGTAAACTGTATACTAACTCCACAGATGCACCACACTCCGATAGTATTTTAACCAGTGATTTCGAAAACATTACCTTCACACGAATCAGAGTATGCATGTCTATATACGGCTTATTATTTTAACTAATGTATTATTCATTACGTATTTAAGGATCTTCAATGGCTCAAGGCTCAAATACTATAGTATACACGGTAGATAGCTAATCAGTAGAACTAGGTTCAAATCCCGGCTACACTTAAAAATTATAATTTAGACTCGCCTTAATATACGAACACGAGCGCATTAATTCATAGGCTTATGCGTATTGATTAAATTAGTAAAACATGATAAAACCTTTAAACTATAATTAAAATGCTTTTATGTTGATATAGTTATGACTAGTTGTCTAAGTTCTATTCGCAACACATGAGGTATATATCACATATTGCATAAGTCATGGTTAATATGAATGGTACGAATAACTATAGTTATTAACCTTATTTAAATTAGTTGACAAACTATTGCAATTAAATTATACGAAGTAAATATTTATTAAGTTAATAATGATAATACTTTTACGGACATATATATATCTTACATAATTCTATATTATCTACAATTTTGACTATTCACTATCGTAACTACAACCAGATACTTCACCAAGTATGATTAAATTGTATATGTGCTTTTATCTGTATCGTAAATAGAGATACTAAATACAGTTATGACCATCCTATGCCCATCGACCCACGACCTTACAATAATTACAACTATTATTACCCGAATCAGCGAAAAGTCAGTTAAGATTTGGTCTTAATCAATCAATGACTGTAAGACGCTTTAATCATCATTAAATCGTCATTAAAATAGTCGAGTGGGCATGTATATCCGTTTAGTAGACACTTCCCCTTCGCTAGTATCTGGTCTCTATGAAATCTCGAAGTCCGTTAGCTTCCGTTAATCACTAATTAGAGGAACCGTAGACCCACAGTAGCGGTTCCTGACGTGTAACGGTATAACATATAGTAGTTTAATGGTGATTAGATAGTGCAACGCACGCCTGAGCCAATGCATATGTGTACACGTGATGCACTACGGACACACGCATTTCCGGTTGAAGACCAACCTCCGCCGCCTACCGTACTACTTCCATCGCTTTCTATATCTCACTCTCTTGATCTGGTTTTCACTTGCATTCACCACCACCATCTCAACGAAAGAAGCAATTACCATCCCTACGAATATATCTTCTATATCTTACGAAAGATAACTTTACACCTTTATTTACACCTCTATTTACACCTCTAGCCTTCTGACCAGTAGCCCGATTAATCGACCAACCCTACCACAAAACGTGAGTATTTCTAACAGCGTTTTTACAATTCTGTAGAAATTGTTTGAAAAGATAATTTCATATTTTATCAATTTACAAATATGATATAAATATATTAATTTATATATAATATATATATATATATATATATATTCTATGAAATGTAGGGATGATATAAATAAATGTACAATTATATTTATTGTGTATATTGTATTTTGTATGGATATCGACATATCAAATACGTTTTTAAATTTAGACATTTTATACATATAATTTATACATATAAGTTCTATATAATATAATACATATATAATATAATATAAGTTCTATATAATATATATATATATATATTTATTTTTTAAAGTTTTTAAGATATTTTAGATATTTGTGATCATCTTTTATAATAAAACTTTATTTATTTATAATTTGCAATAATATGCAAACAATTTTCAAACAATTAGAGTGACTGAATAAAATAAAAATTATTTCCTTACAATAAATGTAAACAATTGATACGGATCAATTTAAATTTTAAGTAAAGGTATAATATGGTTTGCATATATACATATCTATATATATAATTACATAAAACATACACACGCTAATTCACACACATACATACATACATACACACACACACACATATATATATATATATATATATATATATATATATAAAATAATTATATATATGTGTATGTGTGCACATACATACCAGAATATACTTATTTTATTATTTTATTATACGATTCTATTATTAGATAGCAAATATTATTTGGATTCTGAATCGTTATATAGAATAGAAAATTAGAATAGATTTTTTTTAAAACTTTTTAAAAGATAGCACAATAAATTAATAAAATTATATAATTATATTATATTTATATAATTATATTTATTAAATCTTAATGCTCGCAAACCTTTTCTTGAATTACTCATTATTAACTTTTTTAATTTACAAATATTAAGGTATCGAGTAATTCTCTGATTTTTGAATTTTCAAAATTATTTTTATGCTAATTCGTCGGTACATATTAATAATAAAACTATTAAATGATGCAATTTTAATAAGAGTCGAATAATAAGATTCTAACAGTTATTCACTAGACGATGTTCTATCATGACATATGACAATGAAACTCGATACCTTATACTAAAGTTATATGTTAATCAAGCATCGCTGAAAACAACTACATAACTACTAAGTTAAATGAACTAGTGGAGCAGCATTCATTAATATTGATCAGCCATGTACATCAGTGGTCAGCAGTGGTCAGCAGTGGTCAGCAGTGGTCAGCAGAGGTCGAGACCAGTAAGGCCGAACTGGCTAGCCACGGGCGTGGGAAACTCGTTAACAATCGATCTTCGAGTTGCAAACGGAACGAAGAGATCTGCACGTGTAAATAATAGCGGTAACACCGAAATGAATTATTTATAATATGTATTATACAACTAATACATTATTGTCATTCTGCAATTTCCAGTTTATTTATTATTCCACTGCAACTTAGAATATGTAATGAGAAGGTGATATGTAACGGGCGTGTGATGTGTAACGGGCGTGTACTATGTATCGGACGTGTACTATGTAACGGGAAGGTAATATGTAACGGGTGGGGTTTGGTACCCACAACGTGGGTTCGCGAGTGATTACTCAATCGGCTATTCTCTATTGAAGATGTCCAGCTTTACTATTTATAGACCCAGATCTATCTTCCTTACACTATCTATTCATCATAGAGATGTATCTACTTCCATATAAACTAACTCTACTCCTACACCATACGTATATATTTAACTACCCTATATGCCAATATCTATCCATCTCTTACATATACATCTCTACTCCTATCTTTTATACCTAACTCTACCCTCTCCTACATATCTAGCTCTACCCTCTCCTACACACCCATATCTACTTCTCTCCTATATACCCAACTCTACCCTGTCCTACATAACTAACTCTACCCTCTCATACATATATAGCTCTACCCTCTCCTACATAACCAACTCTACCCTCTCATACATATATAGCTCTACCCTCTCCTACATAACCAACTCTACCCTCTCATATATAACTAGCTATACCCTCTCCTACATATCTAGATCTACCCTCTCCTACACACCCATATCTACTTCTCTCCTATATACCCAACTATACCCTGTCCTACATAACCAACTCTACCCTCTCCTACATACCCAGCTCTACCTTCTCCTACATACCCAGCTCTATTATCTCCTACATAGTCATTCAATCTCAATTCTATCCATACTAAATTTAGCTGTACCAAGATATAGCCCGCGACTAAATACCTATATTTCAACAGCCTGTATACACAGATATACACACCATAAATACAAATCTCTATCAAATCTCATATATACAGATATTATATTCAGATATTACACCTCTATTTATACCTCTTTTAACACATTTCTTTACACCTCTCTTTACACCTCTCTTTACACCTCTCTTAACACCTATCCTTGCACCTCTCTTTACACCTATCTTTACACTTCTATTTACACCTCTCTTAACACCTCTCTTTACACCTCTCTTGACATATCTCTTAACACCTCTCTTTACACATCTCTTAACATCTCTCTTTACACCTCTCTTTACAACTAGCTTTACACCTCTCTTTACACCCTCTTAACACATATCCTTACACCTCTCTTTACACCTCTCTTAACATCTCTCTTTACACCTCTCTTTACAACTATCTTTACACCTCTCTTTACACCCTCTTAACACATATCCTTACATCTCTCTTTACACCTCTCTTAACAACTCTCTTTACACCTCTCTTTACACCTTTCTTTACACCTCTCTTAACACCTATCCTTACATCTATATTTACACCTCTCTTAACACCACTCTTAACATATCTCTTTACACCTCTCTTTACACCTCTCTTTACACCTCTCTTTACACCTCTCTTTACACCTCTCTTTACACCTCTCTTTACACCTCTCTTTACACCTCTCTTTACACCTATCTTTACACCTCTCTTTATACCTCTCTTTACACCTCTCTTTACAACTATATTAAAACACCTCTCTTTATACCTCTCTTAATACCTATCCTTACACCTCTCTTTAGACCTCTATTTATACATCTCTTTAAACATCTCTTAACATCTCTCTTTACACCTCTATTTAAACCTCTCTTAACCCCTCTCTTAACCCCTCTCTTAACCCCTCTCTTAACCCCCCTCTTAATCCCTCTCTTAACCCCTCTCTTTACACCTCTCTTTAGACCTCTATTTACACCTCTGTTTACACCTCTCTTAACACCTCTATTTACATCTCACTTAACACCTCCTTTTACACCTCTCTTAACACCTCTCCTTATACACTTCTCCATATACACCTCTCCATATACATCTCTCCATATACACCTCTCCTTATACACCTCTCCTTATACACCTCTCCTTATACAGTAATATCTTCATGCACATACATTATATATGCCCGTACGTCGTATTCAACACCTATAAAAATATCAATATCGACTGTCTATCTCATGGTCTCGTCTACCTGCTGACCCATTCTCTCTCGTCTAACCTTTAGTCTACTTCATAACCCCATTAACAATTATCGTATCGTAAGATACCATGACCCCTGGTATAGAACAAAGAAACATCAGCGTAATTTAAGTTCGCGCATGCGTAAACTTTCCTAGAATAGCATGTTAATAGTGATGGTTTAGTATTACACACGATAGTAGGCGTTGAGCACATAACTCTAGACAATAATAACAATAGAGCGTGGGCCACGTCCAGGTCTTTTGTTTAGTCACGTTAAACCACAATGCAAGACATATGCATCTCCGCACAACATGATAACTCAACAGCTCAATTCAGATCATATTCAGATCATACTCTCGTTAGACGTATTTATACTCGTATTGAATTTATGTTTAATACTATGAACATATGCACAATATGCATATATATATATATATATATATATATATATATATATATATATATATGTTTATGTATATATATATATATATATATATATATATATATATATATATATATGCGTATGTGTGTGTATATGCGAGTGTACATGTGTATATCCTTTACTGTGTAAATCCTTACATTATAAAGGTTTTAACCGTATATTGTAGAATAATTTTTACACAATGTAATATCAAGGATGAATTTGCTGTTAATAGGTTTGAAGAGCGACCTTGCATATACAGGTACCTTGACCAATAATTCGGTGTTAACAACACCTGTAAGTCTAACCACAAGTCTAGTACACTTCGAGCGTCTATCCAGTTATATTAATAATACAACGTTAATTAATCAAACTCAACTAAAGGAAATATTATCTTTGACGACTAGTCTATGATGCAATCGTGTGTATTAGGTGTACTCATTGTGCAATAGTTGGGGAAGCGGGCGATGTTACGTGTCAACAAGTAAAATCTAATATATTATATAGCCGTAGTGGCTATATAAAATATATATTTACTACTACTGGGTCACTTAGAAGCGCGAATATACGGTTTATAATCTGACTGCAGCCGACTTTACATTAAAATAACATTTATTATGTATCGGGTGTGGGTTAGATGGAATTTATAATAAACACAGACATTAATTCGATTAGAGTATCTACGGACTAATACATATAGATATAACGGCGATTAACACTAGAAATCATGCACTCAGAACTCGTGCCCCTGAGGACTCCACGTGCTTCTCTCTCTCTCTCTCTCACTCCATATTCGTATTTTATCAAATATAAACTAATCTCTTTTTAATATTCACTCAATCACATTGCAACTATCAATCTAAACCATTCATTCCCATTGACCACAGTATTTACTACAATTGACCACAATATATACTACAATTGACCACGTAATTACTACGATTTACCAAAATATTTACTAAAATTTACCACAGTATTTACTACAATTGACCACAGTATTTACTACAATTGACCACAGTATTAATACAATTGACCACATTATTAACTATAATTGACCACAGTATTTACTACAATTAAACACAGTATTTACTACAATTGACCACAGTATTTACTACAATTGACCATAGTATTGACTAAAATTAACCACAGTATTTACTACAATTGAACACAGTATTGACTACAATTAACCACAGTATTTACTACAATTGAACAAAGTATTTACAACAATTGTCCACAGTATTTACTACAATTGACCACAGTATTTACTACAATTGACCTTTACATCAACTATCATTGACCATAGTATTTAATATAATTGACCACAGTATTTACTACAATTAACCACAGTATTTACTACAATTGACCACAGTATTTACTACAATTAACCACTGTATTTATTACCATTGACCACAGTATTTACTACAATTGACCACAGTATTTACTACAATTGACCACCGTATTTATTACAATTGACCACAGTATTTACTACAATTGACTACAGTATTTACTACAATTGACCTTTTACATCAACTGTCATTGACCATAGTATTTACTATAATTAACCACAGTATTTACTACAATTGAACACAGTATTTAGTAAATACTATTTACTACAATTGAACACAGTATTTAAAACAATTGTCCACAGTATTTACTACAATTGACCTTTACATCAATTGTCATTGACCATAGTATTTACTATAATTAACTACAGTATTTACTACAATTGAATACAGTATTAACTACAATTAACCACAGTATTTACTACAATTGACCATAGTATTTACTATAATTGACCACAGTATTGACTACAATTGAACACAGTATTTACTACAATACACCACAGTATTTACTATAATTGACCACAGTATTTACTACAATTGACTACAGTATTTACTACAATTGACCTTTACATCAACTGTCATTGACCATAGTATTTACTATAATTAACCACAGTATTTACTACAATTGACCACAGTATTTACTACAATTGACCAGTGTATTTACTACAATTGACCTTTACATCAACTGTGATTGACCATAGTATTTACTATAATTAACCACAGTATTTACTATAATTAACCACAGTATTTACTACAATTGACCACAGTATTTACTACAATTGACCACAGTATTTACTACAATTGACCACAGTATTTACTACAATTGACCACAGTATTTACTATAATTAACTACAGTATATGCTACAATTGACCACAGTATTTACTACAATTGACCAGTGCATTTACTATAATTGACCTTTACATCAACTGTCATTGACCATAGTATTTACTATAATTAACCACAGTATTTACTACAATTGACCACAGTATTTACTACAATTGACCACAGTATTTACTACAATTGACCACAGTATTTACTACAATTGACCACCGTATTTATTACCATTGACCACAGTATTTAATACAATTGAACACAGTATTTACTATAATTGACCACAGTATTTTTTTCAATTGACTACAGTATTAACTACAATTTACCACTGTATTTATTACCATTGACCTTTACATCAACTACATTGACCATTTACTACAATTGATATCTGTATCTACTTTAACTGAACAGTGTATTTACTGCCATTGACCTTTACATCAACTGCCATTGACCAATGTATTAACTGCCACTCTTATTCTACCCAATCAATCTACACTCAACTCCTAATGACCATCTCCATTTTCAGTTAAATCTTATTGCATATTCATTCACCCATACTTTATAAAACTCTACCTAGTTGCATAGAGACTGCATTAATTCCACTACATTAACCAAACTAAAACATCCAATCGACTAAACTAAAACCTAAACTAGCCGAGTAAGACTTAATTCTAATATCCCAATCATTCACTTAATAGTAGCAAACCCTACTCCAGAATAACTCTAGAGTCTATGAAATTCTACTCGATCGATATCGATGTTCAGTAAGATTCACTGCTTTCTTTTTAATGTTACACGATAGAGTGCCAATTGACATTACAATTTACATACGTAATCAAAACAAATGCTTTATAATCATATTATGGTACCAAGACACGTATTCATTATGTCATATTATTTATTTATTTAAATATAAGTTACGTATATACATATATATGTGTGTATGTAAAAATATATATACATTATAGTCCCCATGTGATTTTATAATTGTGAGTTGGAGATAGGTGGCGATGCCAGATATAAAATATTTAATTTGATTAATATTGTAATAGATAATTTATTGCATAAAATAAATTATATAAAGCATTCATTTATAAAATAAATTAAATTAGTTATGATATATTCATACTGGTGATTTTAATGAATTTAAATAGAGTTTTAGCTAAGAAACAACTATATTTTCTCTGGTTTCTTTCTTATACGAAATATATGTATATATAAAATATATATTGAGGTTTGCACATATAAGAAGGATAACACATTATAAGAAGATTTTGAAACTAATAATACTATATTGCATTTAATATAATTACAGTTTTTCATTATATGTAAAAGATTTTAGAAATATGTCAATTGATCAAATCTATTATAGTAATTAAGCAATTAAATATCTTAATATCATATCTCTCTGAATGTTATATAACCCAAACTATGCCGTAATTAAATATATCCTATATTCATGAGGTTTAGATCTGCTATCTAGATCTGCTATCTAGAATTACGTGTCTAGGACTTGTGTAACATATGTGTATGACATATAGTCGGAGCATTGTAATTATAATATCGGATTAAGCTTGTAATTCAGTGATCTTGTAACGCGAATAGTCAATTCCCAGAAGGACTTACGTAATGTTAAATCAGACCGCACCGGTCAATTAGGACCATACCATTGTTACTGTTTTGGTAGAGATTTTAATAATTTGCACTAAAAACTCTGATAATGGTTAACAATATACGACGATACCAACACACTTTAATTGTTCTCATTTGCTATATTACCAAAGGATATTAAAATATGTCGTATGCATTCTGCAGTAAGCATTAGTTTAAATAGTAATTAATTTTATTTTCTTGATTATAAATATTAATTAATGATAGAAATGATCTATTTATTTTAGAGGATTATACTCCATTGTTTACAATTTATTACTTACTGGTAATATGAAGTTCGTTGGTAATCGTTATGACGCAATAACAGCCAATGCCCTGGAGATCACTTCATTCATTATTCACAGTGACAAATGCTTTCACCGAAAAGTATAACGTTAAGTCGTGAATTATGCAATTACTGAGGTTACGTAAGTCTAAGAGATTTACAAAAAAAATAGTTTATATGCACTATATGTCAAATTTATGAAAAAGCAAACAGTTTGTAAACGTCTCATTCAATATTTACGCGCAAATCGAATGTTTTATTCGATTTCGGGACATTTTCCACTATAAAAACACAACTTAATCTTAATCCGTTAATTCGCTACCGATGCTTAATAACTAATGTGCTACCTCTTAGCGTTGACTATTCTTTATACGGTTTTGACATGTTACTATTATTTTAAGTTAGATTTATCATTGATGTTTCTATTTTTTATTTATCCAAACATCGATATGTTTATATATTATTTTACTGTAAACATTTATATCAATTATGTAATCGTATATTAAATTTATTTAAATTCAATCGTTTAAAATATATGTAATTAATATCTCGATGATGTTTTCGCTTATTTATCCATTACTAATCCATGACTTTATATTCAGATGGACTTATTTTTTATATATTATAAAATCATTTAATACAAATAGGTTGCAAACAAATTTTGGAAACATTAAAAAATATAATGATGCAATAATTAATTTAAATATATAAATTAATACATAATTCAATATTATTTTAATTTTGTAATATAGTATAATAAATACTTATTTAATATTTATGTCTATATATTGTATAACAATTGATATAATTAATGTAAGAAATGGATTACTTATTACAAAGACATCCCAAGAAACCATCCAGGTCATTATAGTTTTTTTGTTGTATAATAAATATGAACATATTTTATTTGCATTAAAAAGATATTATATTTATTTTGGATCTAAAATAATTATATAATATTCTATAATAGTTACAACATCTGGTTCCTCGTGATTAAAAAAAATCATTTATTTATGAATATTTAGATTAAAAAACAATTGAGATTCAATTAAATAAATTATATTAATTTTTCTATTGTTAAAAATATTCTTATTATATATTCTTAACATCTAAAATATATTATTATAAATTAAAATTTTACTTTTAAATATAATATACTGTATAGTATTTAAATAATTTGAATAGGAATATGTTTATTATCACTACTTAAATTACCTAATTTTTGTGAAATTATCATCTACTAAATCATTTCCCAAATGGGTAATTTTATTTAAGGATTTTATCAATTCAGGCATATTAAATTATGGATTTGCAGATTATCGTACGGTAGTTTTATAATATAAGTAAATTATTGCAATACTACAATTTCTACTAAAACGAATTTATATTAATATTAATTTAATCAAAATACTATTATTAAATTTAAAAATTACTTACTGAATATTGTTAAATAAAATATTTCATTATAATATATGATATATTTTGTCTTGAAAATAGAGTCTAAAAAATAGAAATAAAACTATTTAATTTGAACCAACAGTATTACAAAATCTCACTAGAAAAATATAAAATTAATAAAATATTTATTAATAAACGAAATTATGAAATCTTTAATAAATATAAATATAATATTAAATTTATTATTTGATAATCAATAAGAGTATTATTAAGAATACTAAATAATAGACACATTTGTTTATCTTGAATAAGACATAGCTTATATATATAATTATATAATAATTTTTAATAAAGACTTGTATTTAAATTATCATAATAATAGCATTATATTACCTAAAAGAAATAACTTTGTAGCTAAGTTGGTAAAATATTACATGAAAACTTTGACGATTTACCAAATAAATAATTCTGAATTAATAATATAAATTTATATGATACGATTCTTCATCTATATTAACAGATATTACAATTATAAATATTTTTACTCTTTTCCCTGAAAATTCTATAATATTATTTTGATGAATCTGATTATTTTCATCTTCAGCTAGGATTCCCGTTTATTTATCATTTAATTAAATACTTTGTAATAGGAATTTACCAAATAGTTTAAATATATATATTTTAATACATTATATAATAATAATCTCAGTAGAAATTTTCAACTACACTATTATTAACATCACTAATATCACATTTTTCTAATATCAAATTGTTAGAAAATTATTTTGATAATTTTATAATACATTTAATATTAATAGTGATTTGTAATATTCTTAATATAGTTTCAGAATAAAGATAAGTACATTAGATGCAATCAAAATATATTATAATTATTGGATTCGCAGAATTTCTGTTTTCTGACTTTCATACTTTTATTGCATTTTGATTTTATACAAATTATACAAAATGTACGATTAGCCCTAGGCTGCGTTTATTAGAAGTTATTTTAAAATTATATGATACAATTTAAAATTTAAAATAATCATATTGTTAATATTTAATTCAAGTTTTTTATTGATAGCAAATTATATTGTATAAAGATAATTGACTTAAATTGTGTAATTAAATTTAAAAAGCATTTTTTAACAATATCTAAATAGTAACTAACACTTAGAATTAAACGTTAATTTAATGATATGCTTTTCATAGATTGCGTACAATGGTTTGGTAAACTTATGTTAATATATATAGGGCTACTAATTTAAATACAATCCAATATAATACAATTAAACTAATATCTAGTTTATATTAAATAATTTATATTTAATTTTTTTATATTGTTTTAATGTTTTATTATTTTCTATTTGAAATAATTACCTCTAAGTTTTCAATTAATTTTCTTTTTATAATGTGACATTCATATGTTATATTATCTAATGTTTTATATTGTATATTATTATTATTATTTTCTATTTTATTACTAAAGATACATTCATTTATAAGTTTATTTATTTTCTGATTTCTACATATCTACTTTTATTAAATAGTATATAAAATATATATTTACTTTAAGCTTCATCCTATTTATATAATTCGTTATGAAAAATCATATTATTATACGGTGGCGAGTACAACAAGATGAGCCGATGGTACACATTATCGTGATACTCATTAAAATCAATCGCCGCTTAAAATCACTAGTCTAGTGAGGGAAAAAGGTAAACAATTTAAAATCATGTTCATTTCTCGAAAATTACTTTAAGTCGAAAATGTAAGGTATTGTCGTAAGGTAATCGTCGACAGTTTTTATCATTAAGATCAAGTTTCGGAAAGTTTCTAAACTTAGATATACAGAATTAATATTATATTAATCGATCATTCAAGATATACGTATCGCGGAAAAAATGTTCGAGGTTTTTTAGGAATGAAATAACCACCAAATAAGGGTAATAAATATACGTTATTTTCAGAGAAAAAAAATGTTAAACTTCAAAAAATTAATTTTCTATGATTTCCCTAATTTCCAAAAAAGATCTACTATAGTATCGTCTATAGACGAATTAAATCATATTTTGAGCGCTACAACATTATTC
>OZ038313.1:15523596-15543596 GCA_964035775.1 Osedax frankpressi | reverse complement strand
ATTTACGAGACCTCTGTTACAACTAAACGCACGTGGTCCAATTTCAAGACATGGGTGTATTTCTACATATAGTTAAAAAAACAATAGATAAGATCCATTATATTTAATAACATTATATTGAAACTATATGTAGGTTATTGTTATGTTGATACAATATAACATTCTTTTACTCTGAAAAAGTCTAAATTAAAAAATATGATTTTGTAGGAGGTTATGATTTAGTAGGAGGGTATGAGTTAGTAGGAGAGTAGGCGTTAGTACGATGTTATGATTTAGTTGGAGGGTATGAGTTAGTAGGAGGGTATGATTCAGTAGGAGGGTATGAGTTATAAGAAATAAAGAATAGATATTAATAAATTATTGAATATACACTTAAATTATGGATGGTTTGCTGGGTCGCAAACAATCCATGTATTACGTTTTGTGTAAGGCATTATTTTTTTAATATTTTATTTATTTTTAATTTCAAAGCATTTAAAAAAATATAACAAACATTTGTTAGTTATTTCTTTTATTACAATGTTAAGAGTATATTGACATCATTTCTGATATATAAATTCAATTGCGCATACTTTATTATTATATAAATATTATATATTAAATATTATATAATATTATAATATATCAATATATATATATAAATATATACATATAGTATTAATTAATAGTAATATCATTTATCTACATATAATACATAATTAGGTTATACATTTATGTATACCTAATATGGGCTCTATATTGATTATTATATCTAAATTTATTAAATTCATATAATTATAAACGGATACATCAATAATGCATCTTCCGGCTTTAATTAATTTATTAATTACATAACTAAAAGATATATATTATTATATTTTGAAGTCATGTATTATTTTAAATTTATATAGTAATAATTGACCATTTATCTACAATTATTATTCACGAACTTAGATTATGTAACTATTACACTAGATGGTCTAAATATTAAAAATTCATATACGTCAATTATATTTAAATTAATTAATTCAAAATTTTAAATAATTTTTTTTTATAAAACTACTATACATATATTAAATAGTATTTATTATAATAATGTAAATACTATTAACTACTATTATATCAATATTAAAATCTAATATATATTATATAATAATAGTAAAATAATAATAGTATGTTATTTAATAAAAAAGAATAGTTTACTAATTTCCATCAAATTAATTATCTCAAAAATACGATATATCTCTAAATTAACGTTCCCTATTTACCCTTGACAGACAGTCCTCACACATACCACCACCTGTTGTCTTCCCAACTAAGCACGGTTTCAGTCGGCGAATCATGTCTCGTCTACAGATGCAATGTGTGGCCGTGGTTTTGTGTTTCTTTGTGGTAGCGTTGGACGCCAGGAGTCTTCAGGGCGATCGTCGGCTATCAGGTTTAGATGGCGGTTATGCCCCTTTGCCCGGAGGTCATGACCCCGTAGGACTTTACCCCGCCCCCTTGTCCGAACACGCGTACCGTGTGTGGGAGATGGCACAATTGTTACCAGGTAAACGAAAACTTCTTATTATAATTATAAAACTAAATATAACAACTTTTTATTTAATATATAATATAAATATCTTGTGTTATAACACATAATATAGTTAATTCTACATTATTATATTAATGATTATTTATAAAATCCTACAATATGTATGCTATATTTTTTGAATGGATCATGTATGATATGATGTTTGATGGACAATATAATACATTATAAAGCTCCGTATATTTATATATATACACTATGAATAATAACTTTACAATTAATATATATATATATATTAATTTGAATATCAATTGTAATTTATTACCATATATTATAATATATATATAATATATATATATATATATATATATATATATATATATATATATATATATATATATATATATATATATACTATATGTAATACATTTTGTATATAATCCAAAATTAAAAAAATAATAACAAACAAATTATATTTTATACATAATCATTAATATGATATATATTATGTGGATTTATCATGATATGAGTATTTATATATCAACCATAGTTGTGATAAATCGAGTTATGTTGCGCAGCCAATAAAGCGACTTTAGAACAATAGACTGACATTTCTATTATTGATGAACACATTGTATAGCAGTTACTAAATGCAATGGTATCTAATTATGGCTCACTGACAAATTCGACCCTAAAATTTAGCAATGGTCAATATTTCCATACCTTCATTAAATTAAGAGTATTGGAATCTATACACAGCTGTTAGCTAGAATCCGCCATTGCCATTGGTTTGTATTGGTAATAATTCTGCTTTAGTAGTTTGAAGAGAATATATTATTAATATAGCGGGTATATTGTAGCGGACACGAGACTAGAGTGCTAATAAGAAGTAGTCAACATATAGAAATAATGTTAGGCATTGTTTAGCGGTGAATACCAATGGTCGGCAGAGGTCAATAGCAGCCACCATTAGTCGATATTAACCAGCAGTGGTCAAGCGTGATAAACGCGCTCGCTAGTAATCTGCAGTGGAAAACCTTATCAGCTCGTGTCATCGGTGAATCGAATTGTTAATAAGCGAGTTGTAAGTAGTGGCATACAGTTAACTAAGTGCTCGGTTGTGCATCAATAATAGATAAGAAGTTCCGCTATGTATTCGTTAATGAATGTTCATCAATTACGAATTTCTGGGAGAGGCGAATGCTAATTACATTATTTCTGTAACGTAACGATCTGTTGATCTACTGTAACACATGAAATATGTATTAAGCCGTAAAGATAATTAACCCGTCAACATTAACTGTCCGCCAATATCTTTACAATATGACCAACTACAGCTAACTACAGCTAACTACAGCTAACTACAACTAACTACAGCTAACTACAGCTAACTACAGCTAACTACAGCTAACTACAGCTAACTACAGCTAACTACAGCTAACTACAGCTAACTACAGCTAACTACAACTAACTACAGCTAACTACAGCTAACTACAGCTAACTACAGCTAACTACAGCTAACTACAGCTAACTACAGCCAACTACATCTAACTACAGCTAACTACAGCTAACTACAGCTAACTACAGCCAACTACATATAACTACAGCTAACTACAGCTAACTACAGCTAACTACAGCTAACTACAGCTAACTACAGCTAACTACAGCTAACTACAGCCAACTACAGCTAACTACAGCTAACTACAGCTAACTACAACTAACTACAGCTAACTACAGATAACTACAGCTAGCTACATCCAACTACAGCTAACTACAGCTAACTACAGCTAACTACATCCAACCACAGCCAACTACAGCTAACTACAGCTAACTACAGCTAGCTACAGCTAACTACAGCTAACTATAGCTAACTACAGCTAACTACAGCTAACTACAGCTAACTACAGCTAACTACAGCTAACTACAGCTAACTACAACTAACTACAGCTAACTACAGCTAACTACAGCTAACTACAGCTAACTACAGCTAACTACAGCCAACTACAGCTAACTACAGCTAACTACAGCTAACTACAGCTAACTACAGCTAACTACAGCTAACTACAGCTAACTACAACTAACTACAGCTAACTACAGCTAACTACAGCTAACTACAGCTAACTACAGCTAACTACAGCTAACTACAGCTAACTACAGCTAACTACAACTAACTACAGCTAACTACAGACAACTACATCCAACTACAGCCAACTACAGCTAACTACAGCTAACTACAGCTAACTACAACTAACTACAGCTAACTACAGCTAACTACAGCTAACTACAGACAACTACAGCTAGCTACATCCAACTACAGCTAGCTACATCCAACTACAGCTAACTACAGCTAACTACAGCTAACTACAGCTAACTACAGCTAACTACAGCTAACTACAGCTAACTACAGCAAACTACAGCTAACTACAGCTAACTACAGCCAACTACAGCTAACTACAGCTAACTACAGCTAACTACAACTAACTACAGCTAACTACAGACAACTTCAGCTAGCTACATCCAACTACAGCTAACTACAGCTAACTACAGCTAACTACAGCTAACTACAGCTAACTACAGCTAACTACAGCTAACTACAGCCAACTACAGCTAACTACAGCTAACTACAGCTAACTACAGCTAACTACAGCTAACTACAGCTAACTACAGCTAACTACAGCTAACTACAGCTAACTACAGCTAACTACAACTAACTACAGCTAACTACAGCTAACTACAGCTAACTACAGCTAGCTACAGCTAACTACAGCTAACTACAGCTAACTACAGCTAACTACAGCTAACTACAGCTAACTACAGCTAACTACAGCTAACTACAACTAACTACAGCTAACTACAGCTAATAACAGCTAACTACAGCTAACTACAGCTAACTACAGCTAACTACAGCTAACTACAGCTAACTACAGCTAACTACAGCTAACTACAGCTAACTACAGCTAACTACAGCTAACTACAGCTAACTACAGCTAACTACAGCTAACTACAGCTAACTACATCTAACTACAGCTAACTACAGCTAACTACAGCTAACTACAGCTATCTACAGCCAACTACAGCTAACTACAGCTAACTACAGCTAACTACAGCTAACTACAGCTAACTACAACTAACTACATCTAACTACAGCTAACTACAACTAACTACAGCCAATTACAGCTAACTACAGCTAACTACAGCTAACTACATCTAACTACATCTAACTACAACTAACTACAGCCAACTATAGCTAACTACAACTAACTATAGCCAACTACAGCATAATAAAGCCAACTACAGACAATAGAAGACGCTGCGTATCTCTTATAGTATAGAATTTCTTAACATATTTATCTCTACGCAAGGAAGTAAGGTTTAAAGGAAGAATATTAAATAACAATACCGTTTCTTAGTCTTGTTAATATTATGAATCCATGTATCTATATAGATATCTATATATAAGTAAGACTTATGCTCACGAATTACGTTTTCACGTTTAGCTCGGTAGAAGATTCTATGTAATAAGGCACATATGGAATATTCGGTATATAGTCTCGTTAAAGCCAGTTAACCAATAGATTATAACGGATTTAACGGATTTAAGTGAGTAGTAATATATAATTCTGTGTATATATTCGCCTTGCATACTAGATTAATTATTAATTGATTTCATTTTTTGAAGTGATCTCAAACCCCAAGGCCGATGTACTCGGATTCTTTCGAGTCCCAAAATTCTAGATACCCTCTATAGGAGATAAGATAGGATAATTCTCCCACGGTGCATACTCTCGATATAAAGGAGATAATCGCACACACACGAGCGTTTATTATTATAGTTTTCAAGCTCGTACATTAGCACAGGCGTACACTTAAGGTTATTACCTCACTACTGTGTGAATACCCTGACTACTAATGAGTTTGGTATACGATGGTATATATATCCTATAAGTATCCAATTATGTTTTAGAGTGTAACCTATGTGCCTTGGATATAGAATACGTTACAGAAAGTTTTAAATTATCGCAAAGATGATGATGCTTTCTTTCTTTTTGACTACGGGGAATTATACATATGTAGTAATTTTAATAATTATTCTAATAAATAGATTATTTAAATTAATATAATTAATTGTTTCAATAGATAATATAATATATCATTTCATGTTCCGCTACTTTATCATAAACTTCTAGAAAATAATATGACTCGGAGTGACATTTTTCTAACATGCAACAAACACTGCGACTTAATAATTTTATAAAATATGTGATGTATCTTGGAAAATAAAAAATAATATAAAAGAAATGATGTAACATATTAAATGACCTGGTTGGTATTATAGTTTTAACTCGTGCGATATATGCATACCTCCTATATACCCATGTGAATATCCAGGATTTTTAATTGTTTTTATCATATAATAAAAGGTATATTATATTTAATTTTTATTTAAATTATAATATAATTATATTTTATTGAATACACTATATAACAGTTTATAATAGTTACATCATCTGTTTTAATGAGTATATAAATAAAAGCGAAATGAAATGAGGTACACTTCAATACTAAATATAAATTATGTCATATACACCGGTCAGTTTTATCTCTATCAAAATGATGGGGTCACTTGGAATTAAATTTTTAAATTTTATGTATAAAATTATTTTATATGTAAAATGTTATACTACAGCATACACATATTATATGTGTATGCTGTAGTATCTTATATCTTATATATCTTATAACAGAAAACTATATCTCTATAACACTTTAGAAACTTAAGAGCAGATCTTATAACATTATCAGATATATGCATTACTGATAAATTAAATTATCGGTATCAGCTTCTATCAATATCAATCATTGCATCTATGTACTACATATAAATCTACTTATATATGTACACCGAGATAAATATATATTGATATAAAGAAAAAAACTTCAATGAGCATTTCTATCTGTAAAAATCCATTATTGTATACATAGCGATATGATTTTATACACATTGTTATAAAATAAAAATAATAACTACATATTTTCAATTTTCAACATAAAGTAATTGAAAATAATTGCAAAATTTTAAAACCCTTGTATCATATACTTTGATATATATACAGTGTAATAAAAATTAATAATTAATAATAAATGGGATATTGCAAGATAGAATACTGTAGCTATTATATATTACTTTACTTTTTTCAAAAAATAATGTGTTCAATATATATAATATATTTTATCTTATATGATATGATAAATGCTTTTACAAATCTCTTACATCACTACGTTTGAAAGGTTATTGTTATGAGTGTCAATGAACCATTAGGGTCAATTTAGTTGTTTGGTATATGATAAAATTGAAAATATATTTTATTTGCTTAATTATTATTTTTTGGGAATTTAATATATTTTTATAAGGATGTTTATCAACTTTATTCATTATATAATATGTGAATTAAAAACCAAGTATATTTTTCAATTATATTCAATTAAATGCATATTACATATTCGAAAGATATTAAATGAATAGATTTACGCGTATAAACTTTAACCGATACAATTTGATTATACTTCTTTAAAAGAGTGATATAATCGTTATTAATAATTTTATGATAAATATTAATTGTGATTTAATAAATAAGTAATATATATATATATATATATATATATATATATATCTTGCTGTCTATATATGTATAATTTATCTATATTATGATTTACTAAATCTACATTAAGATATTTAGATATCTTAATAGATATATTTTTGTTGCATTACATAATTTAACTTACATTAATCAATCATAGTTTTAACAAATGAAATGTTTTGTATTAAACTCTCATATAATTCTACTTTAGTAATATTATAATGACAATTCTAAAAATGTAATAAAATTGCATATTATATCTTAATTTCAACTATATTATTTCGATATTATTTATTAATGAAGATATTAACGAAGTGACATGATACTAATGGAGTGTCGTGGCTCTATTCAGTTGATGATTCATCATATTTTATATTAGAGTAACGATGATATATTGAGAACTCACGATAATGACTATTACTTATACAAATGATTTATTATTAATTAATCTATATTTAACTTAATTAATCGATTATGATTCATTATTCTAATTAAGTATAGGGATATACCAAAAATAAGATATTGTAATTATAATTATTTGAAATAAAAAATAATCATAAAATATTTTTAATGAAAATAAACTATATTTAAATTTTGTATATAACAAAAACAATATATTAATCAAGACATTGTCCTAGATAAGCATACATCCCTCATATGCTAGAAATATATATATATATATATATATATATATATATATATATATAATTACAATACATAAACATATATTTTTCAGATATTATAATATGTAGTACTCAGAATAGTTACTCTAGAATTGAGTTTCGATAAATAAATGATAATTTGCTTCGATTGAATTTGTTTAATATTAAATTTTATGTTATAAAAAATGAAATATTAAAGAATATTATAAAAATAATATGGTTGCATATATTTACAAATAGTAATAATAATCAATCAATCTAAGCATGCAATTGAATACATTTCAGTTTATGGTTTACGAATGAAAGTAGGTAATATAATTTTAAAATTAAATAATTAAATGCTAAATATATCGATGATATATTATTTTTTATGTTATATAATATAAGTGAAAATATATTTAATTTGTTGTGGGAATAAAATTTGTTAATATATGTTAATTTTTAATTTAAAATAATGATATAATATTGTATAATAATTTAATCATCTGGTTTCTAGATATATTAATAATACTTTCATCCGTATTGACGATCTGCATTACTCGAATCAATACGATCGTTATATTGATATTCTTGTTAGTCCCTGAAATAAAAGTGGAATACACATTTCAGATATGCTTAATCGACAATACTACAAGTTGATTTTTTCTATCATAGATTATAATTAAAAATAGTCAATGTATGTATTTATATACTTGACAAATTAATATCTATTATCATTGGTGAATTAATTCAATAACATGTATGTATATCATTTTAAAAGTGATAGTAATGGTTAAAATAGACAATCTTGCTTAAAATGGATGACTTTACTATACTATTAAAGCTATATGAACTAGTAAAATGAAAAAATAAAACCTAAATAAGTGTTCAAGAAACTAAAATATAGTATTGACTTCATAGTAAGAAGTAACCCCAACATTATTAAATTATTAATCTGAGTAAAGTTGATGATCAACAGATATGTATTGTTGTTAAAGATATTCAAGTTAGTCGTTAATATACTTCACTTGTGAAAAACAATAATTATTTATGCTTACAAAATAATAGGACGTGATATAGATATTTACAACATGCGAAACATTATAAATTATCTGGTTATATTAATATATAATGAAAACTATCACCATTCCAACGAAAAAGAACAACACAGTTGAATAACAGATACAATAGTAAGATACAACATTTATTTGTATATAATTTAAAATAATAATACATTATATTATAATAACATAGCATAGTGACAATAGAGCATTCTTCATTAATCATCATATTGATATAAATACAACTACTTATATTTATTATTGACTGGTATTGTATTTGCTGAATTATAAAAAGGAATATATAAACCTAATATAAAGCTATTTCAAAAAGTAAAAACAGAGTTATGACAATTTACTTATGCATATGCTGAACCTATACATATATATATATATATATATATATATATATATATATTATATATACATTATATATACATATAGGGCTTATTGCATATATTATACATTCATTTAGAAATAAGTAGATACAATATGTGATTGCATAGGATGGATTACTAATACGATCTGCATATAAAGAATTTACATTTAATAAAATAGTTTTCCAAATTTAAAAATTAATTGATACACCATGATATATTATTCGTGATGTGTAAATACTATTGTATTGATGGACACAATAAAAGTAAGTTGCGATTTATCTTTCAACTGTAAACATATATATTTATGATTATTTCATGTATACAGTAGTAGCATGATGCGACATAATAAAGCATGTTTTCTTTTTCATCATTCCAATGATAATTTTGGAGAAGATTACATATAAAGAATAATCAATTGATATATAATATTTTATAATATAATTTAAATACTATATTAAAATAATTAACATATAATGTATCTTGTTCGATATACTAATTTATTATAATTTTTCCTATTATATAATAGTTTAACTATTATAAATATTACGAATATGAATATCAGTATTTATTTATATTGAATGATTTCGATATATAACTTTTTATATTATAATACAACATGTTGTAATATAATTAAGCACACGACTCTTGTTAAAAGTAACGGATCATAAATATAATAAGCTGTACATTATTACATTTATTAATATAAATGAATGTATAATTAACAAAGCTCTTTTCTAAGTAAATATAGTAGTATAACAATTGTAAATAAACAAGGAAAATATAAATTTCTTTACGCCGGCTCTTAAAATGTATACATCTATATTCGAAAAAATCTTTAAATTAATGTTGAGAGCTATAAATAGCTAATTAATGTATTTAATATATTTTAAATTATAATGTATATATAGGTGTATTTTTGTATATTTTAACAAATAGCTTTATTGAAATTATTACAAAAATTAATTTATTGTTTATATATATATAATATATATATATATATATATATATATATATATATATATATATATATATATATATATATACATATGATTATATTTATGATTATAGATTTTTTGCAATTTCTTAATTAGGTTATTATATTAAGGTGACTATTTAATAAATTATATATATGTACATATACTTTATTTAGCTGTAAGATTATCATAATATGAAATAAATTTATGTTTAATCACCTAATGAAGTGCATACCGTTGTAAATATATGCATTATTTTAAAATATTAAAATCATTATAATACTCCTGAACAAATAACATGAATATTGTATTTTTGTGGTATTTTGACTAGCTGATATATCGATCAATAACTGATTTCTAAATAATGTATTAGTTTTTTCTAAAAATACACTATCGTACAGTTCTTGTTAATACAATGTAAATATTATCGATTGGTTGTTATGTACCAACATATTGATCTATTTACCTGAATAAAGAATTACATAATATAGAGATTCCGCTACTCGTTATTGAATATCAATATATCTCATTTATTAGAAACATCATTTTTTTAGAATAATTATTAATCCGCTTTTTAAAAGCCGATGATAAAGAAATTTTAATAACATTTACTACACATAATATAAACCCTTCATATATATAACCAGACACCCATTTACAACGTTCATTAAATATTTAATTAAGGGAAATAATTATAGTTGATGTTATTAAATTGGTAAATAATTAAATTCTACATAGTAAAATAAATATGAACACATTATAAACAATTTCCGTATTGGTTAATGAGAAATTTATGAATAATGACCATTAGTAAATTAATTTAAATATAATGGTATAAATATAACAACGAATATACTAATTATATATATATAATTTAAACATATCCTAAAAACAATACTGAAAAAACAATCATTTTAAGCGAATAATTTGCATAATATACCTATCACTAACTAAAACACGATTATTACTAAATTAAAAAGAAAATAACTGTTTTTTTGAATTCGCTGTTCTATTGAATTTATTGAAATTCATGATATTAGTTTGGTTATTAATGTTATATTATATATTTGAAAAGTGGTTGATTTAACCCGTCTTTTAATTGGGTACCGTTGTCTTTGTGGGCAGTTAGTGATGAGCTGTATTCTAGGTATGCAAATATAAAACTATTTTCAGTCATTAATGATTTCCTGAAGTTATACAGTAACATTACATATAGCTAGTTATGTACACAGGTTTATATGTTTATTTATTCATAGTTATATATATTCCTAAATATCTAGCAGATTGTCTAGTGATAAGAGAAGAATTGTTTAAATTTATTAGAGGATATTGTATTTGGGATTTATTAGCAAGATTTATTATAATAATTATAATATACTATTATATATATATATTAATTATATATATACATATATATATATATATATATATATATCAATATATTTGTTATAATTTATCTAGATAACATTTTACATATTAAACCTAAATCTAAATATCAACAATCTATAGATTGATTACAAACTATTATTAATTTTTTTAAATATCACTATATATATATATATATATATATATATATATATATAGGGCATACACATATAATATAACTTATACATATCATACATATTATGTTGTGTTTATAATAACTCGAATGCCCGTGTTTAGTTGTAATGGCAACAGTGATCATTCACAACACGTAGGAACTGCTTACGTAATCGATGACCATTATTACTGGCGATCAGGTGCACGATGAAGGTCGGCCTGACCCCTACACAAAACGGATGTGATTCAACAAGATACACCATCCGCAGGAGAACTAAGCGGCTGATAAAATACTGCATACAATTATCATCCTTAGGAATTGTAAATATATTGATTGACCCCGTTAAAGTATTGTAACATATATATCATTATCGCCACTAACTATAATAACTAGATATATATATATATATATATATATATATTTATATATATATATATATATATATATATATATATATACATAGTTTATCGATAAAATGAGAGAACTATTTATAATAATGCAATCTCATTATCACGTTACTAATAAGTCTTTAGAGTAAGTCGGTACATAAGTAATACACCCATTGTTTGCTATTATTACGAACACTGCATTATTATGACTAAAGTTGCATAGCTAGTTATCATCTTAAATATATCTCCTTTGTTATATTCGTGAGTTTATAATCATCGTTAACGCAAAAATGGTCGCATCGCTCTAGAGAGATAATACAATATTTTAATAAAATACTATATTATAATATATTAATATATATATTCTTATGTTTTATGATATCTAAGAGCTGTATTTATTTACTTTTTAATTCTTCATTGTATCCGGATAAGTACACATCAAGAATGAATAAGTAATGATGCAATGTAAAATATAAAATGACTTTCGATGTTTGATGGAAAAGCATATTTGTTATTATGAGCTATTTTTTATAACTGATGGTTCCAGTTTTTATATTTCATAATGGTATTCTATTTTAAACTGTTATTTGGTATGTTTCTTTCAATCAGTTATACATCCAATACTTTTATATTTTAACTTTTTGAATGATAAAATAAGTGAAAATCAGTTGATATTCGTATAAGAATGCCCAAAAAATGAATATATATTTAATATCTGTGATAGACTCCCAAGAAATAATCTATGTCATTTTACTTTTTTTATTAATAATAATAGTTAACTATATTTTATTTGTATAATGTTTATTTTTTATATAAAATAATGATAAAAGAATATACACTATACATCATATTTTTTCTTGGACTGACTATAATATATGTTATAATAAGGTATACAATATATGGTGTTACTATTTATTTAAGCTATTTGATTATTTTGTAAATAATATTTACTTTTAGAACGTACATAATATTGTATATATAGTTTGAAGGCGTGGGAAGTGATAAAGAAAAGAATATATATATATATATATACATCATATATATATATATATATATATATATATATATATATATATATATATATATGTGATGTATATGATTGTGTATATTGTACATATATTGTATATTATAATAATGTATCATATTGTAGTATGTATATTCGGCAGGGCCATTTCATCACGTAATAGATAATTTGGTGAAGTGACTTTTAACTAACAACAGATAGCTGCATATTCCTTGTTATCACGCTCTTGGTATTTTAATATATTTATAGTTTTATGTTTATATTTGTATCGAGAGCATGTGAATTAACTCAATATTCTATATCTTATTTTAAGACTAATTTTTCGGACATTAGAACAACACACATATTGCCTTGTGGTCAACACTATAGTTATTATGCCAACGATGCAAATATCTATATAAGTTATGATATTTGATCAAATATGATAATTGAGAGTATTTTATAAGAAATTATCCTTTCTCTGATCTGACCTTCTAAATGGAATTATAGATAATTATATAGACATATCTACGTTATTATACATATGATAATATATATACAAAAATAAAAAAATTACTTTATTATTATATATATATATAATATATATAAATATAAATATATATATATATATATATATATATAATATTAAATGGTAATGCTACTTTAATTAGACTATTGATTAAAGAAAGTACTTTATATAATACATATATTACAATTATAATCTATTTTTAATTATATTTGGATTGAAATATCCAATGACCCGAATATTATTTTGATTGAGTGCGATAAATGATATAGTTTTATTAGCATTACAATCTAGCATTCGAATATAGTCACAGCTCAGTATATATTTATTCACATATAACAATGGTATTATTATAATAATATATTAACTATGAATATCAATGCTTAGTAATACGCTATAAGATTTATTTATAACTCACTTGATTTTCTGAACTAAAACATATATTTTATTATAATTAATATATAAAAATTATTACAATTCTTATTTAGTCTATAATATTATATATAGTTGGGTATTTATATATAAGCATACGTGAATATATACGTGAATATATGTGAATATACGTGAATATATATATATATATATATATATATAAATAATGTTATACTACAAATTAAGTTATTTATTATAATTTTTTAACATATAGCTCGTTCATTAAAATATGTATTTTTAATTTCATATTTTGTTTATACTATTTTCAATTATATGATTTGAATTTAGCCTGACATAAATAAAATAATATATATATATTCATATTAAATGAATACTCATCATTATAATTATAATATGCGTATTTGACTACACATATTATTTAATAACTAAATTTATATAAGTTTATTTATATTACAAAATATTCTCATAGCTATATTAAAGAGTCTCCGATAAATAAATTGATTATAATATAGTACATATTTTCTCTAGACAACTATCATTTTAATCGATAATAAATTAACAATATTTAATAATTTTATATTATTCATAACGTTGATTATGCACTTGATATTATATCATAAACACTTTAATATATACGATGCATATACTATAGTTAACGTAATAATGTATCGTCGATTATCGTGCCAGGTCTATTATCTCGAGTTTTAACCACGTTTCTGGTAACAATTGAATGCCTTTCCGATGCCGCATGTCGAATTGCAGCAAAGGTCTCCCACGCACGTCCGACGCCGACGCCCGCAAAAAACGCCTAGCGCGCTCCACCGAGTGAAACGCACGCCAAATCTCACCCGTTACAGAGGAAGCCGAGAAACGAGCACCCGCCCAAAGAAAATTTATCGGCAAACGGTATGCCGATAATTCGTTGTGGTATTCCCACCTGCTACAGATTCGTCCCCAGATCGCTTACCGCGAAAGGCAACAGCCATCGCAACCGCAACAACAACAATTACAACAACAATTACAACAACAAAATCAACAACAACAACAACAACAACTGCAGCATCAACAATACGAAACAGGCCGCGCCCATTATTCACTTGTCGATAACAAACGTTCATCGTGGTCTTACAAGAAGCGAATGCCTCAGTTCATAGGTAAACGCGCGAACACCAAGATCAGATTCATCGGAAAACGACTCTATAATTTGGCACAAGAACGAGGCCAAGAACTTTCTCAAGTGGACCAACAGGATCAATTGCAGAAGCGACACCTACTGCCAGTCAACGTCGAACAGAAACGTGCTCCCTCTACGCGGAAGTTTATCGGGAAGAGGAAATCTCTGTTCATCGGCTGATAGGTATACACTAACTACGTACGAGTACCACTCGACACGTATAACTCTATCTTGTGCACTGTCTCAGATCGCGTTATTAACATTTATGAGCGTATCGTATCTCAATCGATGTAATCGTAGTTATCGAGATATCGTTATGCTCTTGACACACGGACTCATATCGTGTTCCAGATCATTTCACCAACCTAATATATTCGTGCAACGCTATAACCTCGTCCTTTATCGCCCCGTTGCAGATAACTCGCAGCTGGACCACTTTGCCCCGGCGGCGAAACGAGTATCTTCGTTCATCGGCGGAAAGAAGCGCATGTCCGATTTCATCGGCGGCAAGAAACGCATGTCCGATTTCATCGGCGGAAAGTAATTCAGTTGCAATCTAACCGGCGGGAAGTCGCGGCGGCCTGCTCTTTCCGTTCTCTTTCTCTCCGCTCGTGCAAGTCGCGGTCGTCGATAGTTCCCGCGAACATTTAGTGGGCCGTGTTGCGATTTACAAGTCGCTCGCGGGGCGGGGTTTTATCTATTGTACCGTGCCAGCGGTCAGATCTTACCGTAGATCTCCGCGGCCCGTTAGCGATATCGAGACTTCGTTCACAATACACGCGGTTACATCACTACCACAATTGACATTCTATTGTATATTATCGATATCATTAATTTTAGTTCTAGTAGAGTCGGTTTCAATATTTTTAAAATAACGCGATTTTTTAATAATCACTCTATAATATAAATAAGAGTTTATATATTATTGTTGATATATATACCTATATATTAAAAAAATAAACTACACGTCTTCTTCAATATCTTTTTCGATTCATTACCTATTGTTCATACAGCATATGTTTATATATTATAGATTTATATTGACGTTTCTTAAAATTGTCGGTATGAATTACAAATATTAAGTCTGTGCTTAGTAATGTTTAATGAAAATAATAATTATTATAATATTAATAGTAATAATAATAATAACAAAACTTTGATTTGATTACTTTCTTTAAACACGTATACACTATAATATTATATAACTCAACAATGTATAATTTAAGGTGTAGAACATGTATTTGAATGAAAGTAAAGAGTTTTAAACTTTACTCTAGAAAATATTAAAATTACTTATACTTGGAAGTTTTGCGGTGAACTATTCCAGTATAAATAATCTGTAATTCTGGAAGACCCAAAAGAAGATTATAATTAAATGTTCATATATTTTAATTTTATGGGTTGGAAGATCTAGGATCTTTGATAATAATAGTAAATACGAGTATTGGGGGTTTTTATAAAACACATTATAGTAGATTATATTGTAAACTAAGAACTAAAATGACATATTTAAAGTATGCTCTAAACGTATAGTAAAGTAAATCTATTTAGACAAAAGGTGGACACGCGTAATAAGAGAATTGGTGAATTGGTGAAATACATTGATTATGCTTACCATATGCATAATGTATATCTCTTTATAAGAGATATATGATACATCAATAACTTACAAATCAGAATAAACATAGTTAAGACGAAATGAAAAGGGGGGAGGGTAACACATATTTTACGATACATTTATTTATCTCATTACTCATTACTCATTACTCATATCTCATTAGATTTACTATTTATAATTTTATTTTCATATGTTAAATAAAGGTGGCATGATTGCAGATTTATACAATTATATTATGTGTGTAAGTTAGTATTAAAATTATAATATATGCATCACACACTTCTTACTTATATTTTAGTTAAATGTATTGAATATATTTTAGTTAAATGTAGTGTATTTACATACGATGGGTAAACTATTTAACATTTCAATATTATTTAATAAGTTGATACAATTATCACAAAAAGAAATATCAAGATTGAAATGCAAGAAGCTTTATTGGTTTAATATACAGAGAGAATGGGCCTAACATAAAACCTTGAAATATACAATGTATTTAATCAGATCTTTTAGATATGAAAATAGAATGAAAATACCGATGAAAATAGAATATCTATTGCCTGTAAGAGAGGATTTAATTGAGTGTATAGACTCTACACAGTACTTACAGTGTACTTACTGCCAGTTACACGGATACCATGTAGTCGAGTGGGAAGAATTATGTTATATAGCATATGAAAAGATATTGATAAATACAATATTAGTAATTGGGTGGCATATCTATAAGTATCTCCATCATCGAGGGATTTCAATATTGAACTAGTAAGCTTTTTAAGTGCCGTTTCAGTAAAATGATGTGAGAGGTATTGTGATAATTGTCGAGTATATCATTTCTAATGAAAGTAATAAGTACATTATTTAATGTCGGGAAACTGAGATAAATAATTCCATAGGATAATTTAGTCAAGGTGAGTTTTCTAAGTATAGATAAATAATAATAATAATCATAATCATAACATATATCGTATACATTATTATAATAATCAATTCTAATTACTTTAAATAGTAAATAAAATAATATTAATAATAATTATTATTACATATTATATTATACACAATAATTTTTATTAATTTCATATTATATATATTTAAACAAAATATATAGTATACAACTTATATATAAATCGATATAAAGCTTTTAATGTGTATATACAAATATTAAAGACAAAATTGTTTAAAATATGAAGTAAATAAAAATCTAAACAAGATTATATTAATATCATTATAATATATAAATTAAAATAACGATAAAAATAATAGTAAATAATTATAATTGTATTTGTTCTTTATTAATTTGTTTTCTTTATTATTATGTTTTCTTAATTCAATTTAGTAAATATACATAATAGAAATTATAACTTCTATGAAATGATATATCGTTATTTTCAATATTAATATTTAATTAATACAGCAATATGAAATCGAATATTGAATGAATGTCGACAGAATATGAATGCTGCGGATAATGCTAGGAATTGTTTACAGAGAAATTGACATTTAAACTGGTCCTCGGGGACCTGACCGCAATGCAGGTTTGCTTATTATCGATCATAATGGGAAATTTGGTGAAGTTAATTTAAACTTAAAACTATATGTTTGGCATTGGATATTATCATATCCAATATTTAGCCTAACATCCGTTGGAGGCATCATTTGGTGCAGATGCTCAGGGTTTAACAAAAGTCTGTGAATACCAACACCGCCACTATATATCAATCATGTTATAATTTTAGTATGTACAGTCAATCAAGTTCTTGTTTATTACTTATTGATAAATGTCTAAATTACACTGTTGTTTGCATCGACCATATTGTAATATAAAGCTTATTGTAGAACATGAAGGTTGTGATTACATAATACATAACTATGTATATATATACATCTATATATATATATATATATATATATATATATATATATATATATATATATATATATATACGTACATGTATATATATACACACATATATATATATATATATATATATATATATATATATATATATATATATATTAATTCACAGTGTTTAATATTTATATCACACTGACTCATGTATATTCCTCAAGCAATTATCATTATATTTCTTGTAACAATATATCTCAAATTTAGTCTCCGATAATATAATTGAAGATTTAATAATAAAGTTAAGTAGAGGATATTTAAAAACAATTATTTTAATAAGTTCAAAAATAATATCTCTAAATATAAAATAGAATATTTATACAATTAATTGATTAGTACCAATTGTGTATACATTAAAATAGGGAATTTATTGAATAATTAGACTCGAAGAAAACATCTTCCCTCAATAATGTAAATTAAAGCTATTATATTAATAAGGAAAATAAATTATGTAATCGGTCTACTGTCTTCATTTTAAGGAAATGTTGTAAATGCTTACATAATACTCATATTACCATACATTACCATTAGTATTATTAAAGACCTTGTTATAATGAAACCAGATCTCTTAAAGAACCATATATATTGAGTCTACATCTACTATTTATAGAAAAAGTAATTAGAATATACGCAATGTAGTGCGATCTTAAATAAAGTGAATTTAGTCACTGTTATGAAAACAAATTTTACATATAGATGTAAAAATATAATAATTTCAATAATGATATATTAGATAACTACATAAATACACAAAAATAATCCTATATATACTTGTACGCGTACATGTATTATATATATATATATATATATATATATATATATATATATGTATATATATATATATATATATACATATATATATATATATATATATATATATATATATATATATATATATATATACCTAATTGTATATAAACAATCTACTCATATAAATCGAAACAAAATGACTTATATAACGGTTAATATTTGACGTCGTGTTTTCATTACGTTATATGTTTACGCCGGTATTTCGTCATAGTTGCGCAATACGGCTAAGCTAAGGCATACCGTTAGGCCTTCGGTAACTCAGCATTACGAGCTATATATAGATATATAAGATGGCAACGCCAGCGACCATCGAACACCAGCTTATCAACGGCTTTGAGTAACCTCTTTCAATAATTAATAGGCAATTCGTCGAACTGATTAGTTATCTAAACGGGCGGTCTGTACACTATGGCTGCAAGTAATGTAATGGCTCTAATTA